>JAQFVV010012429.1:4724164-5061045 GCA_028023455.1 Epiperipatus broadwayi | reverse complement strand
AAAACGGGTGTATGGCGGTCCGGTTACAATATGGAAAAACATGAATTGGACACTAATACTTTATATGGGTAAAAACTGGAAATCTGATTATTGAAATAAATGTTTTATGAAGATTTGATATTTTCCTATTCCATCTTCCTCTGAGTAGAAATTATATGAAACTCCTCTGAATTATTAATATCAGTTAAAAAAAAGTCTTTTGTTGATATATATCTTCCTGCAATTAAAAAACACAATTTTTATTTCATAGGAAAACTATTCACCCATGTATCAATAAAACAATCCCTTCGACAAAAAAATGTCAATTGTATATTCTCCAATTAGCACTATATTTTGACACACACACACATATATATATAAGATTAATTGCAGGTTTATTTATATGTAATTAATAGTACTAATTTACTGACATTCTTCCTGTATCATATCCAATAATAATATGTAAGGAAAGTTGCTTTTAAAATGTTGTAAAGATTCTTCCAATAACAAAAATAAAAAAATTCTCTATAAATGGGCTTGACATTAAATGAAAAAATCTGATATAAAATTAGCAATTGTTTTGATTAATTGATTTTAACAATTTTTTTCAGATGGACGATAAATTAAATGTACTATCATGTTTGTTGATACAGTGTAGTATTATAAGATCTGGTTTATATTTGGTAGTGAATGTCACCTTTGAATAGAATCCTACTATTAGAAAAATCTTTATTGTGAAAAATATCAATAAAATGGAGGAAAATGCTGCTGGTAAGCTCTGCTTCACTATGTTTGTACATTCATCTCTGCTAATACTGATGTAATAATTAGTCTTACCCACATAAGAGGCACCACATATTTCATGAGAGATTTCATAAACTTCTTGAGTCTCATCATGAATTCAATTATTAGCTTTAAAAAGAATGTTATTAATATTTAATTAGTAATATAAAACTTCAGAATATTACAAATAAAGATTTATATCAGATTTATTTTAAATATATATATACTAAAAACCAAAATTGTACACCTTATCTGTAACATTACAATTATTTACATATATTTTTTCCTCATCTCTTCTCACTACTTTAAAAAAAAAATTTAAATTGTTAAAGAATGAAAAAAAATATTTGTTAACCACTTCCTTTAGTTAACAATATTATTGTTATTATCCAGAATATTATAGTGTTCACATGAAGGGTATTTACAATTGGTTCTCTTTCTGATTCTTTTTAAACTGCATTAAACTAGAAATTAAGTCGGTATTTTTTATTTTAAACTTCAGCCCAAAATATTCTAATGAAAATCAATGAAATTTCATGTGATACTGATATAGTTGGCAATATACTATATTTGATTTTCTTTTATTTTTTGCCTTTAACTACTATATGAGTCTATTGAAGCTGTATTAAGATAATTCAATGATAAATTGCACATTTTGGAGGGAAATTTCTCATAAAAGTACATCTTACTACAGCAATAATTAATTGTAATTTTTTTGTAAGTCTTCTTATTAATTATAAATTAATATTTTTTTTTTATTTTTTAATTTCTTTTTCAAAATGGGTAAAATAATAATGGTCAACTAAAAATGTGTTACTTAATATATAGTACAATAGACTAATGAACTCAGTTGAAGGGTAACGTGATAAATTAATTTATTAATAATTTTTATTAATCATTCATTAGACTAGAGATTATCCAATAAAAAATAATTTTTCTGTAGTGTAATTTTCACTTAGACCACTGTCAAGCAAGGTAGGGACTGGTTTCTATGCACTTTTAACACCTTTTGGAGAGATGTAATCATAAACATATGATCAATATTTCTTTGGTCATATATTTATAATTACATCACTCCACAAGGTGTTAAAAGCGAGTAGAAATCAGTCCCTATTTTCCATGAGAGTGGTATAAGTGAAAATTCCACTACAGAAAAATTATTTTTATTGCATAATCTCTAATCTAATGAATGTCTAATAAAAATTGCTAATATACTTTCATTAACTGATTTGTATCAAAGTTGAGAGGGCAGCACGTTTGACACTTATCAATTAAACTGTAGTAATTTTGCTATCTATATATGACAAATTAATTTGTTTTTGTTTTTTTTATTTTGATTATCGATTATATATATATGTGTGTGTGTGTTAGTAAGCGCTTTTTTAAAATGTCAACAAGCTTTCTTTGATACTATTATTCGAAATTTATTTCAAAAGATTAATGAATTTATAAATAATCATAAATGACAGATAATGTTTTTCAAATTAAAATTAATTATACGTGTTCATTAAATGTTTTAAAGTACTTAAGGCATTATGCACAAAATATTTTTATTAATTTTCTTTAAAAAAAAAATAATTATAAAAAATTGTTAATACCTATGTGTATTAATAATAATTATTATTCAAAGGTCATAAATTAATTAAAATGATTTAATTTGTTATTTCTAATTATTTAAAATGATAACTCAATTACTTATTTGCGAAAATTAAATAAATTTAAACACAGAGGGAAAAAAAACATTTTTACATATCTATGTTGTGTATATAAAACACATTGGTCTCTACTTATCAATTCTTTTTTAAATAATTTAAAGTCAAAAATACTTTTTAACGTACATTTATTAATGTTTATATGTGTGTGTGGTTGCGTGACGGCTATGTCTTTCTATTTTCCTTAATTAAGCAAAGTCGAGATTTACAACTTTTTATTTATTTATTTTTATTAGACATCTAAAAACGTTTACATAGTATAAAACATTGTGGAACGATGTCGGGTAATAAAAAAAATTATAATAATCGTTTATAAAATAAAATAAAAAAGATTACAAAAAAGGAATATATGCCCAGTAAATCATTATATGCATCAAAAAAGTAAACAGCTAAATAAAACCTGTTTTTGTTTAAATTTGAGAACTTACAACGTAAGCCAATCCCCAAGAATGCTAATTCAGCCAAAGTTGCGTCGTATAGATTATTTACATATTTTAATAGATAAGGAATTCGAACTCAGACTTTCACACGACCCTCAGCTCTCCATGCCATCTCATATTGCTGACCCACCTGATTATATACATGTGATGAGGTGGGTGAGCAATATGAGATGGCATGAAGAGCTGAGGGTCGTGTAAAAGTCTGAGTTCGAATCCCTTATATATTACATTATATATGTGCAAGTGTGTGTAAACCTGTACAGTGTATTAATTTACATATTTTAAGTAGATATGATGAAAAAACGATTAAAGTATATCTAAATATATAACTATGATATTTTTGAAAAACCTCATAGCATATTATTACAACTTTCATTTTAATTTTTCATCATCAGTAAACCTACTTCTTTAGTAGTTAAAAGTACAAATGTTCTTTATATTTGCCTATTTTATCTATCATTCTTAATGCTTTCTACTTATAGCCATTTATTTATATTTATTTTTACCTTTAACTTATTAAAGGCTATGTATCTGCTTTAAATGACATTTAACAATTCTTAAATAGATATTAAACTAAACTAAAGGAAGATGGCATTCTTATCTTATATATTTGTCTTCATTTATATTTTTGAGACAAATATTTGATCTTAAAAATACCTTCTAATCAATGTCTCTTATTTTTCTGCTCTATGTATTTTTTTCTAGAAAATATTATAAAATAATTAAATTTATTTCATCAAATATCTATTTACGATTATTCTAAAGCAATATGTAATTTGCTTATATTGACTATTTCCTACATAAGTAATTAGAGGAATTTGAACTAAGGTTTTTTTCAGTCTATTCATTCTCCAATCCATTTCAAGCACCCATCACTCATGACCACATACATGTAAAATGATATATGATTCCCAATATACCTATTTTATGTAGAATCAGCACTCATTATTTGGACCACATCATAAATCTTTCTCCAATCCATCTCATAAAATAAATATCTTTTTAAAATCTTTTTCATATCTTTCAAAATTATTTTAAATTTGGTCTGTGATTCTGTGTCACTTTGACAATTTATGACCATTAATTAACTGCTTTAAAATCAATACATTTCACTGCACTAAATTATTTCTTATTAAATAAAAACTATTGTGTAATGAATTATTCAAGAAAGTTATATGATATTTAAAAGCACTAATGGCAGTTAAGCATGACAGTTTTATTTAGATGATCAAATATTTCTTGCTATTTTTCTCAGGAATACAATCTGGAACGTTTAGCTTTTGAGTATGTGATTTTATTACTGAGTTATATTATACTATACAATGCAAATATAAAAAATCAATCTTGTCATTCATAATTTTATTAAAATTATAAATCACCTTATAATATCATTTAATTATTTAACTATTTTTTTCTTTTTAATAATCATCAGTAATTTAACTAAAAGTTTATCAATTTCTTGCTCTTTTGCTGTTTTACATCTTATCTAATTATTTTCTTTTTATATAACATTTTTCTTATATAATTCTATAAACATTTCTTCCTCCTTCCTCTTCCTTCATTTTGCTTCTTTATATACAACAATATATCTTTTGAAAATAATTACAATCTTCTTACATCTTTTAAGCAAAAATATTTATTATAATAATTACAGTTTTGACTGGACCTCACAGTCTTCTTCAGATCTCATTCTATTTCTCTACTTTTCCATTTCTACCATTCAACAATAAAATGGTGGAAATGGAAAAGTAGTGAAATAGCATGAGATCTGAAGAAGACTGTAAAGACCAGTCGAAACTGTAATTATAATAATAAATATTTTTGTTTAAAAGGTGTAAAAAGATTGTAATTATTTTAAAAAGATATTATTGTATCTAACATTTTTGTTTAGTATAAACCTGTTAAGTTATAACAAATGAGTTATAATTGTTTTTAATGCATCCTTTTCTTTTCCACCCCCTTTTTTTCTGCTGATTCACAACTTTATTTATTTTTCAACTAACTTATTTTCTCATCAAAAATTTTTTTTGGGCCGTGTGCAAAACGAATTTAACCATTTTCATATAATTTCTCATATATCTATTGTAATCTGCTAACTATTCTTGTCTAGCTTAATTTGCTCATATCATTTCTTTTTTAACAACTTACTGATCATTTTATTACTAATCAAATACTTTTTATTTTTTAATTTATACTCAACTTCAAAAATAACATTTTCCATCTTTTATTTTTTGTACTAGCTCTTTTACTTTTTAATCCAATATTTTTTTGTAATATTTTTTTAATTTATAAATGTTATATTTCTTTTATGTTCTAGTTTTCTTTAAAATTAATTTTAATTTTTCTTCTCTTAAATGATAGTATATTATTTCCTAGATATGTCATTTTACTTTTATTGTTTATCCAAGTAAATGTATTTGATGACCTGAAATATTTTTTTTTGCAAATACAACTCTTGTGATTTTTCTAAAACATATATGCATTATTACTATTCTCTGTATCACAATTTATCAACCTCTCTAATCTATAAATATTTACAATTTCATCTTTTTTCAATTATATGACATTATTTTTATAAGTTTTTTTTTTATTTCTCTTCTATTAGATTTTATATATTCATCAATGTATTGATTATTGTCATCTGACTTTTGAAACTTTATCTATTTATCATTAATATCTTATATATAGACAACTTCCATATTTCTCCATTCTTTTTTATTTCATAAATAATTTCATATAAATAAAGATACAATAAAAGACAAATAACCCCCAAGACGCATTTCATGTTGAACCAGCACTCATCAGTTTGGCCAGATCATCATCTCTCATATATATCTTTATTAAACCACTAAACATCACATGATCACCATCTCATGCTAGCACATAACTGTTAGTAAACAGGCAAAAACTCTCCATATAGTAGTGCCACCTTGTGCTAACCAGAGTAATCAATGGATGCCAGAAGGCTCGTGTATAAAATCCCTATCTAGTGCCTACTCATTCAATATCCCCAGACTAGTTTCTGGCTTGTGGCCTTCATCAGTGAGGAGCCTTGGATCTGAGAGCACTGCACCTAGATCTTAGGATCTAATGCAACCCTCCAGCAGCCACCTTTTATCTCTACTTCACTACAAAACTATGAGAATGAAATTGAAAACACAATAATATTTTCAATCTAAGCTCAATAGCTTATATAGTCATATGGGTCTGAACTCAATTCAGCACCCATATATTTTGGTGACTTTGGCTCTTTAACAACCATAGCCACCATTATCCTATTAGGCAGGATTGGTGTTAAACCATTAAACATCACATGATCACCATCTCATGCTAGCACATAACTGTTAATAAACAGGCAAAAACTCTCCATATAGTAGTGCCACCTTGTGCTAACCAGCATAATCAATGGATGCCAGAAGACTTGTGCATAAAATTCCTATCTAGTGCCTACTCATCCAATATCCCCAGACTAGTTTTGGTTAGCACAAGGTGGCACTACTATATGGAGAGTTTTTGCCTGTTTATATATCTTTATTACATGAAGAGTATTTATGTAGAGCAAATTGTCTCATTTTTATTTTCAAGCGTCAATTTACTCCTCTCCCAACTTTTACGTTATCAATTTTTGATAAACACGTAATGATTATTACTAATCATTTATTAAATTATTCTGTACATATCTTATATACAGAATTTTTATTTTAAATATTTTGTGTTTTTAATCACTGCAATATTTTTAAATAACTTCTACTTGAAAACACAGTAATCTAATTTGAAAACTGTGTATCTAGTAGTTTAGTAAAACATCCATCCATTTTGACATAAAAATGCTTACTTTCAGGAGAAGTTACCTTCTTATGTTTTATTATATTTATTAAATTTTTGTTGATGAAAATCTATATCCTGGAACTTATATATATATATGACTATAGATGGCGTTATACCAAAAACACCTTCAAGCGTTTGTTTACATAAATGTCAGAGCGAGTATTTCACTATCTCTAACTTAATTTCCACCTTCATATCATGATTTCAAGCTATTTGCTATCATCAGTGAAGGACAGGATTAAGAAACTAGATCTAAAACACAAACTCTGAGCGTTTAAGAAACAATTTCTATTCAGCTTGCAAGCGTGAATCTTTTAGACACGTAATGTCTTCAAACTCAGCATAGCATGCCAGATAGCTACATGGGTCTGATATCAGTTCAGCATCACCACATAGTAGAAGCCTCTGCAATATATATCATTGCAAGAAAGACCTCAAAGGTACATTTATGAAAAACAAAAAACACAAGTTAAAAACTTGCATACGCTTGTATTTATGACTATAGATGGCGTTATACCAAAAACACCTTCAAGCGTTTGTTTACATAAACGTCAGAGTGAGTATTTCACTATCTCTAACTTAATTTCCACCTTCATATCATGATTTCAAGCTATTTGCTATCGTCAGTGAAGGACAGGATTAAGAAACTAGATCTAAAACACAAACTCTGAGCGTTTAAGAAACAATTTCTATTCAGCTTGCAAGCGTGAATCTTTTAGACACGTAATGTCTTCAAACTCAGCATAGCATGCCAGATAGCTACATGGGTCTGATATCAGTTCAGCATCACCACATAGTAGAAGCCTCTGCAATATATATCATTGCAAGAAAGACCTCAAAGGTACATTTATGAAAAACAAAAAACACAAGTTAAAAACTTGCATACGCTTGTATTTATGACTATAGATGGCGTTATACCAAAAACACCTTCAAGCGTTTGTTTACATAAACGTCAGACTGAGTATTTCACTATCTCTAACTTAATTTTCACCTTCATATCATGATTTCAAGCTATTTGCTATCGTCAGTGAAGGACAGGATTAAGAAACTAGATCTAAAACACAAACTCTGAGCGTTTAAGAAACAATTTCTATTCAGCTTGCAAGCGTGAATCTTTTAGACACGTAATGTCTTCAAACTCAGCATAGCATGCCAGATAGCTACATGGGTCTGATATCAGTTCAGCATCACCACATAGTAGAAGCCTCTGCAATATATATCATTGCAAGAAAGACCTCAAAGGTACATTTATGAAAAACAAAAAACACAAGTTAAAAACTTGCATACGCTTGTATTTATGACTATAGATGGCGTTATACCAAAAACACCTTCAAGCATTTGTTTACATAAACATCAGAGTGAGTATTTCACTATCTCTAACTTAATTTCCACCTTCATATCATGATTTCAAGCTATTTGCTATCGTCAGTGAAGGACAGGATTAAGAAACTAGATCTAAAACACAAACTCTGAGTTTGAAGACATTACATGTCTAAAAGATTCACGCTTGCAAGCTGAATAGAAATTGTTTCTTAAACGCTCAGAGTTTGTGTTTTAGATCTAGTTTCTTAATCCTGTCCTTCACTGACGATAGCAAATAGCTTGAAATCATGATATGAAGGTGGAAATTAAGTTAGAGATAGTGAAATACTCGCTCTGACGTTTATGTAAACAAACGCTTGAAGGTGTTTTTGGTATAACGCCATCTATAGTCATAAATACAAGCGTATGCAAGTTTTTAACTTGTGTTTTTTGTTTTTCATATATATATATGGCCATAATAGGATTGAGCCTATAATATTATCAATTATTAATTGAAATGTTTTAAAAATGAAATGAATATATATATGTTAGCACTAATACTTAATGTGTTTCTATATTTTTGAAATTGTGTAGTTTGAGCTATGTGAACTTTCGGAATATTTATGCTTATTTATATCTTACATGTACTTTTGGATAGTAAAGCAGGACAGCCTTTAAAAATCTCATGTACAGTTTGCGAAAAATGTTTTAGTTTTAGTTTTTATATGCCTAGAAGCAATACATCTAAATAGTTATCGTGATATCATGTTTCTGTTATATAATTATTTGTTAAATTTAATATATTTGTCAAAAACCCACACATAAACGTTCATTTATTTCTCCGTACATATATTTTAAGATAGTAAATAATAAAAATTCTGGGAGAATTTTCTTTATGTGTATTGAAAGACAAATTTTGGAATAACTGTTAAAATAATGGTATATGTTTTTCATTTTTATTGATATTATTATAGTTATTTAAGAAATACATTACCATTCTTTTTTTATAAGCCAAAGCATTTGCAATAAATTGGACAAATTTGTAAAAAATTCCATACGTTTCAAACTCAAGTATTCTGCTTGTACTGATAAATTAATTTACATTCTTTTTACTTGTTCTGAGTTCAGATTCTTTTTTTTAAATATCTGTTTTCTTTGTATACTTGTTGAATTACTTTTAATATCTAAGCTACAATGATGACTAAGTCTCAACTCCGCTTTTTTTAATGATGATTAATAAATGCATGTTATTTTATGGTGACTAATTCTAGCTCTGGTGTCTTTATCTAATTTCGTAGGTGGTATGTAATAATACGTCACCATGGATAAGTATATAGAATAAAAATATCTAAACAAAGTCTGAGAGTTTTATGACATATTAAAACGTAAGCTACTCATAAAAATGTACCATTTAAGTAAAATTTTACTTTAATATTTTGCTAAGAAATAAAGATTTATTTATATTTTATGAGCTAAGTTTATATTCACCAACGATTTAGAATAATATATTCATGAGAGAGTGACTTAGATGTGATAAAAATGTTCCTTCACATCTCAACCAAATGTGACAGCATTATTTTCAGTGTACCTCAATATATATATACTTCTCTCTATTTATCGCAAAATAACTCATGTTATAGTATATTAGCTAACCAAGAAGATCTGTTCTGTTTTTAAATTAAAATTACATTTAATTTGATTTATTCTAACTAAACTGCATTTATTTTATTATTTCCATCTTAAAATTAATTTAGATAAGAAAATATTTAAACAGATCAGGCATCAAAAAATGTTCATATACGTTATATATCATTTAATCTATGGACTCACAATTATGAACTAAGTTTATATTCAGAGCAAAACTCTCCATACAGTATTGCCACCTGTGCTAAACAGAGTAATCAATGGATGCCAGAAGGCTTGTGCATAAAATCCCTATCTAAGTTTATATTCGCCAACGATTTAGAATAATATATTCATGAGAGAGTGACTTAGATGTGATAAAAATGTTCATTCACATCTCAACCGAATGTGACAGCATTATTTTCAGTGTACCTTAATATATATATACTTCTCTCTGTATTTATCGCAAAATAACTCATTATGTTATAGTATATTAGCTAACCAAGGAGATCTGTTCTGTTTTTAAATTAAAATTACATTTAATTTGATTATGCTAACTAAACTGCATTTATTTTATTATTTCCATCTTAAAATTAATTTAGATAAGCAAATATGTAAACAGATACAGATCAGGCATCAAAAAATATTCATATACGTTATATATCATTTAATCTATTAACTCACAAATATGACATCATTCTCAATAAATATTTAAAGATTATTATTAATCATTAGTTACGACAGAAACTATATCATTTATGATTATTAGTACAATGTTTGTGTCATCTGATTAAAATATTTATGGGGGAAAGTATATATTAAGATATTACATATGAAAAAAAGTGAAATGTGATTGAATGGATTATTTCCTGTAATTGTGTTTACCATTAAGAAATATGTTAATCTTTAATTAATATTTAAAGTCTAAATTGAGGCTTTAAACAATATTTTTAATAATAATCATTAAAATATTTATCTGGGAAGGATAGTGCCATGAAGTTTGGCTCATTTAGATAAATTGCAACAATTTGATTTTGATAAATACTGAGCAAGAATAATGAAGTCAATTAAAAGTGCTGTTTCGACATGAAACACCTTTTAGAGTTTTTAGACGTCTTTATGTGCTTAGAGTATATGTGGTGAAATGGAAAGTTATAATTATATATATATAAAGCATATGTATGTTCGCGAGAATTTGCTTTTTAATAACATCAGACTTTAACAATATTATTAAAAATATATTAATTTACTTAATAAAAGATTTAGCAGTTGCTTTAAAAAAAATCCAAGTTGCGATTAGCATTCTAATTTTTTTTTTTTTTTTTTGGATGATTTACATTAGCAAATAAATAGAATGTAATACTGTCTATTTGAATAGAAAGTACAGATTTTTGCAGCTGATGAACTAAGAGTAATATGAGCAGCTATGTCCTAGTTAGATTTCAGAGACGTAACCTAATTGAAGAAAAGCAAATTGGCTTACGTGTTTGAATTATATAAGTTACAGAAGCCATTGAAGATAATACAAATTCGCTTGCGAAAGTTAAAAAATAAGTGTATTTAATACGTTTAAATTTACAGATATATGCAGTATTTCACTATTATTATTATTATTTTTTTAATAAAATCTATTTACCATTTAAATATTATATACTATAAAATTTACAATAGTGATTTTTTTTTTCACTGCTTTTATTTATATCAATGGTAGGCGACAGATTCGAGAGCTAAAATTCTTGATTAGAGTTCAACATGTTGTTTATGCGATCGAACATCGTATGACCGCGTAATCCCCAAATCCTTCTTGTTAAAAAGAAAAAGTTTAGGAATTATTTTAAATAATATTAAAAGGCAACAATAATAGTAAAAATATTTTACGCGCGGAACAAAAATCTATCGAAATATTACCTTTATCTTGCTGGATATCAGTCAGAATTTCTGGTATGCATCCATTCAGTAACTATTCTATGTTAATACTGTATTAGTAAATTCGATACAAAATACTGAATTTTGGAATTTTGTTTAATGATTATAAAGTTGTCGTTTTTATTTTCCAAATGAAGCAGTAAATTAAGTGTTTACTTAATGAAAATATTTTCAAAAATTTAATCTAATAAGAATATGAATTGATACTTTAATGTAGTAACATTTTCACACCATATTTTAACCTAAATTACTCAATTTATTATGTTTATTACGAATTCAATAACAAAGTTTTTTATCAGATGTCATTATTTTCAATTGTTATCAATCCATAGTAGAGCTAAAATCTTTTTGAATTTAATCTATTTTGTTAAATCCATAATGAGACCATTAAAAACCGGCAATAACCATTATTATATCTCTCAAATAAATATTAACTTACATGTTTTGTTTGAATTGTAAAATTATTATTTTAGAAGATGATTAAGGTGTCTGAAAACTATTATGAATGCATAATGGAATAAATCTATTTCCCAAAATGCTCAACAATCAGCAATTACTGCCAATTAATGCATTGTTTTGATTGAATGAAAAGAATATCATAATAACTAGCCTAAACATCACATGATTACCATCTCTTATAGTAGCACATAATTGTTATTAAACAAGGCAAAACTCTCCATACAGTAGTGCCACTCTATGCCAACAAGAGTAATCAATGGATCCTAAGATCTAGGTGCAGTGCTCTCAGATCCAAAGCTCCTCATTGACGAAGGCCACAAGCCAGAAACTAGTCTGGGGATATTGGATGAGTAGGCACTAGATAGGGATTTTTTGCACAAGCCTTCTGGCATTCATTGATTACTCTGGTTGGCACTGGGTGGCACTACTGTATTGAGAGTTTTGCCTTGTTAAATAACTAGCCTAATTATGATTGTTCTATGAACTTGTTTATAGTTAAAAGAAGGCATTTAAATTATAAACAGTGAATCGTGCTACTAGTTATCTATTATTATTTATGTCTTAGCTTTTATTCTATAATAAATTAATTTAATTTAACATATTACCTAGATATTTTTTAAGCTTACAGTGATTATTTTTAGATATTAGGCTATTTGGATATATTTTGATGTTTGAGGGGATTTGCCTTATTGTGGATTTTGTTTGTTAATTTTTGGATGTAGCGTTTTACACTTTCTGTTAATCTCTTTAGATAAGTAGTGTTCTCTAATCATAATGCTTGTAATATTTCATTCTTCAAATCTTTAGACTTTAGAGAACTTAAGTCATTAATTTTGAAACTATTTATTTGTATTGGAAAAATTAAATAATTTGATAAATTTGAACAGTTAGATATATCTGAAAATTATTTTGATCTCAATGATTTCATCTCATATTATAAAATCTTGTTCAATCACATTTTTTTACTCAAAAGATGGTTTTTAGTTAATAATTAAATAATTTTTTGCCACATGCCTAAACTTATCTTTATTTAAATTTTTAAATATTCATAATATTATAAATAATGTCATAAATCATTTTGTATCTTTTTTTATTATTTGCAGTATTTTTTTTAATTTACATTTTCAATCTCTGTGTATCACAATTATAAGCCAAAGCAAGCTCAACACACTGATTTAGATTCAAACTCTATTGTCTCACAATTATAAACCAAAGCAGGTGTAACACATTGATTAAAATCTTTTCTTTGTAAAAGTTAGGAAAGTTTTAAAATCAATATGTTATACCTATTTAAGGTATGCTTCTGAGACATAGAATCTATATGTTGAGCTTGCTTTAGCTTATATTTGTGGGACACAGGATTTGAATTTAAAAGTAAAAGAAATAGTGCTAGGAGCACAAAAAAAGAAAAGAAAATGCTAAAAATACTGAGATATCAAAAGTATTGTGATTTATGACATTATTCATGTTATTATATATATTAAAAAAACTTAAACAAAGATGAGTTTGATTATATCATAAAGAGAAATTAATTATTAATTAAGTCAATCTCTTGTAAAGAAAAATAGGAAAGAAGTTAATTAATTTCTAAACCCCTCATACTTCTTTTATTTTAACTTCAATTTAAAAACTCCACTTGTGGTTGAAGAAACATTGTTTCATTGGTTTGTAGTGCACAGTAAATAACAGCATTTATTATAAAATATTTTTATCTCTATTTATTCTTAGTCAAAATAATAAGATTTTTTTTTCAAAATATAAGAAATTAAATTAATTTTCATTCTCACGGTTGATTAGTATTCTGAAAAAATTGCTTTTATTGTGGATGATAAATGGAATAGAAATGTTATATCCAATCTATTCTAGGCAACCATCTGGTATTCTTGATAGCATACATATTTGAACAGGCAAAACTCCCTATATGTATTGCCACTCACTGCAAGCCAGAGTAATCAAAGGTTGCCAGAAGGCTTGCACATAAAATCCCCATCTAGTGCCTACTCATCCAATATCCACAGACTAGTTTTTCACTTGTGACCCTTTTTTTAATAAGTTATAAGCAAGTATAAGAAAATTGTGATCATGTCATGTTTATTGGTCATACATATTTGAGAAGACACACTTAAATAATACATAGAAGATTTAACATACTATTACAAAATGTATATTTAACTTATAATAAAATGTAATTTTTGCATAACTATAATTTTAATAATTACTATTTTGGATTAAATTTAAACTTGGTTATTGTTAATGCATTAAAATTAGATTTAAGTGCAGTCTGCATATAACAAAAGATACTTTTTGCATATTATATACTATTGTTATTTGTCTTTTATGTCTTATTACTGCTTTATATATCTCTAAGACATCATCATCATAAATAGCATTGCCAAGCTGGCATCATTAATTCATTATATACCATTTCAACATAAAGTGATCGAAAAATAATAGATATAATGTATCAAAATTTAATAATCTTAAAACAAATAAAATAAAATATATATACAATAATGAATAAATTTTAACTTTGTTTAAGCACATAAATAGTAAACAAAGCAAAGCAAAACTCCATATAGTAGTGCCACCTGTGCTAAACAGAGTAATCAATGGATGCCAGAAAGGCTTGTGCATAAAATCCCTATCTATATGGAGTTTTGCTTTGCTTTGTTTATAAACAATTATGTGCTAGTATTGGAGATGTGATCATGTGATGCTTGCTGGTTTAACACATAAATAGTATTTCGCCATATATAGACTGAGATTATTAATAAACACTAAAGATAATTAATTATAACTGAAGGAATTTATAGATTTCTAAAAGAATCACTCATACTTCTTTTAGATTTTTAATATTTAATTGAAAGCCATTTTGATATTTTCATACCATTCTAAAGTTTTGAAAACGCCAAGAACATGTGGAATAAGTTCTCAATTGAATATTAAAATATAAAAAAAGAAAATTTATAAATTCATATAGTTATAATTATTTCAGTTGTTTGGTAACCTTCTGGTCTATATTACATAATACATAATTCAAAGTTTAAATTGATTGTATATATGCCAAATAGAACCAGTCATATATTAATGCAATAGCAGAAATTCAAATATAAAAATCTCACTATTACCTACTACTGTGGAAATAATATAGATGTATGGGATAGTGATATATATAATAAATTAAAATAAATATCAAAACTTATTTACATATATATATACATGTGCACAATTTTTTAAATATATATAATAACAATAAAAATAATAAATATACTGGTAATTAACTATTAAATATAATCTTTTAATCCACAGAAGTAATTTTGGCTAATTCCTTAACCCTCCTCAATTAACTATTATATACCGTCTTTCAAACGACAGAAGTATTTTTGGTTAATTCAAAAAGGGTTAAGATATTAATCAGAAGCACTTCTGCAACTTGAAAGATTGTATATAATGTATATAATAGTTAATTACCATTATATTTATTATTTTTATTGTTATTACAATAGTTTTTAATTAACAGACATTTTATTTGTATATATATATATAAGAAATCTATATTTTTATAAAAATTATATGTATAAATAAATCGCTGTAAAATTTGTTATTTTCCATACTTCAGTTTGTAGTAAATATTTTTGCACATATATAAAAAAGATAATATATATACATACTTGGTTGCACTCTATTTATGGATGTTCCAGGAACACAAAAATCAGGAATGAATGTAGCATCATTGTCAGGTTCTTCATCTTTTTTGGAAGAAATTAAACTATATCTTTTGTTTAAAAGTTTTAAGGTACTTTGGTATTTTGGCCGAGACTTTTTGCAACATTTACAACACCAATTTAGCATTATTGATCTAAAACATATACAAATTAATTTTAGTCATATATAGTGCCTAATCATAGCAGTTAAGCAAAGCTATAATTAACTATTAGCTTGTAATTAAAATTTTATCATAGTTCCACTAAAATTTTGTGCAAAGAATTTTAAAAAAAGTAGTAGTAGCTTCAGAAAAATGATTTATACAGATATGAAAGGCTAATTCTGTTGGTGTTAATTTTTAATTTTTAACCTTATTGATTCAAAAATTGCATGTTGATTTGAAAAACTATTGATCTGAATGAAGTCATAGAAATATTTATAAATTAAACAAGAATATATATATTAAAATGAAATTATATGGATTTATTCATGTATAACTGAATGTATTATTTTGTCTATGTTTGTCTGGCTTGCATCTGCAATTGAGTAATAAATATCATTTTTTAAAAATGTTGTAAAAACACTACAAGCAACAATGCATATAAAACACGATTAAAGATTTAACCTATAAAAACAAAAATATCAAATCTTAAAATATGAAAATGGGGGTTGGCAATAAATGAAAAAAATGACATCAAATTAACAAATATTATTTTTAATGGGATTTTAAAAGAAAACTAAATGAGATATAATTTACATGTGCCATCATATGATATACTCTAATTTCTAGTATCTCAATGGCTTCTCTGAATTTTTTTGTTGGTGAATTTGGATAAGATTCTAATGTTTGAAAAATCTATCTTATATATATATGCATAAAAAATACTACCTCAAATAAATAGTTTCAAGCCAATCAGATCGCTTGTTAAATCATCCATTCAAGTATTGCGTTAAAAAAAATCAACTTTTTAATTACGTATTGGTTTGAAAATATAGTTATTTGGTATAATTGTTTGCATTATTTTATCTTTTTATCTGTGTGGATTTAAAGATTATATATGCATAAGGAGAGAGATGGTATTCTCAAGTATTGCTGTAACTAGGGAAAAAAGTGATTAAAATAAAAATAGAAAAATATAAACATAATAAAAACCGATTGTTCTTCACCAAAACAAAACATCTTAGCAAAAGTAGTAAGATTGGAGTTGTTGTTTTTTTTTTGTTTTGTTTTCTTGAAGTAAAAAAATAGAAAGTGTTAAATAAAAAAAACAATTGAAAGTTAAAAAATTATTATTAAATACTTTGTAATATTACAATATTTCTATTAAAATGGTAAACAAGCCATAATAAAATATATAAAATAGTACTTTTTTTTTAAATTCATACAGATGTCCCTTGCTTATTTGTCTAGTTGCTGTTTGTTTATTATCTGTTGAACAAACTTATGTTTAAAAACGTATACTGTATGACCAGAATTTTCTTGTCACTTGATGCTTAAACATATCAAATTTTACTCATATGAAAATAAAAGGTGGAGTGCTGCATTGTGTTATGAATCCACTTGATGATGTATCATATGTAAATCAGAATGTTTTGTAAACCCATTTTGGATCTTTTATGTAATTAATGAAGCTCATTGCTTTAATATAAAGCTTTGAATGCCTTTTTTTAATAATCAGATGGAAAGAAATAAAGCTATATTACAATAAAATAGTACTTTTAAAAACACATTATTAACTTGTTTGTGTTACCTGCTTTTTAATAAAAAAAATAATTTTAAGAACGGTATAAAAAATAAGGAATCAAAAAGATTGGAGGTCATAAGACAGACAACTCCCTCATATAACTGTCAATCTTCAGATAGTATGAAAAATAGAACTTAGTATCAGTGGACTAACTCAAGTGCTTATAAAATATTTATATTCATCACTTCAAGGCATTAATGTTAAGCTGCTACTATCATTTAAACTGGAGTGTAAAAAGTAAAAGAAACAACATGAAGTATTGATGTATCATGTCTTATTTACATCTTTCAATATTGTATGCTAGGAGAAAACTTTGAAAAGCACTATATATTGTAGAATATCCATTTACAAATAATAGCTACTCAGATTATAATAAATGCGGTATTAAGATCATGCATAAAATTAGCCAACAGTGAATTTCCTATTAATTTGATTAGCATTATTAGTGGGTGTTAATAAATACATACAAATAATTGAATCTATCTACTAATAACTATTAAAATCTAAATATTTAAATATATGTCCTGTGCAGTGCTCTGGAATGTTGGGGTTCTAAAATCAATTCCAGTTGTGGGCACTTCTGGTGCTCAAACTTCTTATGAACTCTTGAGCAATAAAGCTATTTGAATATATTTTTATTATTTAAATATATCAGCATTTTTAATTCTATTTGAGTTAGTGGTTATTGTAAATATTTATTCATTTAATCCAGATATTAAATAATATTAAATATACTCTTATAATCTGATTGATTTAGTACTTATACTATGAGACCCAGAGTATTAGTATCTTGTATCAATACATTTACATGGAATTATGCATATGTCACTATTCATATATTATGTCATCAGTTATCCAGAATACCTGGTAGAGATAGATAAACTATATTTTAATACAAATTATATATATATATAACACTTATAGAAATGGCAATCATGTGATATTTATTGGCTTAACACTTGTAGATATGAGATTACTTCAAATGTATGCTCCATCACAAGTTGATAGGCCAATTTATGTGACTAAATATAATAAAACTAATGTCATCTTCTAGTGATCAAGTCCTGTATTGGGAAGATAATTTATATGATGGAATATATATTAAAATTACTGCATATTGATAAATGGTGATGGTGTGAAACTTAAATTCCTGCACTACTATATGACAGGATATAATTATCCCAGTTTAGGTAGAAAGGTTATATAATAAAATCTAGCTTTGGATTTTGTAAACACAGTTTTATTATTATAAGAGAATGAAATCATCATTTCTTAGATGGAATGCTTTAATTAATTCCAGCTACTCTTCCTAACCCATTTTCAGCTCACATTTTCTAGTCATCAACACAAACTTTAGAGTATAACATTTTTATTAAGTTTTACCAAATAAACATGTATATATGAAGAATGTATGACTCAATATAGAATATATATTAGAGACTAAAGATTATATCTGATGCAGAACTTTTATAAATGTTTTTAATTTTTTATATCAGACAGAAATTAACAAATGTTTTTACTACAAAACAAATTAAATAAATGCATCAATATTAGTAATTGAACAACATGCAACCATTATTCTGCTCACATATAATTAAAAATAATAATAATAATAATAATAATTAAATGTGCTATTAAATTTATTTCAGTATCTGATATTAATGATATATTCACATACTACAAATGAAAGTGAAAATGCCTATACATACATTGCTTTGCTCAAAGAATTATTCAACAAAGAGTAATATCTAGTTTTTAAGACAGAAAATAATTCTAAATCTTAAAAAATTACAAAAAAAATTGATATTTAAACCTTCACAAAATAATTCCCTTATATAATATATATTTCAGATTATATTAAATTTGAATTCACACCTACAAATTATACTTATAGTTTATGCACATTCACATTAGTTCTCATGATGATTTTGTAATTTTCTTTTAGTGCTGGTTTCTTTAACATTTATCCTAGGATATTCTCACTTTTTGCATATTCAATATTTTGTGATAGGTGATACATTATAGACAGATCAATTTTATTTTGCAAACTCACAATTTAGAAAGTAATATATTGTATGCAAGTCAATTATTTTCCTAATTTGTGAATTAGCAGATAATAATATTTTTATGTATTAGGACAATGTCCTTCTTTCATAGTTTTTGCAGATCCACATGGATGGAAGAAAACATAATCTAAAAGATAATATTCTAGTTGTTCATTTTGGTATATTTATTCATTTTATTGTGAGGTAGAATAATTTTGGATGTATAGATATATTATATTTACAATTCTATCTGCTCTATAAATTAGTTATCCTATAAACAATTTTGGCATCACTTTGGAATGTCTGGTAAATTATTTTCTCTTTTATCCTGATTTCTATCAGTTTTATAATCTATAACTTTAGTATAAATAACTTCCTTAGATAAACTTAAGTTCTAAACTAGAAAAATTAATACTGATAAGCAGCCAAGACTTTTATTTATATTAAGTCAACTATCCCATTTAATCAATGTTGTTTAGTAAAAAATGGCATTATCTAATTAAATCAACTAAGTATTCTGAGTATTTGTTTCTTAATAAATAATTATGCATAAACATGTTAATTACCATTTTTAATTGGCACATACATTTAATTGATATAAATCCAAATATTTTATAAAATATATTTTTAATTTTCATTTAAAAATAATTTTAATTTACATTTGATCTTAATAAATTTTATGCTGATTTCAAATGTGATTATAAAGACATACTTATATTACCTTTCAATATTTTTAACATTGTATAAACTAATATTTGAAAGTAGTGGGCAAAACAGTTTTTCTCTCAATTTTTTTTTCTTTTGATTTTTATAAAAGTAATATCCTAAATAAATATATATATTATTTAATTATTTAAGTTATAGATCATTATTTTTAATCTATTACAAAATAATAACTGATAGATGAGAATCAAAAAACATCATTCTTTTACATGTATACATGTGATACCAAATAGTAATCATGCATGCACTTATTGTTATAATTTATAATTTTTAAGCTTTAGCAATCAATGTATGGTGATTTTGAATCTTTTATAAAATTTCTAATCTCATTTTTATATATCATTACAGCATATGTCTGAGATAATAAAACTTGGTTTAAATGTCAGAATAGCTAATAGTATATTATTGAAATGTTATTACAAAAACATTTTGTCTCAATATATCAAAGGAATCTTTAATTAAATTAATATTTCAATTACAGTTGCAGTTTAATATCATATTGAGTCTTGCAAGACTATTTAAATTGAAACTGAATTGTGTGTTTGATATGTTCTCAACTGTTTTTCTGAAGCAGCTGATGATGTCAGATTTGATTGACAGAAACATATGTCCTGAAAAAAGTTAGTTTATTTTTCATCAAATATTGTTAAAATAAGTCAATAAGTTTTTATATTTTTTATAGAATGTAAATAAATAACAGTACCATATTATATATCAATATGGTATTTAATTTATATATATATATATATATATATTACACTTTGATTTACAAATGTCAAGCTTTCTGCACTAATCAATTTGACATCAAACCATTTCAGATAAATATATTAATGATTATTATTAATCAGATGTTAAAATAAGATTATTCTAAGCACAGATATAAACTTTAAATCTGAGTTAAAGTTAGATAGATATATATGTAATAAATTAAGTTTGATATCTGTATTCGTTTCACAATATATGTAATATAGAAATCAATATACATATATCAAAATACAGTAAACTTTACATAAATTATATACTTTTTAGAAGTAATTTAGACTATACATTTTGTAGGCTTTATCAACTATATAACATTGAATAATCAAAACGAGACAACCTTTAACAATAAATTACTTAATAACTCTAAAATTCAAAATTCAAAGTTTATTCAAAATTCTATTATATATAGATTGATATGTGAATGTGGCTTACAATACATCGGTGAATCTAAGTGTACATTTGAGAAGAGAATAAAAGAGCATATGCATTTATATAATAGAATTCAAAAAGAGAAACAATCTGGAATAGATGTAAATAAACCTTCATCATCTGTTATACTTGATCATAATAAATCTTGTCAATATGAATTTGAATTTGATTATAAAAATATGAAAATTATTCAAATTGAACGTTGACATAATATACATAAAATAAGAGAGGCTATGTTGATTACAAGAAATCATCAAGTGTTAATGAATCGACAGTCATCAAATGTTAAGATAACAGAATTGAAGGAGATCTGAATTGAACTATGGGTATTGTTAAAGGTTGTCTCATTTTGATTATTCAATGTTATATAGTTGATAAAGACTGCAAAATGTATAGTCAAAAGTACTTTTAAAAAGTATATAATTTATGTAAATTTTACTGTATTTTGATATATATATATTGATTTGTATATATATATATATATCTGTGAGTGTTTCATGCATAATGAAGCATTTGTTAAAAAGTAAGTAAGTAAATAAAACTGTTTCAAAGTTGTATTAAATAAAATATAGACTTTATTGATCACAAAATCAAAAATTTTGATTTTATATGGATATTATTAATAGTTAATGTTACACGTGTCAAAGAAATATAATATGACCTTCCTTCTTACTTTCAATATTTTTATTAAAAGTACTAATTCACTCTATCACTTCAACGCCTTACATTGTAACTTTGAGTAATGAATGATTATAAATTAGTAGGCTTATGTCCATATCTCTGTATTAGTTTCTAAATATTTACATTCTTTGCGATGGTATAATGGATTTCTATTTAGCCAACTTTACTACTTTGTTTTCATGTGTCATAGCATCAGCCAGGAAGTGAACCCGCTAACCTGGGACATCTGCTTGTAAGGCAGCTGTGCTGATCACTTGACCACCAATGCTTGACAACTTTACTACCTTTATACTATTAAAACAAATAACTTTCCAAAGAATCAAAGATTCCTACAGTTGCATAAAACAGATTATTAAAACATATAGTTGTTGTTCTAGTATCAAAACAATAATCCAAGCAAGTTAATCAAAAACTAATCTAGAAATAGGTATATAGCATTGCTATGTAATAGTTTTTGCTTATTCAAGCTTACAAATAAATAGATTTGTGGTAAAGAAATTGTGTGAATTGCTACTCTTAATAACATTATTAATTTCATAAAAATAAGGCTTCTTAAAAAAAAGAATGACTTCATTTATGTTATAATCATAACTATAATAAATTATAACAAATTTTTAAATGTTCTCCTTTCATTTCAAGTGCGTCAATAAAATCAAATTATTTTTTTCAGTTAATAAAATATTTTATAGTCACATATATACAAATTTTTACATATTACATATATATGTATATGTCTGTATGTCAGTTAAATAGTATGCCGGAGAGACATACAAAATTACTAAAATTAATTTACAGTATTCTTGAGCTGAGTTCCGTATTCTTCTAAGCTACCGACCAGAGGAAAAAATATTGAACTTAACTTTTCATTGTAATATATATCAATGTCTGATTGTTGGTGAACTTCTATTTGATTACCAAAACAAAATTATTAAAAGATTCAGTTTCCATCCTTCTATAAACAATTATTAGTTTAATAATTATTAATACGGTGTCTTTATTTGGCTGACATATTGAATTCACTCTAAATTTCCAACAGTGCTGACTAGGATAAAATTATAAAAATCAAAAACTCAAAAAATAGGTGAATCTATTCTAGTTTTGATTCTTTATTAACAGTAATATATATATATGTGTGTGTGTGTGCGTGTGTGAGGTTGCCATTAATGTTTTACTTTGAAATGTAAGTAATCATGAAAATTTTTATTTTTTGCTCTTACATTTTAAGGTCATTAAATCTTTATTTATAAAATATACTCGAAAATTATAAACGAATCATTTTCTTACAAAAAAAAAGTTATATGAATGAATAAATAAATATTCATTAAAAAAAGATAAAGTTCGTTATTTAAAATAACATAGTTGAAATATATCAGATAAATAAAAAAATCGATAACACTATCAAAAATGCTTTTAATATTTCAACAATAGAAATAAAATATATCTATATATAAGAACAGAAAATATACAGAATTATACATAAAAGAAATATAAGATTTGAAATTCTATGGAGTTTTCAATGTATGGAGTTTTTTAACAGTAATATATATATATAAACTAAAGTTAATAACAATGTCTACAATTGATGGAAAGTAAAATATTTTTCAATTATAATATTTACATGTAAATTATAAAAGACCTAACATCACATTTTTTTTAGATGTAATGTTAGCTCATCAAAGATTAAGCAGTTTCTGTATTTTTGACTTTTCATTATTTTTTTAATTTTATTTTGACCTTATATCTCCAATTTTTAAAATGATAAACGACTGTAATCTTTATATATATATATATCAACGCATTGACCGGGAAACAAATCCGGGCCAGCTGCTCGGAAGGCAGCTACGCTAACTGCTAGGCCACCAACGCTTGACGACTGTAATTTTTCTGAAAGAGATTGTGTGTATGCACATTTTCATTTTTCTTTTTCATTTACATGATTAGAAATTTTATAACAATATTTTTTCTTTGTTTTAATAATAAGTATTGTCAATGTTCTGCCAAATTTTCATATGTGTGATGGAAAAAGAAATACTTATATCAATTATAGTAATATTTATTAAGGCTATAAACCTTAAGACTATGCCCTGAAAAAACGGCAGTAGGGACCTCTGCAAATCTTTAACCCAAGATTTATTTAAAAGACAAGTAGTAAAAGAAAATAGGAGATAATGGAAATAATACAAATATATATTTTATATTTTTTTAAATAGCCGAGGGGAAAGTGTGAACTTAAGTTGAAGTTTAATATTGGTATAGCTACTTGATTCTCTTTATTTTTAAAATTACAAAATATATCAAATAAAAAGCACTAATATTATTTTTTATCTTATTCAGTTAAGGATTGATCCAGACATCTCAGGTTCTGATTCAGTCATTTTGTTAGCCATTTGTTCAAGATAGTTGATTTAATTAATTGAGAACATTTGTCTGTTTGATAATAACTGTTTGTTATATTAAACTGATACTGCATAATGGGAAACTAAATAGCCATTCTATTTATATAAACTTCAAAGCGTTCTAGTGAATAAATCATTCAAACTAAAAATCTTAAAAATAAAACATTTAAAGCAAAAGATGTGTAAATAAAAATCCACATCATGAAGCCAAACTTTTGAAAAGTTCAAAAAAAATTTTAAAACATGTAAAATCAAATAACAATGAAAATAGAATAGAAAAAAATGTATATTAATCCAGTTTAAATAATTTGATTGCATCAGAAATTATAAATAGTTCTATAATGGTAATTGCACTGGGTACATAGATGCAGGGGCTAGAATAAAAAAGGATCTGAAATGAAACTGATACAAAAAATTGTCAAATATAATATTTTTAAATTTTAAAGTGTGTCTTCTGTTGTAAAGTTAAGATATTAGTAAACTTAGCATGCCCATGTTGATCTAGACAATCTATTTTATTATTAAACAATTTATCAAGGGTAATTTTATTACTCACTGCAATAGGAATTAATTTTTATGTTTATGTCATGGTTTACTCTACTCTTTACTCAATAGTTTTAGCAAAAATATTGTTGACTTATTCGTTTTTCAACATATGTGACTTGACTTATGATGATTTATAATTCAATATAATGAACAACTTTGGTTTTATATTTTATGCATTATTATAAAACATGTAAAATCTCAAAAGTACTATTTATATTTTAAAGTGACTAATACTTAGCAATATATTCTTTTCAAGTTTTCTTCACTATTATTTGTAATTATATTATTTTTCTACAATTCTATGCCAAAATATACATTTTGATTTATTAAATTTATACTTTACATATAATTTTTATCATAGAAAAAAATATATACTTTACATAACTTAAATTTAAAATTATATGCATATGTGATTGTGCAAGGTAGTTTATAAAATATACAAAATATATTATGTCATAATTATTTATATTGTTAAAATAAAAATAATGTTGAATGCAAATAAGTATAAGTATAGCAACATATTTGGAAAAATAACTATCACTGTGATACTTAAGCTTTTAAATTTTTGGAGGATTTGAAGATTATAAATTTTTTAAGATTTTTTTATTGGCTTAAAATTTTAGGAATACTCAATGAATTTTTTTAGATGAAAACCAGAAAAAGCAATTAAAATAATCATTTTTAGTTTTTTTATACATACATGTGAATGATAATGTACACTTTTACATATACAAAATATATTTTATAAATAATTGTTATATCATGTTTTTCCTGGAAGTTTGTAATGATGGTATTTTAGTTGCATTTATATATTGGACTATTTCCAACATCTAATATAAGTATTGAATGTCTTTAGAAAAAATTAACTTTATATAAATATTCCAAATACATTCAACTGTTAGTAATACCACACAGGTTAGTATATGTACAATGTTTTGAGAGGTATTATTCTCCTTTCTTCTTCACGTGTTGCTAGCTTGACCAGTTACAATACTAGCATAAGAATTGAACTTGGACTCTTAAATTCTTGAATATTAAATTTTAAGGTAACACTTTAACCAAGTCAACCTAGTGTGATTGTACATAATGTATGGAAACCATTATCAACCTTGTTCCAAGAAAAAAGTAGAGAATTAAAAAAAAACTTTGTAGATAAGTATATGAAATTTCTATTGACTGTTACCTTTGGTAATTCAATATTCAAGAATATAAGGGTCCCAGTTTGATTTCCATGCTAGTACTGTCACTGATCAGGCAACCAACACCTGAAGAAGAGAGGAGACTAATACCTCTCAAAACATTGTGCATGAACTAACCTTTGTGCTATTACTAATGGTTGAATATATTTGGAAGATTTAAATAAAATAAAAAATTTTAAAGACATTCAATACTTATATTAGATGATTGAATAGTTCAATATATAAATACAATTGTTTTGATAAAAAATCAAGTCAGATGTCACATGACCTAATTTTAATAAAGCTCGTATTTACAAATATTATATATAGAGTTCGCAAAACAAACTCTTAACAAGCTTTAAGAATACCCTCAACCTCAGACTGCGGTTTCTGCATCTAGCATCATTAGTGAGGTGTTAGGATATTCATTAGATTAAAAATACTAGGACTATCCCAGCACTTTATCTAATGCCTAACTATTGAGAAGAAAATCTGAAACTTTCAGACATTCATATGTCTAAAAATCCAGCTATCTAACTCAAATAGCCATATGGGACTGAACTAAGTTCAGATACACCATATATTAATAGCTCTAGCAATATAAAATTGCCAAAGCCTTAATAGCAAAAAACAAACTTAAATTGATGAGTTTGTTTTGTGAACTCTATACAGTGTATAACATTTGTAAATATGAGCTTTATTAAAATTAGGTCATCTGACTTGATTTTTTATCAATTTAATTTTAGTTTTTTGCCATTAAGGCTTTGGCGATTTTATATTGCTAGAGCTATTAATATATGGTGTATCTGAACTTAGTTCAGTCCCATACGGCTATTTGAGTTAGATAGCTGGATTTTTAGACATATGAATGTCCGAAAGTTTCAGATTTTCTTCTCAATAGTTAGGCATTAGATAAAGTGCTGGGCTAGTCCTAGTATTTTTAATCTAATGAATATCCTAACACCTCACTGACGATACTAGATGCAGAAACCACGGTCTGGGGTTGAGGGTATTCTTAAAGCTTGTTAAGAGTTTGTTTTGCGAACTCTATATATAACATAAATACAATTGTTATATGGCATTTATTTTATTATTATATTATCAAAAAATAAAAATGTATGGGGTTTAAAAATAAAATATTGCCCAAGTCATATTAAAAAACTAAGACACTGAGTATAAATAATCTAAATTTAATAATGTTAAATATTTTAATAAAAAATATAAAACTTGTAAATGTTTAGTTCTTGAAAAATACATAAACTGTGATAAAAATTAGTTGTTGTTTTTTAATAAATTTTCATCAATTTACATGTTTCCAAACTTTTTGTAAAAAAAATTTTTATAAAATTATGAATTTAAAAAATAAAGTTCTGAATTTTAAAAGAGTCAGTGCCTAAATTGTTAAATCGATTTTTGGAGGATACTTACAACAAATGAAATAACAATGGATTTATCTGTAGAAATATTTGTTGTTGTTGTTTTTTAAAAAAAAAACAAAACAACAATATTATAAATTTTGCTGTCAATAATTATATTTTCCATTACAACTAATAATAATAGATATTTTTTAATCAAACAAAGAAAGGAATTTCCAATAGGAGAAATAATAAAATATTTTAACTAATGTTTATTATAATACAAATGAAGTATTATCACTCAGTACAATGACAAGCTATTTGAACAAATTATGTTAATAAGAATTTTGACAATAGTCACTTATCTCAGAGCAGGCTGGTGTTAAGCACAAAAAACTGCTGCTAATCAGTTTGACTCTTAACAACTCATATTAAAAAAAAATTAAATAAATTAAAAACTGATGAAGACTGCATGATACAGTCGAAACTGTTATCAATAATAAAAGTTTTTTTGCTGAAAAGTGAAAGTGTAAGATTTTTGAAATTCAATATTAAATTAAAAACTGTTGCTATCTTTATTGACCTAACCTCAGTTTATAAATCTGTTTGAAAAAATAATTTTCTAAATATTTTTTAAATTCTTAAATCTAAGAAAATCATATATTTATTCCAATTTTTAGAGACAAAATTTTACAAAATGATTTATTATAGATTTTGGTTTCTCTTGCCAATTTATAATATATTCATCAGTGATCCTTCAAATACAGATTGCAGAAAATTTATTTATGTTAATGACATTGCACCAACATCACAAAAGTGATCCTTTCCAGAAATAGAAATGTCTCTCAATGACATTATAAAAAAAATTAATGGTCTTATTCCTAATCCAATAAAAATAGTATGCTCAATTGTTTATCTAAACAGCAAGGAAACATCTTTTAATATATTTATAATATTTTTCAACAATAGACTGAAACATAATTCTACTTCATGCTAATAATCTTAGATTATTGCCTAATTTATTTTTCTTATTTACCTAAGATTAAATATATGAGGGGAATAATGTCCTTGGAAAGTTGCCAATAAATCAGGATGTAATTTTGACAACCTTAGACTGGTTTCAAATCAAGATCTCCTTTATGAATAGTCAACTAAGAATCTACAATCAAAGAATTCTGGATAAAAATTGATTATTTTTGGCATTCCAAATAAATTTCTCTTCCTAAATCCAAATATAAAACCAGCTGAATTTGCATAGACATTATTGGAATCTTATTAATAAGCTAAAATCTCTCATGGTTATTGTGCTCATCTATTTCGTAATTGGAACACAAACCATGAGCCACATACTTAAGGATTTCTAAATCTATGACAACAATAAAGAACTGAATGATTTAATAAAGCCACACAGGTGATTCTGTCTTTTTATTGGATATTTTGTTAATAGTTAAGCCATCTAATAAAATTCAAATGCTAAATAACTTAATAATAATAATAATAATAATAATAATAATAATAATAATAATAATAATAATAATAATAATAATAATAATAATAATAATAATAATAATAATAATAATAATAATAATAATAATAATAATAATAATAAATAACTTAATAATAATAATAATAATAATAATAATAATAATGTCTTTGATTGCATACTATTAATATAGAGGACAGTAACAACAAAATCAGAACTCAAACACTGGAAAGCAAACTAATCCCAGCACTGCAATACACATACAAGTTGAAGTTTGCAAATTGAACAATGATAAGACTTTTGAGAACTCTGATTACAGCAAGCAGTGCTCACAAATGTAATGTATACATATGTATTTGCACCCCCCCCCTAACAATGTTTAAATGTCTTCCTCTCCTAATTTAATTTTTTTTTTGTTCATCATAGATACAAACTTAGACTTGGTTTACTCACCAATAAAGTTCTTTTCTTTTCTTTGACTCACCAATAAAGTTCTTTTCTTTTCTTTGAAACATCATCATCATCATCATCATCATCATCATCATCATCATCATCATCATAATAATAATAATAATAATAATAATAATAATAATAATAATAGTGTGGTCCTGCTGTCAATAAGTAGGAACAAACTTACAAAAGCTCGTGAATGTACTTCATTAAAGGCAAACAGAATCTAATTATTAGTTTAAAAATCTTATAATTTTGAAAATTATAATCGATTTCCGGATTATAAGAAAAGACGCTGTTAACAAAGTAAGTTTTTTTTTATTATTTTGTCCTAAGAAAATCTAGTCATCTAGTTGAAATGGCATCTGCAGATAACAATTGCGTTGTTAGTAAAAGAAATAACAATACAGATGTCAAATCAGTTGCAGAAGCCAGTAAGGAAAAAAAATCTTATGCAAATATTGCTGCAATGAAACCACAAAAAGCAATATTAGAAAATATTATACAGCAAGAGAACAAAAAAAACGGAGGGGAAGGACAAATAGGCAGATTTAGGAGAGCCAATTCATTAGACATTTTTGAACTAAGTTTAGAAAATGAAGATGAGACACCTAATCATTTAGCAGAACAAACTGAAGATAATTGGACAGAAGAAGAAATTCAAGAAATAAACATCCAGTTTAATAACACAATACCAAACAAGTTATATGAATCTTTTAAAAAATTCTTTTCTAATAAATCATTAGTGCTCGCAATTACAGATAGAAATCTAACGTTATATAAATTTCACAAAGAGTTATTATATCAAAAACTAACAGAAGAAAACTTATGGGATTCAATCTCAGAAATAGGTGAACATTCAAACTCGTGATATATAGCTATACAATTTTTCAATGAAAATCAAAAAATGAGATTTAAATCACAAATAAAAACAATTGGTGGATACGTAATGATTGTTGTTGATGAAAATCTGCAAAATTATTGCTCAGGAATCATTAAAAATGCGTATTTTGGGTTTAGCATTCGTGATTTCAAAAGTATGGTCCAACCATTTGGGCATGCAATATACATTAAGCAAATCTTGTGCAATGATACACCAACACTTATATACACCAACAGTTATCATTTTAAGATAAAGCTGCACCAGCATATTAAACCAGAAGAAATTCCAAGGCAAATTATGGATCAGGGAGCAGTATTATACTTAAACATTAAAGGGCTAAGACCACAATGTTTTGGCTGTGGAGAAAGAAGCCATTTGATTATAGACTGTCCAAAGAATGGAAATAACAAAGGATTTGATTTATCAGAAGAAAGACTAGAAAAGAAAACAAGCTATAAACAAAGAGATGTAAAGCAAATACTGACATCGGATGTGGGAACTCAAGGAAGTGAAAAGGAAAAAAATTCTATACAAACACATATGAATACAGATAAGCAAGAAAATGAAACTGCAAATGTAAATAATGATGATAGTAATATTGGGGAGATTCTAGATTCTTCATTAAGGTTGGAGGAAAAAGTGTACCTTAAGATAAATAATACAAAAGTAAAAGAAAAAAAAGGGAATGATATACAAATGCATGTGGTTAAAGCTTTAGAAAAAAATATAGACAAACACACATTGAAAAAAAATGTTGATGGGAAGCAATATTATGAAGAGAATATGAATTTGGATGAAGAACTGGAATTATCTAAAAAACAAAGAACTAGGAACAATACGAATACTGAGATTACTCAGACAATAATGCCAAATATGCAGCAAGTTACTCAGGTTAATAGTGAACAGAAGAGAAAGCCAGGAAGACCCCCAAAAAACAGGAAAACAGGAAAAAAGCTAAAATTAGGAGAGCTTATGTTTGATGACACAGGAGAACGGTATCGAATGGACAGATATACTGATGTTGAAACTGAAAGTGAGTTCGAAGATGCCCAAGATTTACAATTGATAGACAGCCTAAAATAAGGATAATTAAAGATAAAGTAAATTCAAATAAATTCAAAGTAAAAAGTAAATCTTTATAAATGAAAATTAAAATTGCTTCTTTTAATGTACGGGGTTTGAATTCAATAGAAAAAATATTTAAGTTGAAACAATGGATCAAGGAAACAAAACCTCATATAATGGGACTGCTTGAAACCAAAATTTATGCAGGGTCACAAATTGATCCAGCAAAATTTCTAAATAGTGAGGGCTTTGTTGCATGTTCAAGAGACTCTACCTCTCCATCAGCCGGGACAGGTCTTTTGATAGCTACTGCTTGCCAGTTTACCAATTTTCAAATCATATACATTGATGCAAATCTATTAATCATTACTTTATTTCACAAAATAATTAAAATAAATGTAATCTTTGTTTATATGCCATTGCAAAAATATAAAATAAATACAATAATTGCCACAATTAATTCAACACTGGGATCTACAGCTAATCCAACAATTTTGATTGGAGACTGCAATGTAACATATGATGAGTTTGTAAATAAGTGGATACATAAATTATCAATTCCATTGATGAGTGCAAGGGGTTTCTTACCTGAAGATGCTGTTTCATTTCATAATGGCCGATTTTCAACATTAATTGATCTTTGTTTTTACTCTCCAGTGTTTCATCATCTAATAAGCATGAAGTTAATCCCATCAGCAATTTCTGATCACTCAGCTCAGTTCATATCAATTGACCTCAGTAATATACAAGTCTCTAGACTGCAATTAACTAGAACAATAAGAATGTTGATTCCAACCTTAACACCCGAATTTATTTTTTCAGAGACTTATATTATGTGGAATAAGATTCTTTCAATGACCTTTAACCCAATACAGCAATATTTAGCTTACATTAATATCCTGTCATTTAACATTAATCATATAGTGAAAAATCAGCCACCTCCCTCAGGGTTGTTGAAGCTTGCAGAACAAATTCATAAACGTATTGTGGCCATAACCCCTAATCAACACACACAGAAACGTATACATATACTAACAAATGCTTATAACAAAGCATGTGAAACACTGAAGAGCTATTTAAAAAATAAAAAAAGTAGAATATGCCTAATGCATCAACACACATGGACTCGGCAATATATTAGATGGGCATTAGGGAGGGGACCTGAAATCAAAGTGCCATTAGCAATTAAAATAAACAATGAAACATTTACTGGAAATAATATGATCTTACCAATTCTTAACTATTTTAAAGATAAGCTGGGACCAGGAAAATTGATACAATACCAGCCAAATGTATTTGGAATGGCAGAGACTGAATCACCATATACTATAGATGATTTTATAATGAAAATGAATAAAATGCACAACAACTGTCACCCAGGAAGCCCTGGAATTCCACTGTTCATATTAAAACACCTTGACAAGCTGACTAGCAAATGCCTGTGTCAGCTGGCAAATTATTTATCGCAGGGAATAATAACAATGGAGGGAGTTAATACAATCGTGATGGTGCCGTTTAATAAAAAAAGAAGCCCATTCCTTTGTTATCAGAGATAAGGCCAATATCAATGGGTCCATTGCCCATAAAGATTTTAGAGAAAGTAATTAAAGATAAAATAGAACCATTTATTTTACCGATGATTTCACCAGCTCAATTTGCTAAAAAACATTCATCTACCACACAAGCTGCTATGTTATTTAAGGCTATTTTGACATCAGTTAGAGAAAAGAAAAGATATGGCCCGATTGTTGTACAGCTGGATATTGCTTCAGCTTTTGACAATGTTGATATATCTATACTGTTGAGATTATTGAATGACACTGAAATGCCAAAATCACATATATATGTTATAACAAATTTACTCTTAAATCGTGAGCTTCACATTACTCTAAATGGCAGAAATTCACCAGCTTTCACACCAACTAAATCACTTTCACAAGGGTCCCCACTTAGTGCCATCTTATTTATTTTATATATAAATCCCCTTCTTGTCTGATTACAACAGGCATTTGAGGGAATGGAGATCCCAGGAACAGGTCAAAAATTGACCTGCATTGCATACATGGATGATATTACAGTTTTCCTGAAATCAAAAAGGCAGATACCAAAACTACAGATGATTTTAGAAGAATACTCAAAGGAATTTAAACTAAGTTTCAATCCAGAAAAAACAGCAGCATGGACAATATTCACGGGAAGGCCATGTACATCCATTTTCCAGGCAAAGCCAGGCTCATTCCTTGGATTTCCATTCCATCTAGGGACTACTGGAATGAGATGTCATTTGCAGAACAAATTGAAAAATGAAATACAGAAAATAGCAGACTCTCTAGCCAATACCTATATGTCAGTATATTCTAAGATTCAATTAATTAATAGTTTGATGATGACTAAGATAGTTTACTTTATGCCAGTGGTTGCTTTCTCAAAAGCTTTTATCTCCAAAATTAAGACCATTTGCAATCAGCTACTATGGTCAAGGAAAGTTGTGGCAATATCAATGGCAAAACTATGTCAGCCACTGAATAAAAATGGTTTGGGGTTACATGATATTGGTATTTTTGCAAAACAGAGAATGAGGAACAATATAATTGATATTGTTAAACAATTTCCAAAAATTAAGCAGCTCATAGAGGTCATTCCAACTGATAAACCACCACCAAAAAAATTATCATATTTTGAACAATTAATATATCTTTGTAAAACAGAATCAAAAATCCCAGAGCAATTTATTAATAAGTACAAATACTGGGAAATTTATGAACTAATACATGAAGATAATAACACAATTGCTTTAGAACCAATACTGGGAATTAATAATAAACAACTGGTTAAAAGGTATAAACGATGGGCCTTAGAACCAAAGTTTTTCAATTTTCTAATAAAACTTAATCTATCTGCATTACCTACCACATATTTTTTTTGCCATAAAAGACTATATGTCAATTGATCCCTTTTGTGGGTTATGCCATTGAGCTGAGGAAACCCTATCACATCTGCTATATTACTGTGAGGGACTTAGGCAGATAAGAAATCTCATAACTAGCAGTTACAGGAAGTCTAATGTAACAATGCATCAATTAATTTCTGCATTTAGAGAGGGATTAACACCAAGTGTCAGGGCAGCAACCTTTGTGCTATATGCATACTGGTGTACTAGATGCACTTTCCTAATTGGTAACAATTCCAGGAGACATCCAACTACTTTTTCAAATAAACTTGAAATGATACAGAAAAGGGATAAGACACTGGCCAGACCTGACATTTATGCAGCAACCTGGTCATTACTTAAGATTAGATCTATGTTATAGTGACTTGAGGAAATTAAACATTATAAAAAAACTTAGAAGGATATGCATGTCAAATTAGTAACAAGGACAATTTAGCAACAATTTAATAATAATAATAATAATAATAATAATAATAATAATAATAATAATAATAATAATAATAATAATAATAATAATAATAATAATAATAATAATAATAATAATAATAATAATAATAATAATAATAATAATAATAATAATAATAATAATAATAATAATTGGGATTAACACCAAGTGTCAGGGCAGCAACCTTTGTGCTGTATGCATACTGGTGTACTAGATGCACTTTCCTAATTGGTAACAATTCCAGGAGACATCCAGCTACTTTTTCAAATAAACTTGAAATAATACAAAAAAGGGATAAGACACTGGCCAGACCTGACATTTATGCAGCAACCTGGTCATTACTTACAATTAGATCTATGTTATAGTGAATTGAGGAAATTAAACATTATAAAAAAACTTAGAAGGATATGCATGTGAAATTAGCAACAAGGACAATTTAGCAACAATTTTTTCCCTTCTGTTATAAGTAATTGATTTGCTAATGACGTTCAAATGATAATGGACAATCCAGGATATTATATGTAGACGAACTATGTAAATGCAAAATTTGTAATTCTTTTGAGACAATAAATGCCTTTTGAATAATAATAATAATAATAATAATAATAATAATAATAATAATAATAATAATAATAATAATAATAATATAAAAATAATAATAATAATAATAATAATAATATTATTATTATTATTATTATTATTATTATTATTATTATTATTATTATTATTATTATTATTATTATTATTATTATTCAATTTGTTCTGCAAATGACATCTCATTCCAGTAGTCCCTAGATGGAATGGAAATCCAGGGAATAAGCCTGGCTTTGCCTGGAAAATGGATGTACATGGCCTTCCTGTGAATATAGTATGTCAATGATCTAATAAAGGTTGGTCATGATTTAATAACCATCAATAAAAGAATCAAAACATTTTATGAAAATATAACCAAACTAAGCAAGGATAAAAAAACAACATATGTCTGCCATACATACCTAATATTGCAAGAGAATTAGTCAAAAAATTACAGAGTGAATTCACCAATAGAATAATTAACAATTCCAAGGACAAAATTGACCTACAAACAACACCACATGTGGTATACAAGATGCCATGCCCTCAAACAAACTGTGGAGCAGTGTACTCGGGCCACTATAAACAATAGAGTGGCTCAGCACAAATATTTATACAAAAGAGTATTGAACAGAAATGAAGGTAGCTCAGTGTTTGTGGACCACCAAAAAGTGGCTAATCATGAATTTGAACCTGCAAGTGCTACAATAATTTCCACTGAGAGGTATGGTATATAGCAAGAGATATGAAGGTAATAAACAGGAAGGATACATGCTTTTCTATTTCAAAGAGATGGACAATATAAATGAGCTTGCATAGATTTGCATAAATTATTATGGTTGAAGGCTATGAATATAGAGATGAAAGCGTATTAAATCTTACATAGTTGTTAATGGTAAAGAAAAATCTGAAATAATAATAATAATAATATTTAAGTGATAAAGAGAATTGCAATTATAAAAGGAAAAATTGTAAAAATTAAGTCAACAGTTTTTTTGAAATTTCTTAAAAAATTAAAATAAAATCCGAGAAATCTAAAACCTATTGTAAAAAATTTTTAATAAAAAAAAAAGATTATTCAAAATTAATTAATCAGGAATGTAATTTAGAAAAATCAAAATTAAAAATTAAATTAAATGAAAAATTAAAAAAAAAAACTATAGTGTTATTTTACATTAAATCAGCAAATCAGCTTTTTCAAAGAAAATTGATTAGCGAATTTAAAGCTTATAATTTAAAGAAGAATCATTTATATTAAAAATATATAAATAAAAAATAAAATAGATATATTTTATAAGTTTATGTCTTTTAAATTGCAACGTTTTCTATATATAAGAAAAAGAAAAGAAATTAAAACAAAAAAATAAATACAAGAAGAAGAAAAATCCTCCCCCCCCCTTTCCCACCTATATCTCTTTCTCTCGCTCTTTACATACTTATAAACATTTTAAAATATATAGATAAACCTCAAATTACCCTCCCTTATATTCCCAAATTATCACAACAGATGATAAAGACTTTGGCTGATGAATTTAAGGTTGGCTTCCGCACTCCCCCTAATACTAACAGACTTATTAATAATTCGAAGGAGAGAATGGATCCATCTCAGACACCCCAAGTCATATACAGTATTTCATGCCCTCAGGCTGGATGCAGTGCCACATACTACGGGGAAACCAAGGTCACTGTTCATAATAGAACTGCTCAACACATTTATACTTACAGAAGAGCAAAAAAGAACAACGATAACTTCTCAATATTCTTCGAACATGAGAAGCAGGCTAGCTATGTGTTTGAACCCGGCAATCCCAAGATAGTATGCTCTGAAGCCAATGACTGCAAAAGAAAAATCAAGGAGGCTTATTTTGTTATCAGTGATAACAATGCCATCAATAGACGCAACATGTGTTTTTCTATCTCAAAAAAATGGACAAATTAATTTGCATTCGCATTTGCATATTTTATTAGTTAGCAACATTACATAAATGATTTATAACTTATGTTGGCCATAAATATGAGGGAAAACCTCGAAAGTACTCGGCCTATTTAATTGTTTTGGTTTTTGCTGCTTCTTCGTCAGCGGGTAAATCGCTTTTATATGCTATAGATACAATTTAAAAGATAATTCTAGTTATAAAATTGTTAAAATTTAAAGAAGAGAAAAATATAAAAAAAGTAGGTATGTAATAGAAAAAAATTTTTTGACAATCAAAAGAGTAATATTAATCTATATGTGTGAATGGGTGTGTAAAGAAAATGACCACATTTTTAATTAATTAACGATGGCAGAAGAGTCTAGTCCTTAGATGCAGCATTTTAAAAAAAATTATGTATACAATATATATATAGAATTAAACAATAGTAATTTGAATTTTAAATGTTTAATTTTTTTTAATTATTTATAGTTAGAATATTTTTTTTAGTTAAAGTACTTTTAAATTTGTATAAAAGATTGATAAGTTTATAAAATCTTTATAACAAAAATATATTTGTTGTTAATTTATTCAAATTTATTTTAAAATATTATATATGTGTTAATCAAAAAAATATTTTGATTTTTTTTTAAAGTCATGAAATATTGTTTCTTTTAAGTTTCAGATTGGTAAAAATATACCAATATTGTTTCAACCGTTAATATAGTAAATAATGTATTTTATTTCGTTTTAATTTTAAAAAATAAAAGTGTGTGTGTGCGTGTTTTTATCTAAAAATAAGAAATTATGTGAATATACAATTAACAAAAATAAAAATATTAGATATTATACCTAGAAATGAAGTCAGTAGATATATACGATACTGGATGTAATAAAAAGATTAGAGGAAATTTTAGGAAAAAATTGAACAAGAATAAACAATGAATTTTAAATACCATATAATGCAAAAAATATTAATAATGGGATAAAGTGTATTTGTTCTGAACATTATATTGCATGTAATGTACTACTATATAAATAGGCTACTTAATAATACTAAGAGCCTACTTAATAAATAATAAAATAATAATATATATATATATAATTATATGTCTTTGTGGGACATCACATTTAGGAAATCTTGATATTTGTTAAAAAATAGATTAAAGAATATTAATTAATTTATGATAGAGTTAAAAACACATAAAAATAATGCACAAAAACCTGTGTGTTTTATGACCATGATTTGAAATGTAATGAATATTTTGTATTTAATTTATATATGATAAAATATGACAAAAAAATCATAAAAAATATAAAGCTAAGGCTTAGTAATAGAGAAATTAATTTGTTTAATAGACAATGAATTAGTATAAAAATTTGTGAAGCTTGGAGATAGTATGAAATGCTGCACTGTGAGAGATATGTTTATTTTAAATTTGTATACATCAGAAAAAAATTATAAGAATAACAATTGAAATCATGTTCTGCAATTTATGTATTCAATGTTTGAAAATTAAATTGTATTAATAAAAGATTTATTTCATATAATTGTTTATATGGGTGTTATTTATTCAGTATGTATAAGTTTTATGATAACTTTTAAATACTATTAAAAAATAATTGAAATACCTTCTAGCTGCTATGTGCAATAGTTTTTATAGTAAAAAAACTGTTTTTTTACTGTACTTCAAGAATTTACATGTAATGTGGTTATTTTCTTACTGAAAAGGTAATATGGCTGTTAAAGACATTTTAGTTATTAATTAGTTGTACTTTGAAATCATCATATAATTTCAATATTGTAATTATTTATTTTTTTACATATGTAGTTAAGAATTAAACAAATTTATAAATATCCTATATCAAGCATAAGCCAACACCTATGACTAGTTTGTGCTATTCCAGTTTTATGTGAACAGGAAAATCTGCTCAAAACAAAAACTTAGTTGAACATCAAACAATTTTTGTTACAACAAACATGACATATTAATGGCCTATGCTGCTAACAATTACAGATAAATGGTATATTTGATTTCTGGGTCACTTTTATTAGTAGGTGTATATTATTCTTTATATATATATATATATATATATATATATATAAAGAATAATATATCCATGTAATTACAATATATATATATATTGTAACAGAATTAATGATGTTCAAAAGATAACTAAGTAAAGGAGTTCATTGTAACAAAATTAAAGGTCGCTCAAATAACTATTACCATATCTGAGTAGTCTACAATATATAAGATCATAATATTTAAAATAATGTTGGATTTCTCAATATCCAAATATCAATAATTATAAGCAAATTATTAATAACAAGTATTATAACTCAGGTATACAGACAGTAGGTTTTATCCACTTTCATTTCTTGGTTTGATGTTAAGTGCATGTTTAAACAAATACTAAGTGAATATGGTCTAGCAGGGCGCCACTAGATTATCTGAATCTAGACACAGTTATATCTAATAACCTTTTCACAGGTACCGGGTTTGAATCCCTTCTTGGTACTTTATTTCTAATAAAATGGGAGATTTTGCTTTTTGAGCCATATCACTATATGCACTAATATTTAGGTAAAAGTAAAACATCTATAAACCAAAGTGGAGTATATTAGACATAAATCATTTCTCAGATCTTAACATAACAAATGTGTTTCAATATTTTTATAAGTTTACTAGCTCAGATTATATATAACTAATTTAGGATGGCAATTCACTCATCCTTGCATGAAATAGATGATGGGATGTGGTTATAATAATACTAAGAGATCACTAAATATTATGAAATTAATATTTATTTATGGCCTTTAAACATTTAAACAGCTCATTAATTAAAACGTTGATGATGATGATGATGATGATGATAATAATAACGATAATGACAAGGGTTTCAACTACAGCTCTAGGACTAAGCCTAAACATAAAACTAATTTTTATAAAGAAATTCATAATTATTGCTTAATTTTAGCATATTTACTTATATCTTAAATAACTAATATTCAACCACTGATGATGATGAATGTTCACACTTAACAAAGACTACACTTAATGAAATATATACGCCTCGTTTAATAAAACAAACTAATATTTATTACTGCATTTCTAACATATACATAAAAATTTCTAGATAAACATGAAAATTGATATGAATAATAATAATAATAATAATAATAATAATTGATTATATAACAATCCTCAGATTAATTTCAAGTTCTTCCCCCTTTCCCTTCAAATGTATTTTGTATTAAGTTGGATGTCACATTGACCATGATTTTCACTCCATGAGAAAAGTATTTCAAGAAAAAAAATATTATCTGCTCATTAGCACACATACTTTATAAATCTAACATGTAAGTAGAATGTTAAAAAAAAATGTTAATAGAATTGAAAGAGCAAGTTTTAGAAACAAGTTTTAAATTATTGTCTCCCCCTCTCTTCTACCTCTGAAATGCTATACTTAACTTGAAACAAAATAATCTAATATTCTAATACTACTTGTTACTTCACATTCACTCGCAATTATACACATATAAAAATATTATTATGTATGTGCGTGTTTTATCCCATAATAACAAAATATTATTTAAAACCAAAATAATAATAATATATTAGTTAAAACTAAAATCATAATACCATAAAAAAAATTGTTTTACACATTAATATTTTTCATAACTGTAAAATTAATAAACAAATAATTTTGATACATTCAAGATCATTTATGAAGCTCAAAGTTATTATTAGTAAGACATTCTTGTTTTTAATCGATCTGAATAGTCTTTAAAAGTTCTTTAAATAAAATATACCACTTTATTGCTAAAATGTTTATTAAGACTCTGATATCATAAAGAAAATAGATATAAAAAGTCATATTACCGATCTTTTGTTTGTGGCGAATTTCCAAGGGTTCAAACTTGTCTTGTATAATGTCTATATTTCTGCAGCTACCATTTCCATTTTACATGGGAACAATCTCTTTCTTGAGGTGTATAACTATTTGATGATGATGACTCTATTGAGGTTATTTGCTTTAGTGGACAATTTGGAAATCATTATATTAATTTTTCTTCTCTTCCTGTCAAGCATGATTCTTAGTGGATGAAATACAGCGGTTGTTTTCACATTTATAAATTTTCTTGAGTTTAAAATCAGTTGCTGGAACAATTAATTGGACTTGATGATTAATATTTATCAGTAGATTAATTCATCTTTCATCGAATGCAGGTGAATGCTTTCTTCCTTCTATTAAAAACATCTTATTTCTCTGGTCAGTTGAAAGGTGTAGAATATTATTTTAGACACAACATCTTTTCTTTCCTATGTGATGTGCAGCTTCCCCCAGATGGTCCGGCAAAGATGGGACATACATATAATTTTTCTAGCCAGCCATTTCTTATATTTTCAACATTCAATTTAATAGTCTAATAATCTGAATCATAATCACAATAATAATAATAATTCCAGACAGCTTTTTATATCCAATTTTTAGCTAACTTAACCAATCAGAGATAGCGTCACTTGCTATTTTTGGACAAATTCGTTTTAATTAGATCTCTAATTTATTTTCAACTAAATTATTTTTCAACTGAAAAGTTTAATCCTTTTTCCAGACACTTTTGTTTTAAAAAAAAATAGACTTAATCCTTATTTCCTTTCTTTTTTTTTTTTTACATCTAGGTAACATTTCAAATCTTTGAGCTTCCTTCTTTAGATCTTAAGATAAGACAATTTCAAAATTAGAGTTCCCACCCAAATTAAGCTCCCAAAGTGACAAACAATCATTTACAAAAAACAAAATTGCTACAAAGATAGATATCTGATTAAACAGATTTCCTCTTTTAACATAAAATTGTACAAAAAAAATAATTTGACAGATTTAATCCTTCCTTTTCTTTCAATATTTAATAAATGTAAATTTCTGTATGTAATGTACACACATCCTTCATTATTTCAAATCATTCATAAACTAACATTAAATAATATAATTGCTAGCTTAGTAATTATAACCCTATTATTTAATTAAATTTGTAACTTTTAAATCCCAATTACAATTATAGAAAAGAAAATAGAAGTATAGAATAAGATATTAGAATTGATCAAGCATAGGTTAGTTTTAAAGAAAGTTAAAATGTTGAATATTTGAAATATAAAACAATTAAATAGTTTACACATACATTGCCTATACGTATGCATTATAACTTTGCTTTTTAACAGAAAAACTAAATATTAAATAGTTTAAATGTGTGTATTACCTTTCTATCAACACACAAACAAATAAAGCATATAATTGTTGTCCCACTCTCTTTCTGTTTAAAGCTTTTGAAATTTTGATCTGGTAGGGTTTGAACTTGGATGCCCTACAGCTTCTTTTATGGTTATATAAAAATGTAATGATGATTTTGGTTTACCTTTTCTACATGCACATTACTATAAATTTAGCTAGTGACTAAATTGTAATGGCACAATATATATATATATATATATATATAAAAACATGTAAACCATATATGGAATGAGTTGAATGACTTTTAATTTTTAAAGTCTGTAGACATAAAAATCTTATATTTATCCTTTGACTGTTTCAAGTGATGAAAAAGCACTTTAGATGAACAAATACAAAAACCATATATCTTTCCTTAAGCAACTGTTTAAATTTCAATAATTAATTCCTCAAATTCATTAATGTTAAAATTGAGTTTCTCACTTGGAAGATAATTGGAATAAATTTTTGAATTAAGAATTTTTATTACTATCATTACAAATTATAACTGGATTTTTTTTAAAAAAATTTATTAGTTAATCCATCCATTTTCATAAAAAATAAAACATATACTCTTAAAAGAAATTAATTTTATAACAAAATTAATCCTCTTTTTACAAAAGCATTCTGATTTATAATTTTTCATTTAACTTAAATTTACTAAAGCTGTTAAAATAATTTATATATATAAATATCATTATATATTAAGTATTAGGAATCTTTTATGTAACTTATTTGCAAAGCGTGTGCGTGCGCACACACACATATATATACAAATTTGGGAGTCTACCTGCATACAATTTTTTATACATTAAAAATTATGATTTTGATTAATATATTAATTAATTTTAAAATATTTGCGATTTGCATTTTATATTTGATTAATATTTTCAAAATATTTTTTTACTGAAAGAAATATTTGTTTGTTTGTTTTTCGTCTTCTAAACTTAAAAGTAAAAACTATTAATCATATTAAAAGTTCGTTTTTGTTTTGTGTTTTTCTACATAATATTCAAAAATAATTTAAATTAACAATGATAAAAAAAATTTAAAAAATATTATAGACTGCTTCAAAATTCTAAATTATTTTGATAATTAACAAAGCTTTTTTCCAAGAATTTATTTTCAACATAATTAGAATCATGTAGGTACAAATAACAATTTTATAAGCATCCTCTACAATAATAATTAACTATTACATTCAAAGACGTTTTATTCTAAGCCAACGATAATTTTTTTAACATTTACTCGTTTAAAATAAAAATAATAATAATGATTCTCAGATTAACACCATATTGAATATAATTTAGCATGCATCAACTTCAATTAGTACTTATCAAATAAATAATCATATTTTCAATTGTCATAATTAATTTTCAAGTATTATAAATAAATTTTATAGAGAGATGAAGGTGCCTAAATAATAAATTGGGATTAATATTTAATACACATTTATATATAAAATAGAAACAAAAATTATATATATATATTGTAATGGAAAATAGCTATAATTAACTGTTAGTGTATCCTATGTATCCAGGGAACAACTAATGTTGACCACAGTTTCTCATTTATTCTTGGTATTTTCCATATAGTGACATTTAGGACTGAAATGATGATCAAACAAGTCTATTCTCTCTATCCCTTCCCCTTATATGTTCACTATAACACAGGCTATATTTCCTGATCATCATCACTATCAGATAACTATCATTCTGATGGTCAGATTCAAAATCACTGGTAGTTTAACTTAGAGACTCATGGGGGCGCCACTAATGAACACAAACAAGACACATCTCAGTTTTACAATCTCAATAAAACTCCCATTAACATTCAGTCAGTAGCATAGTTTAGAGAATGAACCCAGTTCAGTCCAGATAATGTTGATGATATATTTGAATATTAAACTAATTTGTGTAATGAGACAATGGACAAGAACATCTCTCAACTAATAAACAAAATTTATTTAACTGACTAATAATGAAAAAGAAACAAAATAATAAGGAGAATCATAAAATTACAAATACACTAATTAACATTTCTTTCTTGAGATGTATACACATAAAAATAATATAGAAAAATAAATCTAAATGGGAGAAAAGAAAATATCAATTGATGGATTACTGCATTAATTGTTAGCCCAATGTCCATTATGATGTAGAGCAGTCAAGATAAATTTTATAAAAAAATAATACAATAAATGACAAAATAATAATAATAACTGTAACCATATAATACACACATATAAATATCTTTATTCATAAGCTTACAATATATTATTGGGCCCAAATGATTTATTATTCTATGCTAATGTTTTTGACTTTAGAATTGTCCAGATTGAAGTGCTTTGAAGTTCTGCCATTTCAGAATCTTCTTTTAAAACAGGTAGTGTACTTTTGATATATTTGTCACAATATTTTCTTTTTAAAAAGGCAATATTACTTTCCAGCCACATACATTGACAAACAACAGGCTATATAATCAGAGCAACACATGCTATTTACAAAAGCAAAGTCTTCATTATGTTTTTCAGAATAAGATGGAAGTAATGACTAGATAGACACATAGAACATTTTAGCACATTCTAGGCAAAACAAACAGCACCACAAATTAATTGACATTACGCATGGTCAATTTAACTGCACACACAAAAATAATTTTGTATAACCACATTATGCTTCAATATTATACCACTTAAGTTCTAGCAACAACCACTGGCTTTTTATATACTGTCATTTTTTTATAGTTATCCACTGCACAACTCATCTGACCAATACCCTTTCTAAATTAAAATTATTAATGCCTTCACATGTAGTCTCTAAAATATCTCCGCATTTAATTAACGGTCCAAAAATAAAAATTTTATATTTTATAAACAATATAAGCTTTTCTAATTAGAGTCTACATTTCAGTTCAAATTTAAAATTATTATATCTGAAAAATATGATAATCTCGTAGAATCATTGTTTTGATTACTTTAGAAAAACTCTTAATAAATCTTTTAATTCAACAAAAAATGTAATTAAAGATTTTTAATCACTAATTTAATTGCTTTCTTTTCTCTTTTCCTTTTAATCATTGCACAAAAGGAATTTATAAAACCCATTCCTTTGAGCTAACACAAAATATGTATATATAAAAATTCAAAGTGACTTAACTTTAAACTGTTTTATATCTCATTAATTAAATATGTATCACTAGATAGACCTTTAAAGTGATGCAAGATTAGTCTTTGTTGCACTTTATCTGAAATTTTAACTCAGCCTTATTACAGAAATGAGTTCAAAAATGGATATTAACAAAAATATTTTTTTCATTATCAAATGTAATTATTACTTGTGCAATGGCTTCTATATAATGACACAAACATTACAAGTCTTCCAGTAATTTTATCTATTGTATAAAAATAATATGTATATAAAATAAAAAAATTGAGGGGAGGGGGATATATATATATGTAAATAGGTTGTGTGATTATGTAAAATGATTATATAAAATGAACGTTAGAGGGAGTATTGATAGATATAAAGGTCATGTGATTATATTAGAAGTGTATTTTGAAAAGGCCCTAATGTAGGGCGAAAACCGGTTCAATAAAGGAAATATTTATTATTTTTATATAGTTGTTTTATTTCAATTGTGTTGAACTATTATCAAGTCTTCCATTGTATGTTAGCCTTTGAATATATAAAATTCATAACAAATGTATATATGCCACACCTTTTTCTTTTATTTTGTTTTTTTTTAATCAAAAAAACTTTGTGTCTAATCTATATTATAATATGGTAAAGCAATAAATTACCTTTCAATCAATAAATATACAATTTATCATTTTAAACATGGTTCTAGTTTCCTATATTTTAAAAACCTATGAATCTAAACCTAGACATTTATCATAAATTATTTATGTTGATGATGATGATGATTATAGTCATCTTATCGCATTTGGTATCATAGATTGTGAAGACAAAACAAACTCAAAAGGAGACTTCCTTATTTTATCACCCTCATGTGTACTAAAAATAAAAATAATGATTCTCAGATTTACATCATGTTGAATATAATTCAGCACTCATTAACTTCAATTAGTACTTATCAATAAATAATCATATTTTCAATTGTGATAATTAACTTTCAAGTATTATAAATAATTTTGATAAAAAGATAAAAGTACCTAAATGATAAGTTGGGAATAATATTTAATTCATATATATATATATATATATTAAACATAGCTCAATATATATATATATCACAGGGAGTAAATCATCCTCCCCCAGGCTATGAATTAAAAGAACTCTAAATGTTGAACAAAGGATCAAGAATAGAATAAATCCCTGGGAGAGAGTGATTTAATCTCTTTGTTTATATATATCAATTGTGTAAAAAATAAAGATTATTATTTCAGACAAATAACTAATACCTAGAGAGAGATTATCTAAAGTAAAACAATAAATAAAGATTAAATCATCTAATATTATCACTAATGATTGCAAAAAAGAGTGTTTTAGAGAAGAGAATTAGTAGTTATTTTTTTATAAGCATTAAAGACAAACTTGCAAACTCATACATATTATTTTTTAAAAAATATTTATTTCAAGCTTTTTGAAAAAGTAAAAATAAATTTAAAAATAGGTACTTAATTTTAAGTAAAAAATGAAGTTTTGTGCTAATTAATACGTGTAAGTGCTTGAAAGGTGTGAAATTTCTGCTGCTAATGTTAGACTTTTTTCAAGGTTCATCTCAATGATGTGCAAATAGTAGTAGTAAAGAATGGGCCCATTGTTTATAAGAATTTGATACTTCGCCAACAATGGGGAAATACACATATTATTACTATCATATTTTTGTTTTTATAATTACTGCATTGACTAATTAAGTCAACTCATATTAATGCAATATTTTTATTCCATAGCTAATAATAACTAGATAATTATTTATTGATCAATGCAGGATGGCTAATCTGCTGAATAAGGGTTTATCATCGTGAAGAAAAATTATAATTTTATTTATATTTTAAAATCAATTCACAAGTTTCACTTGAATCGAGTAAAACCCTTCTTAGTCAACCATTATACGCTAAGTCTCTCTACAGGTTTATTAATTATTAATGGAGATATAAAAATATTTTAATAAAAGATCACTGAGATACATTAGTATGAAAAAGTGTCTGTAAAAATGACTAGATCTTTTTTTTAAAAAAAAAAGTAAAAGAAAAAAAACTTTTTCAAATAATAAGCCATTTAAAAAAGACCAACTACAAAGCCAGCTATTAAGGTAATGACTTTGCTATTACCGAAAATAATACCACATTACAACATAACTTGTAACTTAAATGAATTTCTATATAAGAAAAGATATATATATATATTACAAAAGCTATAAAATTCTAAGAAATCATAATTTTTTAATTACTTAAATTTTATTTATTCAAACAAACTTGAAAATGTACACATATACTTTCTTCCAATGCATAAGCTTGTGGTTAAGACCTGTAGAGGTCCCTGCCTTCGCATTTTCAACCGCACACCTTAGTAAATATTAACTTTAAATACAATTTTTTTATTTCTTTATTTATTTTTAATTTTATAAAAATAGGATAACTTTAATCGGTATTAGAAGGATCTCAAAGTCTTTTAATCAAATAATAATAACAGAAAAAGAATTATAAAAAATAAATATATTTGTCTTCTACTTAATATATATATATATATATTGTAACTTAATTAATTGCTCAAAAGAATCCAAATATTATTATTACCATTTTATGCCTGGATAGTAGCTATAAGCTACTGAACAAATACATTAAAGTATCATTGGATTGTCAAAAATCCAAATATTATTAAAATCTCAAATATTCAAATATTATAACTTAATAAACGAAAAATGGTAATTTAAATTTTATATCAAAGAGAAAAAAATTGTAATATGCAACTTGCTGAGCATAAGATATTAAACAAAAGATCAGACTGAGTTATCAATCATATTAAGGGGCATTGTATTAAATGAAACATATTTCTACAATTAGATTTCTCAAGATATCACAATATCAATAATAAGAAACCATAATGCCTGGAGACTAGTCATTTAAGGTGTCTGGCCTATTTCAAACCCTAGTTAGGCAGGTATTGTATCATCAATAAAAAAGTAGAAACTATAAACAAACTATTAAGAACAAACTACTATAGCTCAGGAAATAACATCAAGTGGATGGTTACACTGGTAACTCAATAAAATATCTTCTCAGGTATACAGACGGTAGATTTTATTCACTTTCATCTCTTGGCTTGATGTCAAGTGCATATTTAAACAAATAACAAGTGAATATGGTCTAGCAGGCCACCACTAGATTATCTGAATCTAGACACAGTTATATCTTATAACCCATTCACATGTACCGGGTTTGAATCCCTTTTGGTACTTTATTTCTAATAAAATGGAGGATTTTGCTTTTAGATCCATTTCACTGTATGCACTAATATTTAGGTAAACATAAATCATCCTTAAACTAAAGTGGAGTATATAAATTTCATTAGACAGAAATCATTTCCTGGATCTTTAACATAATAAATGTGTTTCAATATTTTTTATACGTTTTACTAGCTCAGATTATATTATTAATTTAGGATGGCAATTCACTCATCCTTGCATGAAATAGATGATGGGATGGTGGTTATAATATTATTCACAAATGTCAACTAAATACCATGAAATCACTATTTATTTATGGCCTTTAAACATTTATCTATCTCATTAAGTAAAACGGGCTGGTGATGATGATAGTAATGATAACGATAATGGTTAACCACAGCTTTAGGACTAAGGCTAATCATAAAATTTAGTTTCAGAAATTAATAATTAGTGGCTAATCTTAGTATATCTAATTGGAACTTAAATAGCTAATATTCACCTTGATGATGAATGATCACAACTAATAAAAAAAACATATATACTCTTAATGAAATACTATTTGCCTCTGTTAAAAAAATTTAAAAATGAAACAAGAAAAAAATAAAAAAATATTAGTATAATAGAAATAAAAAAATTTATTATACAAACATATATATGAATAGTTTTTTAAAAGAATTGAATTATAAATTATTTATCTATATAAAGAAAGATATTTAGAAAGGAGCAGATTTTCAATTTAATTTTACAATGACGAAAGCAAATTATATTTAAAAAAGAAAGAAAATAAGGGTGTTTGGGAAAGAAAAATTATTGAAAAGGAGAGAAAAGTTTCGAGGAAGAGATCGATGAGTAAAGATAGAGAAAGAATCTTGCCCTTTTCTTCTCAAAAATAGTTTTGACTTTGTCTTTGAACTGGGGAGCGAAAGGACAACGATTGAATAAAGTTTAAAAGGAAAGAAAAAGTTATTAACCTGCTGGTAAACACTTAAAAATTAGCTAGAGTAACATTTCCCAAGAGGTTATTTAAGGAGAGATCAAAGAAAAGGAAGAGAAAAAAAGGTAAATATATGTTTAGATAAAACCGGAATTTGATAAAGAAATGAAGATATGAAAAAGGTAATTAAATTTTAATGGATATTAAACTATCCAGATTTTACACGCTAGGTTGTGAATATAACCAGAGGTTTCCTTTGATTTTATTTGTGTGAGGATTGTCTAAAATTTTTAAACATGTGATTTTGGTCGATCTTCTCTTTGGGCTTTTGATAGATAATTTAAAAGAAAGTAGTTGGTATTTGGAAGTTTGATATTGAAAAGAGCTTAGGATATTGATCTCTGTTAGAAAGCTTTATCAAAAAAAAAGGAATTAAAGATGTTTGTTATTGGAAGATAGATTTACTTAAAAGGTAATTTTTAAGATAGGAAGGGGGAAAGGTTAATATTTCCTTGGTTCGTTATATTTTTTTGGAAGGGATATTATTAAAAGGTTTATAAAAATTATTTGCAGAATTGAGAGTTATGTGTTGGAAGGAAGAAGGAATTTGAAAGGTTTAATTGTTTGCCTTCTATAAATTGTGAAGGAGGGGGTGATTGAAGTAAATTGTCTTTGGGATGAATGCAATGTTTATTGGCAGTCATTTAGTTAAAGTAAAGAATAAGATCTAATAAACCGGCAGCCCTAAGGCGCTTTAGGAATTATTGTCATAGGAATATAAATTAAATAACTGTGGGGTGCTTTGTTTCAGAAATACAATTTTATAAAGATATAAGTGTTGGACCTGAAATTTGTTAAAAGATTTATTTAATAGTAATATTTGAAGGATGAAAGGTTAAAGAAAAAAGATTTTATTTCTTTGCCATTTAATTGCCTAAAATGTGAGAAATAGAAATTGTTTGGAAATAAGAAAATGCTTGGAAAAGGGGGTACATTGAATAATTTATTGAAAATACAAAGGAAGTTGATAGAAAGACTATTCCTGGTGGGTATATTTTATTCCTTGTTTATTTTGTAAGAAGGTCAAGGCGAGAGGAGTTTAAAGAAAGAGAAAGGCAAAAAGAGAGAAAAAGAACTAGTCGCTTGTATGCCAGAAAAAGAACGGCCCACGATTTGAGAGCAGGGCTCGGGAAAGAAACAAAGAAGAAAAAGGCTTATATGAAATTGATCGGCATAACTTTAAGCTTTTAGGGGGGGTTTTCCCGTTTATTTTTCGCGTTGTGTCTTAAGAAATACTTTTATAAAACAAATTAACATTTATTACTGCATTTCTAACATATACATAAAAATTTCTATATCTACATGAAAATTGATATTAGCAATAACAACAATAATCATAATCGACTGTTTTAAAATCATAACATTAATTTTAAATTCTTCCCCCTTTCCCATAACTGGTATAATTTTACATTAAATTAGATGTCAAATTTGCTAAGATTTTCACTCCACCAAAATATATCCCTAAAAAAAAAAATTAACACTTTTTTTTCTCTCTCTTTTCTCTTTTGCACACATACCTTTATAATCTAACATGTAAAATAGAATGACAAATAAAATGTTAGTAGAAGTGAAAGAGCAAGATTTCCAGAACAAGTTTTAAATTATTTTTCTCCCCCTCCCTTCTACCCTCTGAAATGCTATACTTTAACTTAAAACACAATACTCTAATATTCTTAATATTGCCTATTGTTTTATATTCACACACAATTACATATATGCAACAAGTATTATATTATTATGTATGTGAGTGTTTTATCCCCATAATAACAAAAATATTATTTAAAACAAAATAATAATAAAAAAAAATGTTACACATTAATAACATTTCATAACTTTAGGTTAATAGACAATCATAATTTTAATACATATAAAACCATTAATGAAGCTTATGTTTATCATTATTAAGAAATTCTTGGTTTCAATTGATCTTGGTTGTTTTAAAAGTTCTTTAAACAAAAATATACCACTCTGTTGCTAAAATTTTACTAAGTCTCTGATATCATAAAAAAAATATATAAAAAAAATTATACTACCAGTTCTATTCTTTGTAGCGACTTTCAATGAGTCAAATTTATCTTGTTTAATGGCTATATTTTTTGCAGCTACCATTTTCATTTTTCTTTGGAACAATCTCTTTCTTGAGGTGTATAATTATTTGATGATGATGATCCTATTGAGGTTATTTGCTTTAGTGGACAATTTGGAAATCATTATATTAACTATTCTTCTTTTCCCATCAAGCATGATTCTTTTAGTGGATGAAGTACAGCAGTTGTTTTCACATTTATAATTTTTCTTGGGTTTAAATTCAGTTACTGGAACAATTAATTGGACTTGATGATTTAATATTTATCAGTAGATTACTCTTTTTCCTGATCACCTTCAAATGCAGGTGAATGTTTTTTTCTTTCTATTTAAAAACATCTTATTTCTCTCGGTCAGTTGAAAGGTGTAGAATATGATTTTTCAGACAAGACATTTCCTTTTTTTTCTTTATATGATGTGCTGGCTGAATGGTCTGGTCAACAGATGAGATATATATTATTTTTTCTTACCCCACCATCCTTATATCTTCAATCCTCAAAAAAAAAATTTAATAATAAAAAAAAAAAGATTTTTGATTGAGATTTTTGTAGAGTTAAAAATGCTTGTCCTTTTAGTTTCAATATTTTTAAAAGTCTCTATAATATCAACTGATTTTCCAGACTGCTTTTATATCCAATTTTTTTCTATTTTTGACCACCTCTTTTAATTAGATTTATAACTTATTTTCAACCAAATTGTTTTTTAGCTGGATAGTATGAAAAATCTCACTAGCCTGATTTTTAGACAAACTTTTGTTTTGCAGGGAAAAAAATAGTCTTAATCCTTTTTACACTTATGTAACATCTCAAATTTGAGCTTCTTTCTCTTGATCTTAGGATGAGACACTTTTAAAATTAGACTTCTCACATCGTCTCTAAGTTTTAACAGAAAAACAACCCTTATAATACAAAATTGTTGAATAAAAAAATAATAATTTAACAGATTTTCTTCTTTTTCTTTCAATATTTAATAAATAAAAATGTAGTTTATGTATGCAGTGTACACACACACTCATTCAAATTATTTATAAAACAGGCCTATAAAATAATCTAAATGCTTTTTAGAAATTATGATTTTAATATCTACATTAAACTCTTACAGTTTTTAAACCCCAAACTACAACTTTTAAGCCTCAAATTATAATCATAGACAAAGAACAAAATAGAAATAGAATAATAAAATAGAAATAGAATAAAATATTAGAATTTAGAAAATGTAGGTTAGCCTTGAAGAGAGTTTGATATTTGAAATATACAAGGACAATTAAACAGCTTACACACACACTGCCTATACATATGCGTTATTACTTTACTTTTTAACAAAAAAAAATTAAATATTGAATAGTTAAATGTGTGTATTACTCTTTTTGAGTTTTCTATCAACACACAAACAATTAAAGAATATAACTGTTGTCCCACTCTCTTTCTGCCTTAAGCTTTTAAAACTTGATCTTGTAGGGTTTAAACTTGGATGCCCTACAGCTTCCTTTTTATGTAAAAATGTGATGATGATTTTTGTTTTACATTTTTTTTCATGCACATTACTACAAATTTAGCTAATGACTAAATTGTAATGGCACAATATATTATATATTATATATATATATATATATATATATATATATATATATATATATATATATATATATATATATATATATATATATATATATATATATATATATATGAAAAATAGGAAAGTTCTTCCATAATACTTTTCAAACATTTTTGAATGTTCCAAGAAAGCAGATAATATTATTTTAAACTCTTATTTATGCAGTAATCCTATATGCTATCAAATGTCAAAACACTTAAAATACTGTAATAAAATCTACATAGTCAAGCGTTGGTAGCCAAGAGGTCAGCGCAGCTGCTTTGCAAGCAGTTGCTTGCAGACAGTTGTTGTGTGTTAGCTTTCAGGCCAATGCTTTGACATATGGAAAAAAATAAAAAATCTACATTAACAATTTTTTTGATTTTACCATTTAAAAACTAAAAATGTATAGTTTCAAAATATCTGTTTTTTACTTACCTCCAAAGCATTTATAAAATAAAATATCCTAATATTGGCATATATTATACTACTATAGATTATTAATATAAATGTTTAGAAAAAAATCACACTGAAAACCAATATTATCCCTAAGTCACAATGTGACTTTGGGAAGTACATGTGACTCAGGAGTTGCAGTTCACCCTTTTTCATCAATTTTTTGGTATAGCTTATGAATACTATAATCTGATCTAAAACATGAGTTACTTTATTATTAATTTATAGTTAATATCATTAATTTATTCTATAATGAGTAAAGATCATATATAATATATAGTGGCAGATCTATTTGTTTACTTTTGTTAATGTTGTTATGACATTTTTAAAAAGCCAATTACATTTACAAAAGAAACCTCAGATTTTTAAAATCAATAACTAAATTGAATTTTTATTTGTGTCAAATTCTTTTCCCAATACAGGTTAAGTTTGTTTTTGCAATTTTGATATCATATGTATCATATTACCCATTTATCTTTAATGTAGATCAGAAAATTAGATTTTGTTTTTACAACTATGGTCTGAAAATACATCAAAAAAAAATTATCAAATTAGAATAGTGATATAATTTTTCATCATTTTTATAAATTTTAATTAAATGTAACTAGAAATTGCATAAACAAAAGTTTGTTTGCTTTTTATGAAGTATTTGTTAATCTTTGTAATAGATATAATAAGAACACAAATGATATTTTTATTAACATATTGTAGCATTATCATTTTTATAAAAAGAAATTGCTTGTATTTTAGGTAGGACAAAATTAAATCATATTTGGATAATATCTATAGCAACAGTGCCTCAGATCCAAAACCAATCATATGTCTACAGTGTACTTAAAATATATTTAGTGTGATTACAGAATTGAACAGAGGAACTATTCACATATTTATACTGTAAATTTCATATGTATTAAATCATTTTATTGGATATTATTTATTGAAGCATATATCATTTTTGATATTACTGATGAATTCACAACTATTATACAACCGAAATTTTTTAAAAAAAGCTAACACTGTTTTAGTAATATAATAAAAATATAAATTTCTAAAGAAATCAAAATTTACAAAATTTTCATCTGACCATGGTTTTTCATCATCTCAAGTGAAAACTACTTCTAAAGCAAAGACATAAATCATCATCATCATCATCATTATCAACTATTATCAATCCACTGCAGGATGAAGGTCTCTCCAAGTTTAATCCATCTTCTCCAATCTTTAGCTTCTCTTCTCCACATCACCCCTGCACACTTTCTTATTTAATCCATCCATCTCACATATGTCTATGTGTTTGAAAATGAAGGTTTTTAACAAATGTGTTTTACCAGTTCTTACTTATGAATCTGAGACCTGGACACTCAATAGAAGAGCAATACAGAGACTTCAGAATACTCAAAGAAGTATGGAGAGGTGTATGTTGAGAGTAACAAGAAGAGATCACAAACGCAATGTATGGGTAAGAGAACAAACAGGTATTACTGACCTCATTAAAAAAATTAAAAGATTGAAGTGGAGTTGGGCTGGACATATTGCTAGAAGAGATGATAATAGATGGACAATTTAAATTTTAAACTGGATTCCAAGAAATTGTAAAAGACCCAGAAAGAAAGACGTAAATACACACATATAACTACTTGCTATTTGCAGACAACTACAAATCATTTCTAGCATTAAAAGTGTTTTTTTTAATTGATAACTTCAAATACAAAATGATTAATCAAAGAGTTTCTTTGTCCTTTTTTTTTGTTTTCATCATATTCATAAAAATTAATTTTTGTGTTATCAGATAATATTTCATAACCAAGTCATTTTTTTTTTATTTTTATGAATTTTAACTCTTTCATAAACATTAAATTTATTTTCATTCAGATATATAAAAATAAAAATGTTTTGGGGTCATATCAAGTATTAGTTTACTGCATAAAGAAATTATTCCATCCAGTATACAAAGAATCCTGTCTAAAGTTACTAAAATCTTTAAAAAGGTTATCATTCATAGCAGTTTCATTAAATGTGATAAAATACAACATATTCCAGCCATATGGAAGCCCATTATTTTTTCACTTTCTTCTTCTAAAATTAGCTGATTGTAAAACAAAAAATACAATTTTTTTTGTTAATCAATCTCCTATTCTGATTGGACAATCACCTAATATACATATGAATGAATTTCCTTTAAGTCATGTGCAATCTCAATCTCATTATTATTTCAAACATAACAGTATGGAGCAATGCATGTTAGGAATAACAAGAAGAAATAGAAAATGAAATACTTGGGTGAAGGAACAAACAAATGAGAGAACAAACAAGTGTTACTAAAATTATTGAAATAGATGAGAGTCTGAAGTGGAGTTGGATTGAACATATTGCTAGAAGAGATGAAAATAGATGGTCAGTTGAAATCTTAAACTTGATTCCAAAATATTGTAAAAGATCCAGAAAAAGACCATATGTGAAATGGATGGATGAAATAAGGAAGTATTCTGGGATGATATGGAGAAAAGAAACTAGAGATTGGAGAAGATGGATTGAACTTGGAAAGACCTTCATCCTGCAGTGAATGGTTAATAGTTAAAAATGATATATATGAAGTATTTGCGTTCATCCATGTATAATTTATTGTAGTAAATATATGTCTCTTTGTTTTATTATATGTATAGAGAAAGAGGAGGAGGGAAAGGAAGAAAACATATAGATATAAATCAGTGGCAAAATATATAGTTTTGACAATAATGTCAATAATACTGGCTTATTCGCCATTGCATTAACATTTATTTTGATAATTAATATATTTTAAGGTTTATTTTTTTGTAAATAATGGATAAAATAAAAGTTCTATTTAATCAATTCATTGCAAAGTAAAATTAGAAATAAAAGATTACAATTAATATAGAAGTTTACTATTTAATAAGTCAAAAACATTAAACTTAATTATATATAAGTAAAGCATTAAAATAATAACAAAACAATGAGCATATACAATATATAACTTATTCAAGTTAATGATAATAATATTTAAATAAACTTTATATAGGATCTACTTTCACTAATTCGAAATAGTCATTCTCACCTGTAAGGTGTTGTCCCTGCGTTCATTAATATCATATATGTTATAGATAAAATTGTTGTGTTTGAATTAGGTAACAACATACAACTAGATGCAGATGCCACAAAATATTGTATTAAGTTATTTATTGTTGCAACTTAAAATTTATTACATATATAAAAGTACAAAAACTAAAACCTACTCGTGGAATTCAAATAGTTTTGAATTTTTTTAACCGAGATGTAAATAAATCTTCGGGCAGAAGTAATTAAATAATAGAAATGAATTTTAAAGGTATTGTTTTTTTTATTAGAAAGCAACAATAAGCATAAGGTTAGAATGTAAGTTTGAAATATATTATTTAAAATATATAATTTCAAATATTTTTAAAGCTTCTCCATAAAAATTGTATGTATATCTTGTGTGTGTAAATATATACATTTACCAGCTTTTCATTATTTTTTTGGAATATCCGGAAGGTAGATGAACCATTGATCAATATTTTTTTTCTTTAAGTAATCATTAAAAATCACTTTTATCCCTGCTTGTAATGAAGTACTTTTAAAAATCCTTATTTAAATACAATTTTCTTTAATAAGCTATTTCACGCTTGAATTATTGAATATAAAATAAATTAGCAATACCCAAAAATTTAAATAATTAATAAAAATATCTATAAAGAGAAATAAAAGTTAAAAATTACCACTGATCTTTATTTTAAAAAAAAAAAATGCAATAATTACGGCCTTTTTACGTGATAAAAAAACAAATCAAATTTGCGCATGTTCAAAAAAAAAGATAAAAATAATTAAATAACCTTTGAAATATTGATTAAACTATCAAAAAATAAATATTTCCTTTACAATAGTCGAATTATATTTTATTATATAACTTTTTTAATCATAATAATAAGTTCCTTTACATTTAATCACGTTTTAAAATATTTTATTGGATTATTTAATTATGTTTTAAAATATTTTATTTGAATATTTGATTAATTTAGATGTGCTCACTATAAATGTAGGAGTATGAGTGTTATATACTAAACACTTCAAGATAAAAGAATCTCTACTGAAATATTATTGCTCTAAGATTGCTAATATTAGACTATTGTCTGCATATTTATAAACAAGTCTAGTAGAATATAAATTTTCGGTACTTGAGTGTTTCCAAGTAAACCAAATTTTTGATAAATGTACAGTTTCGAGGGCCTATAATCTATCGAAGATGTGTTAGTTGATAAATTAAACCAAAATTAATAAATCAATTGTTAAAAAGGAATAAATTCCGATAAATTACATTAACAAGCTTTATTTTAATTTTTTTTTAACCTATATTATAACACACGCGACGCTCTTAACATTGTCTTTTAATTCAGTGTGGGGTTTTTTTTGTCAACATTTTTTTTTAATAAATTGTCACAATGATAAAAGTTTGTGACTTTCCTGTCACAGAACGTGATGCTGTGGACTTTTACCCTTCTGAAAAGTAGTTTGATTAGACAAAAAAATGTGAATGTTTACCACATTTTAATATAAGATTGTTAATTTCGTTGCTTTAAAAATCGGTCAAGCGTTGATGGCCGAGTGATTAGCACAGCTGCTTTACAAGCAGTTGTCCTGGGGTTCGCTTCCCGACCAACGCTTTGACACATAAAAAAAAAAATCAGACTATTCTTATTCCACTATAAATGTATTTCGGGTGAAATTACTATCATCAATTGGGCAAAAGAATTGAATATCTGACAAACACGTTAGAACTATCGATGCAAATGGCATTTAAGTATTTAAAAAGCCTACTGTTTGATTTTAAAGAGTAAAATAATTCACATGCAAATCTAAATGTTTATGATATTTTCAATCTATGTCATGACATGAAATTCATATTATTTTATAGGCTTACAATACCTTAAGATTACTTAAAATTCTGCAGTTTCTGATTATTATATAAAAGTGTACATGTTTGTGTGTGAAAACATATAGTGTTGAGTTCAGGGCCAGAGGGCAGCAGTAAGCAAAATAAGCAAAGCATGAGGGCGCTGATGCAAGAGGAGCATGGAAACAATGCAGAATTAAAAATACATTTATTTTTGTTCTGTTACAAATATTAATTATTATGACTTGATTCATTATTTCTATAAAATAAGGAAATATAAACATATTTAAATAATCACTTTTTGAAATAGGATTTGTCAATTATAATTTTCTACAATTTGTTTTTCTTTTATGATATTCTCAGTTACATCTTCTTCCACTGAGTTTACATGATATATATTTCAAATCATGTAGCTATGTGATGCAGAAATAATAAATCTGTTTTACTATTAATATCAATGTCATTTAGACGTGGTGTGACGTTATTTGGTATTTGTAAAATAATAATGATAAGCATAACATCAAAATTTTTTATTGACTTATTACAAAAATATCGTAAATTTACTGTATCAAACAAATTTTTTAAAAAAAATTAAAGCTGACTGCTCATATTTTTATAACATTTACAATTTTTGAAGCAATTTTGATTTAGTTTTAAAAACACATGTAAAAAAAAAAAAAGAGTACACTAATAAAATATGTGGATAAATTAATTAAAATAGAATCAGTTAAACCAATATTTACATTAGTGTATACATAATGGTAAAGCAATTCAAAACAAAGCAAAACTCTCCATATAGTAGTGCCATCTTGTGCTAACAAGAGCAATCAATGGATAGTGATCATGTGATAATGATAAAGCTAAATAGTAAACTTTTAATGTGTCAATGTTTGTATGAATGTTTATGTTTCTCTGATATGTTTAAATATAAAACAATACCATTTTAAAATATTTAGGTAAAGTTATTTGAAATCTGAAATATGGTTTTATAATTAATTGAATTATTCTATAAATAATTAAGTAAGAAATGACTAAAACTAATGAATTTCATTTTTTAGAAAGTCACCAATTATCTTCTTTGCATTTTTAAAAATAAAAAACATATTGTGAATTATTTAAAGTTTACCATATTAATGAATTGATTCAAAAAATACAATTTCATCATCATTTATTGTTCTAACAGGAATTAGTCTTCTCACTTGTCTATAATTTTATAATTCAAGTGCCTAATGTTTTCAATCTTTTTTTTTTAAAAAAAACATTCTAAAAAATTTTACTTAATCCTTTTTACAATGATTTTGCATATCTGTGCTATTATTATATTTATTATAAAATTAAATTCAGTTGCCACTAATTGATAAAACAATTACAATTTTTATTAAAACCAAATGTATTAATAAGTATTCTTTAACAAATGTTTGATTATAGATAGTGTATTGAGCATACATACATTAATATATATTTTAATTTGCTGTGGTTTTTATCCTGCATGGGTATCTCTTAATTTTCGGTATTATGATAAAATGGATTGATGTGAAGGAATCAATAAACATTTTCATTGTTAGTCATAATGAAATCATTTTCTTCTTATAATATAATTTTAAGAAAAGATTTACTTTGATATCTAGAATCATAAGAAATAAAATTCACAGGGAATTATAATACAAACGACAATATTAAATTAGCTCACAAATCGCTTTCTGTCAACTATATTCATGACTTAACAGTGTTTTCTATTATTTTTTATAACTATATTTATATGCAGTGCTTTGTTAACTACTATATAGCTTTGATGAGGAAATAAATCTTGGATGGTTTGTATATAAGGTTCAGTTAACTGCATTCATGTTTTAAAGCATTTTTTAAAACACGATATTCATGAGTCCATTTGATGGCTTCATATAGCAATATTGATTTTATACCAAAGCTTTAATTCTTTCTTTGCTGATACTTAGCAATTATCATGCATACATTTAATATGCATGGATAAAGCTAAAGGGTAGAAGAGGCCTGTAGTTGTTATATAATTGAGATCTAAAAGATATAAAAACTGATTTTATGTCAGATTTATTATCCTGTGTTTAAAAGCTTGGAATTTTTTTACAATTTCAGGCTATTAGCATAAACATTGTAAAAAGTAAAAGATAACTGCTAGATGCATAAAGTATTAGTTCTAGCTTTAACTCCTAATCTTCACTGAAGAAGGAAAAGGGAACTTTATAGTATTATTCTATTTAATGTATTTTGTTCACTCAAGGATAAAGTAAAGACACTATTTTCAGTTAATTGGAATATGATGTGACTTTGACTTTAATTAGAAGGGCAAGAGAAACATCATTATCTATGTTGTATTTTTATATTGGATTATTTCCATCATCTAATATGCATATTGAATGTCTTTAGAAAAAAATTAACTTTATTTAAATATTCCAAACATATTCAACTGTTTGTAATAGCACATCAAACAGGTTAGTATATGCACAATGTTTTGAGAGGTATTATTTCCCCCTCTTCTTCATGGGTTGCTGGTCTTACCAGTGACAATACTACCATGGGATTTGAACTGGGTCATTAGATTCTTGATTATTGAATTTTACGATAACACTCCATGTCACTGGTCAGGCCAGCAACACCTTATGAAGAGGGAAGAATAATACCTATTGAAATGTTGTGCATATACTAACCTGTTTGATGTGCTATTACTAACAGTTGAATGTAGTTGGAATATTTAAATAAAGTTAAATTTTTCTAAAGACATTAGATACGCATATTAGATGATGGAAATAGTCCAATATAAAAATACAACTAGAACACTATCATCACAAACCTTCAGGAAAACATCATTACCTATGGTTTTTAAGTGATGTATAGGCATTACAAAATATAACTGGCATTAAAAAAATAATTATAAAAACAGTATTATATAATCAAGATTACTTGCAATTGCATTTATCTACACACTGAAAAAATATTAAAAAAGAAATGATTTTTTAGTTCACAGTTCAATTGCTGAGGAACTGCTATTATAAAATGTTTCAAGCAAAGTTGATATAAAATTTTTCAGTAAAGTAGCTTGAATTTTTTAATTTAAATTAATTTTCTATTTCAATTCAAAAGAAAAAAAATTTTAAATATACTTCTCTTAGTCATTTCAAAGGAAAAATGAGATTTATTTAATCTTTAATTTATTTACTTAATTATTAAAAAAAAAAAAAGAGGGAAAAGAGAGAAACTTCTACTCATTAGTAGAAACAATTCTCAGCCACATTCTACCAGTATAATAATCAGTGATTAATCATTTAAAATAACTATCCTCACAGTGAAAATTATAATTAACTATATTACAAAATATTTTTCAAAGTTCCATTATTTTTTATCTGCTTCACAATAAAAAATGTTGCCTTATAATTATAGATTTAATAATTTTACATTTGAAAATTGAAGAATACAACAATTTCTATAATAGTCTTGTCATAATATTTTCAAAATATTATGAAGCATTTTAAAATAAAATTTTGTCTTTATGTTATATTGATAAGTATCTAGGTCTCAATTCTATACAATATATTTATAAAATAATGGCATAAATTTATGATTAATATAATCAAAGTAATTATATCACAATAACGATATTCATCACATGTTCAATAGAGACTGTGTGGTGATACACTATCTAAGTCAAAAATTGCTTAAGATTTTTTCTTTCATAATTTGCTGATTAAAGGCATCTGAATTTTTTTAAGGAGATTAACTGCTTAAACAAATCCTTTATACATTGCATTAAAATACTGAATTATGTCAATTGTCATTTTGTGAGTTGGTAAATAAATAAAAAAAAACAGTATAATATCAATATGGGTAACAAAAAGATGAAGATTTTGGTTTTGCTTTTAATTACTTTATATTTAAAATCTTACCACCAAACCTACATTACACTTTGATGTCTATTTCATGAAGTCTTCTGTAAAATGTATCAAAAATAAAAGTCAATAAAAACCAAGTTGAACTAATAAATACTTCTGTTTAACATTAGTTTTCATATTAAGATCACAGTAATAATGATTTTTCTTTTAGTAATATGCAGTAGTTGTTTTATGTCATTAAATTTTCAAATATCAAATATTGAAAATATAACTGAGTCCAATATTTTGACTGAAATAAAAACAATCATCATCATCATTTTAAAAAATCATCAATTATCTGCCAGATAAAAGTTCTTCTAAGCTTAACAATTTTTTTTTCCTGATCTATAGCTTCTCTTCTTTACAATACTCTAGAAAATCCATTTTGCACATGATTCATTTGTAAGTCTTTTACAATCTCTTAAGATGCAGTTTAAGATTTCAACTGTCCATTTATTATTATCTTTTCTAGGAATATATCCAGTGCAGTTCCATTTCAGCCTTTTAATTCTTTCAACAATATAAATAATATCTGCCATTCTATCCATATATTTTATTTATGAGAAACTATATTCTTTATCAAAAAAATCATATCTATAGAGGTTTTTTTTGTTTGTCTAAAACCACTGTAAATGTTTGGTAATAGCTCATATATGATTGGAAGCAATATAAAGCAATTTTTTAAAATAATTTTGATATTCCACCTTAATTGGTAGTCATTTTAACTTTCTTACCTAAAAAAATTAAATATAATACAAATATTCATAAACCATAGGTGTTATCATTTCATAAGATCACATATTTCTAAAAAAAATCATATAAGCTTAACACTAACACTGCTGTCTTGAACTTATTTAATTTTTGTCTATTTTTTGTATTGGTCCACTAAATTAAATCTGAGAACAATATTATTCATCAGTTTCATTTCCAGTCGGTTTTTATTGTTAAAATAATCTAAAATACACAGAATTTTTTTAATTCAGCTTCTAAAAATTGAATAATTTAGATTCAAATTGGTTAAATGTAATGAAAAATTAAAAATGATGTTAATAACTGAAGAAAAATATAAAAAAAAAACATTTAAAAAATACCAGAGGTAAAACAAAAGACTTATATTTCAACCAATCTGTGTGTCATTATTCAGTTCTGTAGCTGTCAATGTAATTCACTTTCTAGAAGACCAATCACTTTTCCCATGCTTATTTTTCTTGTTAAATTTACAATTTTTCGAATCAAACTTTATATTTCGATAAAGTAATGTAAAATCTTATTTATGAATGTAAAAAATTACAATAAATATATTTATTTACTTTAAAATCAATTATGAACATGTAGAACAATTTGTTTTGGTTTCTGAATTTGTCATTTAGAAATGCCTACTATGAAAATTACATTCGTTAGCATAAACCACTTGATTTGAAAATGGTTCACTTTTCCCATACTTATTTTTCTTGTAAAATTTAAAATTTTTCGAATCAAATTTTATATTTCAATAAAGTAATGTAAAATCTTATTTATGAATGTAAAAAATTATGATAGACATATTTATTTACTTCAAAATACGAATGCGCAAAAGATTTTATTTTGATTTCTTTAGGAATGCCTATTATTCAAATTAAAGTTGTTAGGTGTCAACAACTAGTCTTGAACAGCAATTACTTTTGCAAGCTTATTTTTCTTGTAAAATTTAAATTTTTCTGAATCAAACTTTATATTTCGATAAAGTAATGTAAAATCTTATTTATGAATGTAAAAAATTACAATAAATATATTTATTTACTTCAAAATCAATTATGAACATGTAGAACATTTTGGTTTAGTTTCTGCCTTTGTCATTTAGAAATGCCTACAGCATAATTTCCAGATTTGGCAAGCATCCAATCAGAGAAAAGAGACTGGTCTAAGCACCAATAGCCAGCAAAGAAAATTGATTTTTTTTTTCAAAATATAATGCTATATGCAGACGTTTTTAGAATTACAATTTTAAATTTTGAATTTCCTATAAAATAAGCCTAAAATGAAGAAATTGCTACCAAAAGTGACCAAGAGATGGCACATGCTATGTCCAAAAACTGTAAATAGCATTATGGGCTAGTAAACTAGCAATGGGATCTAAACGAAAATAACAACTGAGGGGTTATTAACGACCATATTTTTCTCCAATCTTCTATTATCTGAATCAAAAACTAGAGCTTTGTCATTTTTAATATTACAAAACTATTTTAATTTTATCAAGCTGGATATGTATATAATTAAATAATATGCATATATCACTTAATACAGTTGGTTAAATTTTTGTATTGTTATTCAAAGATGATTAATCTAAAGATAATGAAAATATTATGTCTATCTATTCAAAATATTTTCATCATCATTATATTTAAAAAAAAGTCAGTCATTGATTTAACAAGATTTAAGTACAATTTTTCTAATCCTATAATCCTATGAACCAGTGTGTCATAAAAAGATTTAACAGAGTTACGATCAGCAAAAGATTGTACATACTTTGGAATTTTAACTCACCAATTATTTTTAAATATTTTTTCCAGTTATTGAACATCTGTCTTTAAATTCTTATATTGATAATTGAAGCTACAGAGTCATTTTATTATTTAATCTAGATAAAAATTATCCCATATTTATTTTTAATCAAATCACTACTAATTTAATTCTTTTTTAGAAAATTATTCAAATACTATACTGTCTCATGTTATAGTAAGTTAACAGATTTTAGTTACAGGTAAAATTGATTCACTCTTTATGATTTATCTAATTTTCTGTTATTAATTATTATTTTATAAAATTCATTTTTTATATCAAAATTTATTTAATCAAGTTGGTAATGTTTATTTTATTATATTTTAAAAATTAAAGATTTGGCAAGCATATTTAAATAATATTCATTTTAAATAAGGGCACGAGAAAATAAATAGCTCACATAAAAATTGCAAGGGCTGAAATATACAAACCAAATTAAATAAATGTCTTTTTTATCTTTAAATTATATTAAATTACAATCAACTTTTTGAAAGTTAAATGACTCTAAGATTAATATATGAATCACAGAAAATTATATTTAATAAAATATTTTCAAATGCAATTTGCACATCAGTTGTATTCCATCTTATTGAAAATGATTAATAAATATATATATATATATATATATATATATATATATATATATATATATATATATATATATATATATATATATATATATATATATATATATATATATATATATATATTGAATTTCACATGTCATCATAATTACTTTCCAAGTATTACCAATTCACTGTAAGTTGAAGAATTTTTTAAGTTTAATCTTGTTTTTCCTATCTATAGTCTTCCTTTTCCATAACATACCAATCAACTTCTTTATTTGATGTATTAACCCTACATGTGGTTTTTTTCTAGGTCTTTTACAATCTACTATTATCATTTTTTCTAACAATTTATCTCATCTAGCTTCATTTCAATCCCTTAATTCTTTTAATGATATCAGTAATACCTGTTGATCTCTCACCCAAGTACTTTGCTTTTGATTTCTTATTATTATTCCCAAGACATATATTTTCATACTTTATTGACTGAACTGAAGTCTCAATAATACTTTCCTGTAAGCATCCAAGTTTTAAATTTGTGTGTAAGAATTGGTAAAAATATCTAATAAAAACTTTACTTTTCTAGCACATAGACATATTTAATTTTAATAATAAGTTACTTTGACCCAAGAATAGGCCATCCTAGTTTAATTCTATTATTAATTTTATTCATTGTGTTTCTAAGTATATTATAATTTAAATATTGAATAATTTTATTAATCAGTTAAAATTTCAATAAAGCTGATTTTCAATTGATTTACACTAAAATAATATTATGAGAATGAATATGTGTATGCATGATAAATGCTTTTAATAAAGAACATTTTAATACTTAATTATAATGAATTATTTGCAAATATATTGGTGTCTAAATTAGAGAAATTATTCCTTTGCATAAATCTCAAAAATATCTAATCATCTTGTATGTGGAGAAACCATCCCCAAGTTATGCCTCTCAAATGAAACAAATGTTAATATTTAATTAAATATTAAATTTAAGCATTTGAATGTTTAAAACATCAAAAAACAATTTACATCTATATATATTAGTGGGAGATTTTAACTGAAATAAAAATCAAACAAAAATAAAAAGATCGTATTTTACATCTAAGAAATGAAAGATGAAATTAGTTTAGCATTGATGTTATTGCCATTTTCAAGAACATGAAGATAAATCAAATAGAAATAATAAAAAAATTGTCAATTGATTTGAAAAACTACTCAGTCTAAAAATGTATTTATTTTTTTATTCATAGCAAGTAAAATTTTTGTATGTTTTTCAGAACCTGATTAGATTTTTACATTAAACATAACTATCAAATATGCAAGCATTAGATTGTATTTTTTTTTATTCAACTCATATACAAATATATAATGAAGAAAACCAGATTGGACATATATATATTCTTTAGATTGGTGAGGGAAAAGACAATAACTTTAGATGTGACAGCAAAAAGTTGAAGAAACTTAAAAATTATCATTAAAAATGTAAAAACCAATGTAAAAAGATAGGAATATGGTGAAATATAAAAAATTTATCACAGTGTTTGACCATAACAAAAAACTCAATAGTTGAGAGGTTTTCACTGGAAAATAATGGCAATAAAAATACTCAACAATTTTACATTTTAAAACATACTTTAAATTAAAAGTCAGAATTGTTTAAACTATGATAATTGTTCTGATTATCTACGGATACGAAAGCTGAGCTCTTGACACAGTATTTAGAGAATACCTAAAACTAAAAAGAAAAATGAACAAAATAGTATTTGATAAACAAAAATCTGAACTCTCATTTAACAGACAAATCTTTAGAAAAATGAATAGTATTAGAAAATATTAATAATAAAAAAAGAATACGGTCTGCTATGAGATGGGTGGATTCTATTGTCACAACAATGAATTTGCCTTTGAATAGCGTGAAAAACTAATAAATAATTCCTGGAAATATCGATTTTACAGAGTCTAATAATAATAAAAAGAATGGGATAAAAAAAATGGAAGAGTATGGAGAAAAAACGTTAGAAATCTTTTAAAAATTGGAGGAATTGCTTTTCTTTAAAACAAATATTAAAGTTAGACAGGCAGTAAATTATTTAAAAGAAAATATTGAGTCTGTTTTGGTAGACTATTTATCCAATTAGAATTGTATTTTTTTGTAAATGTTTTATTAAGTTATTTTTATTTTTTCTCATATATATGTAATGAGAGCGAGAGAAGAAAGAGAAAACAAATTTAATTATCGTAAAAATTATACAGCTTCTATTATATTTTCCAGGTAATTTTATGTTTACAGAGAATAATATTTTTTTCTTCTAGAAGTATTTTTTTATAATCTGTCGTTATAAAATTTTCTATTTTAATATGAAAATAGCATATTTATTTATTGTCTTGTAATAAAAAATACTTTGTTGAGTTGTCTAATATCTATAAAAATTACAATATGTGTTCAGCGAATGGGCAGAAGTTATTTTTAAGTATGATCAATTAAAAAATGTTAAATATTAAATAAAAGTTAGACTATATAAATGACTTATTACTGATAAGTAAAAGTAAATATTTTATTTAAATTTAGTGCGTTTAAAACTAAAGTTAAGACATTGATTGCCGCGTCACAATATTTCTCACATATTTTAATTTCCATTTTCAGACTGATTTTGATTTTTGCTTTCATCAATGAGAACTAAAAGCTATTTTTTCACTTTTAAAATTTTAAGCTTAATTCATTTGCATAGTTATTGCTTATTAAGTAAAGTGCTTTATGAATAATCTTAAAGAATGCTTTTTATTAAAAGAAATACTGTCCCACATCAAATATTTGGAAGAAATCAAAAATAAATATCTGTACTACAAGCATATTTAACATGAAAAAATATGGTTAATGTAATTGTGTTACATTTAATGCAGACACTCCAACACGTAAAATAGCTGCTGACGTAGTATTTGGGATACAGATTCAATTTTACTTAGTTTTCAAGTTTTAATGTTTTTATTTTATTTAGATGCTTTTTTTTTGGATATTGTGTAACTAAAATATGGCATATTGGTTCTGTGATTCATCATGGTTTCACTGCATTCGTTCAATTACCAATTCTGGTTCAACCGAAATGTATTTGGGAGGGGGGAGGCTTCTCGCGTTTTTCTGATCACTTTATTTAATTTTTGAAATGTGCCAACTGAAGTTTTCTAATATATATATTAAGCAATAAGTAAAACAGCTCTTTACCTATTTATTTTAGGAAACAACATCATTTATAACTAATATATATATATGTGTGTGTGCACACATGAGATGTCCAATAAATATTTTTTTTTAAAATATATTTATCATAAAATATAAAGATATTTATCCAAAAGTATTGTTTATTTATGAAGACCGCCAGATGGCTAAAAAAATTTAAAAAAAAGAAATTTTGATAAATATAACAATCTGATAATGATATATTTTTGTAGATAAAGTTTAGCAATAAAATTATAAAAATTATTTTTGCTTTAAAAAAATTTATCGATTAAAAATATGTAAAAAAACGCAAAGACAATTTTAAATCAATATTTTAATTTATATAATAAAAGCAATTCATAATTGGAAATTGATGCTGCAAAAAAAAAGTAAACATTTAACATAGCCCAGAGCGATTTTTTTGTAATATAATATTAAAAAATATTTTAATAATTATATATTATTTAATAACTACAGTACTTTGTTTATTTTATATACATTTTAATTAGCATAATTGTTAATTGATTGCAAAAATTAAGTACTGCATTATACTAATATATCATATTTATATATATATCATCAAATCATTCATAAATTAATAAAACCATATATCCCAAAGACTATATATATATCGTAATGGTCAGACTTGACATAGTTCATTCATTTTACATTTTTCTCTATTTTGCGAGTCACGAATCTCTCAGCCACTAAGCCATTATGTCCAGAGATACCTGGCAACCACCTTACTTTCCCTTTTCATTTCCCACTATAAGTTTTTGCCACATTTTTCTCTATCTTGCTCCATCCTATTGCCACAACATTATCTTTGTTCACTTTACAGCCTTTATAGCTAAATCCCCCTTATCTTTTCCCAAACCCAGCATAAAAACCAAGAACTCACTTTCTGTATAATCACTTGGTTTATATTTATTCCTCCACAACTTCATTATTTAACCATTTCTGCTTGCAAGCATTTACATTCAATTAGCAAATGCCTAATATTTTCTATGCCTTCCTTATATAACTTGCAGACTAAATCACTCATATTTCTTCATTTATGTGTGTATTCACTTGTTGCTAACGATCCTGTTCGAGCCTTAAATGGTAAACTACTTTCCTTGCTATTATCATAAATTAATTTGCACCCAATATTCTGTTTACTTCTATATATATTTAAACTTTTTTTACTCTCCATATTAGTTCTCTATCTCTCCAACTCCCTACTTTTTATTAATATACCTATTCTTCTATCCCATTCCTTGCCACTATAACACTCAACAATTCTCCTAACGCAATCATCCCACCTTTTGTATAACTATACTGACATAAAGTCTTTACCCAAATCATCTGCTTACCATACTACATTTCTTACTTATCTTGTTGCCTGTCCTTTATTTACAACCCAATTAAATATTATTTTGGCTATTCTTTTATTATCTACAAATTACAATCTACCAAACATTTTCATTTTGCTTTTTGCATCTACATAAGTTACATGGACACCACTTGGTTTTAAGCATCAGGAAATAAACTAACACATATATATTTAAAACAATATTTTATTCAATATAATAATGTAACCATTACACAGCTCCATTTGTAATGCCAGGATAAATCATAAAGAACATAAGTTACTCCTGATGAATGATGGTGGAACAGGCAATCTACATAAGCAAAGTAACAAATAATGTAATAATAATTTATTTACAAGTGTACTTATTAATTAATGTACAATTTATTTTCTTTAATAAAATTTAACTCATATATATATATTTTTTTAAAGTACAATCCTTAATTGATATGCAATTTATTTCTTTAACAAAGTCCTTCAATCTTTACACATCATAGTATCAATATAGTCGTAGATAATGTGATATTCACCTTATTTTTAATCCAGTCTTCAATAAACTTAAATGTAATTTTATACATGTAAGAATTCATAATTATAACATTTCTTTGTCTCATAGTACTTACACATAAATATGTTCTATATGTGATGGATATTAATGATATCTTGATTGCAATAATCATAAGGAATGGTCCTTTTTAGATCCTATTTCAAAACATAATCACTTATATAATAATAAGTATAAAGGGATGGCCTTGTTTGGTTCAAACTCTAACTGAATAATCCATCTGTACAATAACTATAAAGAGTGTCCCTTTTGAGTCCTAAATCTAATTTAAAATAACTATAATTTATAAAAGGATACTCATTCTGAGATCAATCCCTAAATCATCAAACTAATAGGAATGTATTCTCCCATATGGATACAAACATATGTAAATTATTAAACATTAAATAACTGCACATATATAAATCCATCTATATAAAATCCAATTTTCATTAATCAAATGTAAGTTTAATTATAAACAAAACTAATGGAAATAATTACATGGTTAAGTAAAAGTCTATGTGACATAAGTGTACCTAGAATCAAGTTTATTTGGAAATTAACTCTATACATCGATATGAAGATGTTTCGTTATTGGTTCATATAGTTATTGGTTCATATAGAAGTTAGAGCAAAAAATCAATTTATTATAAATATATTTAAAACATATTCATAATCAAATAAGATGTGCAAAATGTAATTAAAAAATTTAGCAACGATAAGAATTTCTATTTAAAGCTATTTTTATAATTTTAAATATTCATAATTACAATTTATTATCATTTTATTTATATGTAAATACATGTGTGTATGCATGTATGTAATAGTTAATACAAAAATTATATAAGTATGCCCTGCTTTCTGTTAGTTTTTATTTTAAAGAAGTGCAATCATTGTATATACATGTCTGTGTGATGTAGTATTATTTTCCTGAATACACATTTTTTTGTTTCTGTGATCAAAAACTGTTTTTTTTTTAAAGAAAAATTTTATAGAATATCCAACATTTTGATCTCTTTATACATAGATTATCTTCAAGAATTTAATGTATATGTATACTAAATTGTATATATTCTTTTTTTTAACGAAATTTATTCTATAAATTATATTTGTTGATAAGTTACATTATAAATGTTCAGATTGATTTGTAGAATATAGCTCCAGTGGTGACCATATAGACTCCACAATGTATTTTGGGGCAATTAAATGATCTCATTTCTTGATTTTGTTTATTGTTTTTATGAATATGTAACCTTTAGGATCTTCTGCCTGCTCCATTACTACTTTGCACCTGAAACACCAAAGTGGGTAATTGAAGAAAATGGAAAGTCTAATTTGTGCAAAAACACCATATTCCATACACCTTCTTATGGATAAGATGTTTGCATTTAGATTTTTTGTCCAATTTGTAATTAATAGTCTGTGAATATTTAATCTAGTGCATCTCATGATGATATGGTTACTAGATTCTTCTTCCTTCCCATACATTTGACAAATTGTTTCATTTTTTTTTTTTTTTGGTTTCTTTTATTGGCTAGGAAGGATTTTGTGGGGAAGGAATCTAAATTGAATTTAATCATGAAGTCCAGGAATTTTGGCTCTAGGCACCAAAGCCTGGAGCCCAATGTGATTTTTTGATTGTTTACCCCTAATAGGTATTGCCAATTTGATCTTCCCCATGCATAAGTTTGTATGCTTCCCAATATTTTAGTTTTGTAATAATAGTATGATTTTCAATGTTAATAAATTTCCTCATGTTATGCCATAGAATCTTTGTCCAGTTCTGTTGTATTGGTGGAGGTCTATCCATCAATGTTATCGGGTCTTGTTCTGTCAGTTGTATATGGTTTTCCTATAGACTGCACAAATTGTTATAATTTCTTTGAAAGATGAGTGTAAGAATAGAATGGAGTGTGAGGCCATTAAATTGTCTGGGCTTTTATAGCTTTGTTAAGCATACAGCTACAGTTTTACTGCCCCAAAATAGTCTTGCACATTTTGAATTTATTTTCTTAATGAATTTTTGGGAGGGGTTAAACCCATTCATGAAATAGCTGATTTTCAGGAATAGTAATGTGTTAAGTAGTCTGACTTTATCCTTCAATGATAGGTAAATTTTTGAAAGAGAGGATGTGGTTTGTTTGATTGATGTCAATAATGATTCCTCAATTTCTCTCCTCACTACTGATGGTGGTTTGTGAAAATTGAAACCTAAAAATTTTTGTCAATTGGCTGTGAAGTTTGAATTGATTTTCCCTCCTGTTGATATTTTCCATGTTGCAGATTTTTGTCTATTAATTTCCAACTTGTATTTCACTGAGTATTGGCCTAAGATTAGCTCTAGTTTCTTTATAAATTTCTGAGATGTCAGGCAAGTCAGAATATCATCCATGAAACTAATATGCTTCACCTCCCTTCCAATAGCAGGTATATATATTCCTTCCAACTCCCTTTCAATCTCCAACAGTATTGGATTTAGGTATACCATAAAAAGTAATGCACTAAGTGGAGATTCCTGTTAGATGGATAGAGTTGGTTCAAATCCAGGGGCTACCTTGCCATTCATGATAATATAGATGTATCTATTAGATAGAAGATTGCTTATTATTCTCAAATAGACCCCCTGCACCTTGTATTGTTTCATAATTTTGATCAGAATTGGTGGCCTCACATTATTGAATGCCACTGCAATATCAATTTGAACTGTGATCACACACAATTTCCTTCTTGTTCTTATATAATCCACCATGAATTTCATTTGACTAATAGCATTGACAATTGCTTCTCCCTTCTTAGAATATTGTGAGTCTGATATGGATTCATAGATTTTCCCTTGGGTTCTGTCTTTTATTAGTTGCTCAATTACTTTGATTCAGATTTGACTGAAATCAATAAGATAATAATTGATACTCTATTAAAAACAACAGGAAACTTAGCTAGTACAAAAAGGTAAGCAATTTGTCAGTACATATTTTACTAAATCAGGCAAAACTCTCCGTGCAGTACTGCCACTCTGCAAGCCAGAGTAATCATTTTTTACTGTGACAAGAGAATATACAAAAAAAAAAATAAAGGATATGAAAAATTTTGAAAATTATTCATTAAGAAGAATATCTAGAATTCTGTAAGATGATATAAAAAAAAGAGTTAATAATGATATAGGAAAATATAATTATGAATTAGCAAGGAAAGCTATAGAAAAAATAAATCTCAAAACTGTAAAACAACATCTTGGTAGTAAAAGGAGTCAGCTACAAAAGAAAACAATTAACTAAAAAATATGTAAGATCACATAATCCTATAAAAATTATATAGTAATAAGGAATAATAAAGTTTATCTTACAGTTATCAAATCTTTTGAATTGTTCAGCATTTTAAATGAAGAAGTGAGACACAATTATATATATAAAGAATAGAAAAGCTCCAGAAAATGAAATACTATTGATATCATAAAAGAATCAGATGAAGAAATAAAAAAATTGTTTTCCAAATTATATAAGAAATGTCTATATGATAAAAATATACCAAATGATTGGAGATGTTGATATGTGATAAAGATATTAAAAATTGTAGACCTATCAATTCTATATAAATCTTTACCAAGATAACAACTCTTATCCAGTTAATGTTGGATTCTAACCAAATTAAAAAAAAACTGGATTTAAAATTTGATTTTAGCATCATGTATCACATTCAAATATTGAGAAAAATTATAAAAACATCCAATGAGTATGAAATGCCTTGATGCTTTGGATTTGTACATTATGAAAAAACATTTGATCCTATAAGCTATGGTGATTAAAGCATTGGATCATCAAAATGAAAATCCTGGATATTATCATATTATGAAGAATATTTATCAAAATAGAACAGCCATGATTAGATTTCCGTGGTGACACTAAGAAGACTAATCCTGAAGAATATGTACATCAGGTTGATTCTATATTTCCAAATCCTTTTACACCAATTTTATAAGATATATTTTGTGAATTAAAATGAGAACATATGGGGAAAAAGCAAATGGAAGTTATTTAAGTCACTTAGATTTTACAGATGATAATAATTATTTTTGCAAATAAATGTTAATAAAACTTTGACCATTGGTATTACAATATATGTCAAAATGATTATTTGAAAATAAATTTTAGATAGAATTTCAATGGGTTACATTGTTTTATATTCAGTAGTCAAAGAGACCTTTGTCATACATTGAATTATTTGAAGACTATTTTTTGTACTTTATATATAATGTTTAATATAACTGCATATTTATTACCTTAAAAAAAAACAAGCCAATTAAAGGAGAGGAAGTAATTATCTTATATTTCAAATTATTTATAAATTGTAACTAGATTAATAAATAAAAAGTTTTGACAATCAAACTTTATCACTGCAAATAACTCTATTATTGAAAATATTTTGAAGTATATATTTCCACAAGTCTCATTTTGATATATCCACACACCATTAATAAAAAAGACACATGTTTCTCTATTTCTAAGAAGTGACAAGCTGATCGATCTGTATACATTAAAAATTGTTTTACATATGAAGATTAATTTGCATATATTGGCATACATCAACAACACCATAACATTTCTAACTCTTCCGCTATGAATACGAGGTTAAAAGACCTGGAAAGCACTAAGCATTACATTTAATTTTGATATATCTAACTTTACCAACGAGCGTTCGAAGCACGGTATAATTACTATATTCACTCAATAAAACTGCTATTTGATATGAGTTCTAAAACTTATTTTGCATCTATTTGAAGCTAAAATCACTTTGTTAAAAAATTCATTTCTAAATCCTACTAAGAATATGGTTTCTATCGATATATCATCGAAATAGAATTTATCAATATTAAATATTTATTTTGAATAGGAAAGTTGTGTTTTTCCTACTCCATTTACATGTTTACTGTATAAAAACACAGTAAAGATATTAATGGAGAAGAAAAGATCAATTTTAATAAAAATGAAATAGTATTGAAACGAATAATTTTTTTTAAAAAGTTAACTTGCTGAGAAAATTAGAAATAAAGAAATTATGAAAAGGAATGAAAAAATAGATAGACATTCTTATAAAAGAGGACAAATTAAGATGCAGAGAAGGATTTTAAACACAACTTTATTAATATGAATGGTGACACCTCCACATTAGATTCATTAGAGAAGGATTATCTTCAGCCAATTGCTTCATTTTATTTTTTAAGAAAAAATATTTATTTATAATAGAAAATACGATTTACATTTTTAAAAAATACAATATAATAATTCATCAATTGCTAAAACAGAGAATCATTAATATAAACTATTGCCAAGCGCTTTCAACTCCTACAGTCCTTATCAAGGCAGAAAAAAACTTCTATTTCTCCTAAACGATAAATTCAACATTTCAATGCATTGGCCAGGAACAACTAGTCAGAAAATTGGTTCATTTTGAATTCATATATTTTTTAAAAATATTAAGAGCAATTTTTATTAAAATCAAAAAAAAAAAATCATTCTTTATTTTTGCCTATTAACTGTATAGTATTAATTTTTAGTAGCATTGGTAGTAATATTTTTTGAAAGATGAGTTAATGGTAAAATGTTTTTTTATTATTTTTTATTATTTAAAAAAATTATAATAAATATTTATTTATAAAAGTGAATGTTTATATGCAAATAAAAAAAATACAGTACAGAAATAATGAAAATAATTTTACTAAAATACTGTCAGTATTTTTAAACCAGTTATATAATTTTTGAAAATTCCAATATTGATAGAGACGATTGCTTTTAATAAGTGGCTTATTCCCAGGGTTTAATCAGCCGTTAAACATTAATAAAATGTTTGCAATATTCATACAGGATTTGCAAATTAAAGTTCAGTGATGCTCTAATAACTCAGTTAACACGAAAAGCTTACAAGTATTTTGTAAATGTTTTTTTTTTTTCTGTTGACCATTAATAATATTTTTATTTTTTATATTATTTATAAATATGCTATTTACTCAAAAACTGCTTGGCATAAATAGGCAATAGAATGATGAGACAAAACAATAACGATCTTGCCATTAACAGAAAACTTGGATCTTAATTTATAAAGCTGCATTACAAACTTCATCTAAATTTACAAATCATAACGATGCAGTTTATCTTTATAACTATCTATCTCTATGTATACCTGTTTGTTTATCTATCTGACTGACTTACCTATCTATCTACTTAAACATATATATATATGTCATTGGTTTTTATCAGCATACCGTAATTTCACCTCAATATTATCATAATCATCCATCATCATATAAAGTCAGACCGTTTTTTATCACGATACACGCATTTCAAAACAATCGTCACTTTTCAAGTGAGCTTAAATGTAAACACGTGGATTAACTTAATTTATATATATATTAAAACGATACAATTAAAATATTCATTACACTACAAATTCCTGAAACACATGAACAAATGGCATATGAAATAGATAAATAGATGGACAGATAGATTATGGACGGATATACGGACAGGCAGACAGCAAGCAAGCAAACAGGCAGGTTGGCAGGAAGGCAGGCACAGACAGACAGACAGACAGACAGCAGACAGACAGACAGCAGACAGACAGACAGGTAGATAGATAGATAGATAGATAGATAGATAGATAGATAGATAGATAGATAGATAGATAGATAGATAGATAGATAGATAGATAGATAGATAGATAGATAGATAGATAGATAGATAGATAGATAGATAGATAGATAGATAGATAGATAGATAGATAGATAGATAGATAGATAGATAGATAGATAGATAGATAGGCAGGTAGGCAGGTAGGCAGGCAGGCAGACAGACAGACAGACAGATAGACAGGTAGGTAGGTAGGTAGGTAGGTAGATAGATAGATAGATAGATAGATAGATAGATAGATAGATAGATAGATAGATAGATAGATAGATAGATAGATAGATAGATAGATAGATAGATAGATAGATAGATAGATAGATAGATAGATAGATAGATAGATAGATAGATAGATAGATAGATAGATAGATAGATAGATAGATAGATATTAAACTGCAATTGATTAGCTTCCTCTATAAATAAACAAGCACTTGACTTTTATGTTAGCAACTAACTATATAACGAATAGAGTTACCATCTATTTTTTTGGGTTTTCAGTGGTATTAAATAGTCAGTTCTCAGTGTTGAAGTTTCAAGAAGAAACTGATATTTTTGCCAGATCCAAACATGGCATTATTAATTATAAAAAGATGGTGTTTCATTCTGAATGGTCTTAGCAATGATAATCAATTACAATTCAAATTAATAAATAAAGATTACATTTTCATAGCAATAATATATATAAATTAAACTGAAGTTAACTACCCTTCTCATAATTGAGAAATAAATAAATAAACAATCCACCTTTGCATCAGCAAATCACACAAAGAATAAAGAAGCTGTCTATTCTTTGTATTTTCAGAGATATTCAATTTACTAGTAGCTCTGAAATTTCAGAGTGGAACTGATATGTAAGCCAGATCTGAATATGGTATTATTAATTATGAAATAATTATTATTTAAGGGAAGGATAAATATTATATCTCATTTTAAACAATCTTAATATTGATAATCAATTGCAAATCAAAGTATTAAATAAATATTAAATTCAAGTAGCAGTAATTTATATAAACTGGAGTCAATCTGAATAAACTCCCTCTAGATGATAAATAAACAAAAACACTGACCATCCACAGACTATACAATAAACTTCAATGATATTTTGTAATTAATAATGCCATATTTATATCTGGCTTAAATATCACTTTAATTATGAAATTTAAAATTGTTAGCAAACTAAGTTTAATACCACTGAAAATGACTAAGGACAAATAGCTGTTCTATTCTGGGTATTAATAGTAGATTTAAAGGTAGTGTATTTATTTCACAGCTAAAGGGAGTTTATGTAGATTACTGCATTATAAATTATATATATTGTAACCTTAACTTGAGGCAGCAAAATCCAATAAAGCCAAAATCCAATACACAGCCTGTAACTTCAGATAAGACAGAGACTATTAATAATAATAATGTAGGTATTTTACTCAGGTGCCAAATTGCAACTGTAGCATCAAATATAGTTTCTACCTGAGATCATCGTCATTTAATAAATGGAAAGTCTGAGGGGAAAGCAAGTTATTAAAACTTTTCCAAAATAAAATATTTTAATAATATTTTAAATTATAAATGTTTTCTGAGTTTGAACTGGATAATTACTACACAAATAAATTCCCGATACATTATTTAGAAATATAATCAAATTTCCTCCACATAGCTATATCATCTCCAGTGGCAACTACAATAATGTTCTTCTTTATGTTTCTTGTGTAACGAATGGTAATGGATTAATAATCTATGCAGAAAACTCATAAAATTATACTAATAAAAATCTTAAAATCTTATGACTTAACGAACACAAAGTAGAAAATTTTACTCTCCCCCTCCCTTACAAATAAATTAAATAACCCTTCGTTCTCCGCATCGATCACTCTCCACTGTTACAATTATTTTAATATTAAATATTAGTGTTTAGGTCCCCTATCCTATCTTCCAAATTATGTTTTTTAATGCCCTACCACATGCACATACAGAAGTGGAACATACCAATTCTTAACTCAACCACTCTGTATTCTCTAATACACTAATAAGGGTAATCTTATTCTTTAAATCTTAGAATCATAAATGCTCTTATTTTCAGAGTCACGACTTGTGGTGAAGTGCAACATTCAATCACTTTTCAATTCATTGCGGACCTTTGAACACGATCCCAATAAATACAAATGGAATAGACATATGCTTATTTAAAGTTAGTGACTACTTTCACTAATGCTAATAATAGGACTCATAATACTAATAATAAATATGATATTGTAACTAATTAATTAATAAAACAATTACTATAATGAATTTTGAATAGAGTTTGATTAACTGGGAAGGCATCCAAATATCAAGAGTGAAGAAGGGATTTTATGTCCACTCATCTGGATGCAATGAATTGAACAATTAAATATTAATTTTATAATTAAACCATTCTCTCATCTATTTGCCAAGTACTTTTTAAAATTTTAAACATATAGGTCATTAACTCAAATCGTGGAATCTTAACAAGTGGAAATGTATCATTTTATTTTAGCAGTAAAAATTAATCAATATTTATAGGCCATCTGTAATAGAAATATGAGTTATTTCAATTAATACTTTCATGTTATGCTTAGAGTACTAATAACTATAATAAATTTATAAATATTATAATTCTGTCAATGTTATGAAGTTCTAAATTGTGACATTTTGATATTATGTGGCTCTGAACACCCAACAACATTAAGACACCAGACACAAGTTTAAATTTTAAAAACAACAAATATTTATTAACAACTATATAAAAGAAAAAAAAAAACTACAATTCAAGTTAATATTGTAGCGATCCCAAATTAAGGAAAATACGAGATACAATTAAAATTTATTCTCAATGGGGATCTGCACTGGCTACAATGACACTGTATAAACTAAGGGAAACGAATACATAACTTGTCCCAGTAATAACCTTTATTACAAATAGTTTTGGGACTAATCAATATTCTACAATATAGCAATTTATAGTTCTTTTGACCACTAACACATCTTCGAATATTTATTTGGTTATATTTGAAGCGGTGCCTCAGTAGCATTATGTAAAATATAATTATTGCTAACTGTATTAACTAGCTTGAGCCCATAAAAATTTAATGTAATATTGATTCAGTTTATTACGATATTTATATTTTCGAAATACTAAAATTAGGTTATTTAAGAAACTCATATCTTAAATGCAATAAAAAAAAAATTACTTTAATTTTTTTACTTTTTAAGTTTATATGCATTTAGCAAACTGTTATTCCCATAACTTAGTATTCAAAGTCCATCTAATAATTATATAATGTGTTTTAATCACTTTATCAATGCACACATATGCATATCTATTGCTATGGCCCAACATGAGTTTATTATCCCTTTCTTACCAGTCCAGCGATGACTTGCTTCTGCATGAACCTGGTATGATGTGTACTGCTTGCCTGAATTCAAATTTACGAACATGAATTTAGAATAAAGATCGGTTCTCTCACAAGCTAGAGCAAAGCTTAGCTACTCAATACATCAATTTATGAATATGATATGATATTTATTCCTTAAACAAATAACTACTTTTCACTAGTATGCAATGATCTAACCAGCAATAAACACGAAATTATCATACACTCCTGGGTAATGATAAAAATGTTGTTTTCATAAGAAAGAATAAGGTAATAATAATAACTTCTTGGTACTAGCATAGACCTAAGAATTTGCCTTTTTTCTGAGGCTAAAATTGTGTGAAGAATTTGTCTCTGCACGTATATATGAGACATGCTAAGAACACCGCAAACTACAACCATAAATATTTCTCTTACCAAGCAATAAAACAATAATGGAACTGGGATCAAGTCCTCAATCTCCTAAAATACTTTCAGATATAATTATTTATTCGTGAGAGAGCTATGCTCTATATCAATCCTTTGAGTTGGTAAAACTAGGCTCACCTCAATAAACAGAGATCATTTTCACGCTCACATAGCATAAAAAAGGGTATCATATTATTGATGCATGAACCAATTAGTCTAATACGACTAAGAATAAATTTACTTTAAAATAATTCTCTAGGCTAAGAAATAGGCATCATTTCATTTTAAATATGCATTTTAAATAACTCTCACACTTCAGAGCATAGCAATAAAATCCGAAATATGAAAAATTAAATAAACATGAAAATATTAATTTAAATTATTAACATAATAATATCTTGTAAATCCTTTCCTATATCATACTCCCCTAGCATTTATAATACAGAAAAAAAAATATGGGCTTAATCAATACTATAGTAAACCAAATTATTTGTAAACTTTAAGAGAGATTGAATATGGGGTCAAAACTTTTTTTTTTCAACTTTTAACTCTTAACTAACATATTAACAAATATAATATAATGCAATAATAAATATAATAATAAAAATTTTATGCATTGTATCTTTCTTGGTCCACTGGGATGCTGGCAATTATCCTCCCACAAAGTATAAACTATCCAAAGAAAAGACATATATCATTTTAAATGGGAAAAATATAAAATAAAATGCATGCTTGGCCATGGCAGAACATCATTGAAGCTATCCAAAATATTAATGTTTATTTGGTGCGATAACGAAGTTAAAACACATTTAATCTCGTAGCTACTTTAAGATCCGGATTTCCACAATATTATTCACAATATAGTACAATAATTCATATATTTATTATATTATTTCTTTCCTGAGGAATTTTCCGATATGAATTCAATTTTTCTTATTTATGCAGTACATTATCCTTTGGGTTTGATTTTCATTATTTCAAGATTACATTTATCCTAGACACAATAATATTTTAAATTCCTTTATATAAAATTTCTGTACAATTTATTCCATTGAAAATATTTCATAAGATCAGATGCTCGCTATATCTGCGTTAGTAATACTTTAAAGAAAATTTTATTTAGACTTCTTTGTTCATCACATTTATTAAAAGAATTGTTTTGACTAGAATTTTCAAACTTAATTTTATAACTATTCTCTCATGAGAACTCAAAGGTTTAATCGGAGAATCATCATTACAGTAAGTACAAATCATTCCTATAGTTCTATTATGTCTTTAATCAAATATACAGTAGAGATAAAATTGGTATTTATTATTATTATTATTACTCTTTCAGCCTTTTATATTTTTTTTTATAATCCATTTATTCCAGCATTAAAATCAAATATTTGAAATAGTATAAAATATTATGAAAGTTTGTAATAAAATTAAATATTCAAATATTAAAAATGACTTATTCCAAATACTTATTAAGAAAACTTTGTAGTACAATGATCCATCCAAATTTACTTATTAAATTATTTAATAAAAGACAAGTGACAACAAAAGTCTGTGCCTGAGATATTCTCGGATATTTAAGATCAAGCTTCTGAATTGGACACGTTGAGTTTAGCATGATGTATTGATTCCCTTGTAGATTGGTAAAATTTTGGCACCAATTGACTTAATAGAGGAGATAAGTGTGCCTAATATGAGCTTAGTTTTATTAAATCTATCCATCAATCACTCTTCTCATCTACTGTTTACCCTATGACCCCTTATATTAATTTTTAATTGTTTTATTCAATTTTTGTCTGGACATTACTTATTCACAAACGTCCCTTCCCACATGTATTTGAGAGATACTTTTCCGCCTTGATCACGAAAAAAATGTAAAAAGAAAATAGTGGAAATTTTTATATTAAATTATTTTAATAAAAATGAATAGACTAAATTTTGTTTAAAAATTTATGAGTAAAAACCGTCATAGATTTCTTTAATACCCATTTAAAATAATACCCCTCTCAAGACACTATCAAATGGTACCCTGTATGATGTATAAGACCTTCAGATTTTCTGTATAATTAAAATTATATACATCACACACATATGCATGCATGCACATATAATTACTAATTACTAGTAATGTACTTACTGTTATTTTAATGAACATTAGATTTTATAATCTTTTGAAATTTAAGAGCTATCTTTCCATGTAACTAAATATTAATCAATCGCTAGAATTAGCAAGTTAAAATTTTGTTCATGATATCAACTTTCATTTTTAAATATCGTTGGTTCAATTTTATTTTTATTACATTCTTAATTAACTGTTTTAAAGTTTTACAATGCGTGCAAGGCGATCACACACACCCCCTTCCCTTTCTATACTTATACATTGTAATTTTGAATATATATAAACATACTTTTATTTACACGTTATAGATTCGGGATTTACGATGTTTTTATTTTAAAACAAAATACCAACTTTTATTGAACTTAAAATTTTGATAAAAAAAAAAAATTATTCTTAGATTATGTAAAAACTAATGTGACAGAAACTAATGGTTACAATATATATATATTGTAACAGTACAGAGAATTAGAGAAGAATCTGGGGTTATGGTACTCATCATCATCAATCCCAGTTAATAATCAAATTATAAAGTATAAAAGAAATAAATTAATATGATGAGGATTAGATATCAGCAAACAAAAAGATTAACTATAAGTTTACCAGAAATACAGAGAAAAATAATCATTTATCATCATGAATGATCAAAAAAATAAAATCAACAATAAATCTTGTGACTGAGTTTGAAATAAGTTCACTATAGACCAGGCTAATTATATAGCCCTTGACAAACTTGGACAGATTATATAAACAATAATATGGATGCACAAACTTAAGTGCTAATCCATCAGAATATAGCAATCAAAAAAAATAATGGTGCACACAGAAACATGCCAATCATCATCAAAGTTCTGGCCATTTAATATCATTAATGCACTGGCCAATTATAAATTTAATTTCAATTAATAATAAAATAAAATTTAGTACATGAACTTTAAAGAATATCCCTTTTGTATCAACCAGAACCTAGATATAAACGCCAATCCATATAACTGATCATTATGCATAAATCCAGCTCAGAGAGAAAGAGCTTTATAAGTATTACTGTGAGCAAAAGATAATACATTTACAATATGTTAAACTTATTCTAGGATTGAATAAATTTACTGAATGACCTAATGAAATATAAATTTATTAATAACAATAAAATTAAGTTGAGATCTGTAAAGTATGCTCTAAATATCAATTCAGCACTCTGATTTTGATTAAAATAATACAAAATGTATGTTATCACATTGTAATTTACAAACATTTCTATATGTTTACATAAACATATATATATATATGTGTGTGTACACAGATGTGCTGTATAATAATTTAAAATTAACATCTTTGAATTGTCATAAACCCATAATAAAAATTCATTTTATAATACCTAATAATTAATTTTAACATATATGTGTTTGGCAACTGATTTTGATATATATATATATGGGTCTACATGACATACATTTAAATATGTATACACACTGATATTTCATTAATTAAAAAATCAACTTATTAAATCATATTATATTTTCAGAATACCATAATGCAATGTTGAAAAATATACATAAAATTCATATATGTGTGTGTATTATTATTATATCCCGACAAATCAAAGTTATTAATTAATTCTTTCTAATGGTGAGTAAAAATTCTTTTTTAAAATATTTATATATTACATCTTTGACAATAATTCATAAAAGTGTTTTTTAGATTACTTAATTGTAACTGTCTTTAAAAATATGCTAGAAATTTTTGTAGTTATTCTTTTTTAATAAAATGAAATTGGAAATGTATCTTAGTTTTTGTTGAATACTTTAGACAAAAGGTACTTATTTTTAAATCTTGTAATTTAAAGATTTTAATTGCAACGTATTTAAAATAATCTCATTCTCAATATATAAAGCATTCTACTAATTGTACACATTATATATATATATATATATATATATATATATATATACAATCAGCAGCAATTATATGTATGTGCTTTTCTGCATATAGATTAATCAGCACAAAACATAGCATAGTAATCTTACAGCAAACCAATGGAATTTTTTGATAAGACTGACTATTGACATCTTCAGAAAAGATATAAATCTGATAACTGATGACATTCAATATGGTCCATTTAGTCTATAATTTTGTAGATTTTAGGCACGCTGCCTAATACACATATATAGGGGCTATGAAAGCTTTTATATGAATTCAACCTCCACTGGCATGACATTAGCAGCAGCAGCTGGATACACTATCTCTTGCTTTCAGTTATAACATCATAATAATAATGCTGTAAAACTGTTATAAGTCTCACTTTTTTTTTAAAATCCATCTTTTGTACTGTGTTGTGGAATTTCAACAATTAGTAAATTTTTCTTCATCTTGATTTAAAAAAACAAGTTAATGTTATTTTTAATTCATTTTAAAATTAAAATCAAATTTTTATCTCAAAGTATTTTTTAATAATAAACAATATCATAGTATATAATACTAAATTTTATCAAATATATTATACAAGCTTTAATTAAAAAATATTTAGTTAATCTAATTAGCAATAGATAGGAAAAATTTATAATTACCAGTATATCTATTGTAACATAAAACTAGCTTGTTATAGATTTCATAATCAGAATTAATAAAACATTAAATAGACCTTTTTAAATGTATTATTTATAACTGTTATTCCAGTGTGGTATAATAATTATTGACAAGAAAATTTTCTTTGTTTTTTGTTTATATTTTTCCTTTCAACTTTATATACATACATGCACACAGACTACTATGTTGTATGTCATGAGACATAAATCACTATTTCAATATATATAATTAAGAAGAGAAAACCAATCTCAATTCATGTGATGAACAAATAGCACTTTAAGTACTTGTTAAGGAATCCAGAATAGAATGAATTCACCTATTCTTGCAGCTTCTGATGCAAATCTTTATCAAACTTAGATGAAATTTCAGAATGAAATTTAATTTTATCAGCCATCTAGAATATGGTATTAATCATTATTAGATTAATGATCAACCGGACAATGATAAAAACAGAAATATCTTTTAATATCTTTGTTTTAAAAATTAAATATAATTTAATAAATATAAATATAAAACAAATAAATATAAATATAAAATAAACATAGGCTAATGTATACATAATTATAAAGAGAAAACTAGTCTTATCTCAGTTCATGAACTAACTGGCTGATTATTAATCTAATAATTATTAAATGCCATATTTCAGCTATCTGATAAATTAATTTCACTCAGAAATTTCACCAATGTTGATGAAAGTAAGCCTCTATATACATCAAAAGCTGCAAGAATAGATGAATTCATTTTGTTTTTGATTCTTTCTTCAACATTTAAAATGCTATTTCTACATGGCCTGAAGTGCAACCAATTTTCTTTTCTTAATTACATATACCTTAGGCTATGTTTATTTTCATTTATATCTATATTAATGGTTCACTATTTAGCATTATCTAGTAGCTATTTAACATATAGAGGAGATGTAATGAATAGAACAAACATGACCTGAAAGATGAGCAAAAAGTGTTTTGGATTTATCAGAATGATGATGATAGACTCATATTTTTTATAGGTTAGGGTGTATTTTTTATAGATGTGTAATGGTTAAAATCCAGTTGTGGAAGTATCTTGAATATCTCACTATTTAATTGTTAATCACTATGTTCACACTGAACTTGGAAGGTGCAGTTAATTAACTTTAATATTTTCTCATTTTATCTTACTCAACTTTATTGATCATAAAATTATAGAAAATTATCATAATATGGCAATAATATATTAAAATCTAATAAAAATTTACCCTTCTTTGACCTTTAGTCATTCATCAATGAAAATCTATTTACCTTTTTTCATCAGGTGTCTTACTTTCTTGATCATCAATCTATCATATATTATAGATTTAATTAAATTAGCATGACTTGAAATTCTTCTATGATTACTAACTGACAAATCTATTTAAAAAATAAATAAATAAAAAACTTAAATATGTTTGAATACAGTATTATTATAATTGATTTATTGTGCATTGTTTAAATGCTTATTAAAAAAACATATTGTATCATATAATTGATTATTTTCATGTAGTGTTAATACCGAATAGTGTTTATGCCATCAATCTTCATTTTAAAAGGTTAATGCTTGATTTTAGAAATATCCAAGGCTGGAATGGTATTTAAAACTCTTTCTTCATTAAATTAGTAACTATTAATATATATATTGATAGATTCCTTGATATCTACTTTCTTTAATACTGACTTAGAAATAATCGTTTATTAAAATATATGATTATGATTTATTTCTTATTAATCCATTTAAACTAATATTAATCATTTTGTTTTGATATATAGCAAATGTTGTCTCACATAAAAAAACATTCTTTGTGGACACATATATGACATGACACATGTTATTGGTTTTGTAATTAATCAAATACTATTTGTAAATGTATATGCATTTAGACAAATATAAAAACGCTTTGGAAATAGAAATAGATTGCATAAAATAAAAAAATAACTATTCAGTTATCTTACAATGTGCTAACTTCAATTCATAAATATGTTTTATATCTTGACTAAGATACTATCATGGCTTATAAATATTACAAATATATTTAATGCTTGTATTAACATTACATATTGTACCATCTTAGTCATGCATTGAGTATGTTTATATAAAAACAATTTAAGCTATTCATTTATTGCTTATAATGATATTGATTATTTAAATCATCAACTGACGTCTTCTCTGACTTTATCTCATTATGTCTAATTTTAAAACATAATAAAACACATTGGTATACAAAGTAATATTTCCAGTTTGATCTTTCCTTTTTTAAAAAAAATCATATCTGTTTTGATGTCTCATTTTAAAGATTGCTTGAATTAAAACTCATGCATTTTTTTTTAATAAAAGTTAGAATAGTTTGTCTGTTTTTAGCTTATTGTAAACATTTTAGAATATAAAACAATTTGTGGTTTTTTATCTTTTTAAAAAAAAGAAGAAAGTAATACAATATTATAACTTAAATGTTACAGATAAGGTTATTTACAAGTTTAAAAAAAAGACACATATATGTTTTGTTTTTCATAAAAAATGGTAAGATTTATATGTGTATTTTAAAACCTCTAAAGTCTAATAGGTAAATCATAAATGATATTTCATGTGTGTGTGTATTTCTGTATACATGCATGTGTTGATTTTACTTTAGCAAATATTTAAATCTAATGCTGTTTAAAAAAAGAATAGTATTTATATTAATATTTTAAAATAAAAGCCAAATGTATTTTTTTTATTTAAAGGAGATTTAAAAGTTGTTGTTGTAATAATATTATAAAATGTTTTTGTTTTTAAAAAATTTTAAAAGACATATTGTCAGATACATTGATTTATGTTTAAATAACTTTGATAATTACTCAATAATACTAATAGAATAAACTTTAATGTATCATTGTAACCATGTTTGATATAACTTCATAAAACTAGTCAGCAAATAAAATAAGCCATGGCTTTAAGTTGAAGCCCTTCACTTATTTGTTATTTTTTTAGGTAGGGTGTATCTTTAACAGTTTAAACAATTAATGCATTAAGCTTTTTTTTTTAAAAAAGTGATGTACATATTTAGAAATATATATTATGGATAACATAATGGTTAACTAGAAAAGAAAATCTCAATGTTTATTTCCACGACAAAATGTAGGTTTTGAGAGGCTTTTTAAAACAACAAGATGAAAATTTATCATTTATAATAGCGTTCAAAGAATGTTTACTACATTAATTTTTATAATATTTGCTTAAATTGAATCTGGATACATATATACATATGCATGATAAATACATATACAATTGCTAAGGAATAAAATTTATGATTTACTAAGGATTTAAATAATAACAACTTGCTAAATAGAACAATTATTTTGTGAAAGAATGCTAAAAAGTTTTGACCTATTACATTGTGTTATAATGTGTTTAACACCAACTAGTGGAATAATTTAAATTATAAAATGTTAACAAAGTGTTTATATAAATCTATATATGTGTTTATATACATTTCCTATAGACTATTTGATACATTAATGGATAAAGTGACAATTATTCCAAAATGGAAACTTTTAATAGCTGAAATATTAGATAAAACCAACCATAGTAATCAATATCTGTCCACATTCATGCTTTACATAGATGTCAATAAAACAAAAACATGCAAGGATACATATGATAACTTTCAATCTAATAATAATTATTAAAATGATTAATATGCCCTATTAACCTTACTGGAAATTCACTAATTCTTAGCTGAATGGAATGAACATTAAACATTATGTTTTTTGTTTGTTTTATTGCTGCCTTCTAATTATTGTACTCTTTTAATAGGTTATATTTTTTTTTGAACTTGGTAAAAGAAATCTAAAGTGCAGTAGAAGTTTTGGATAATGAAAGTTGTTTGTTTTATTTACCGTTTAATATTACATTTTTGATTAAGGGGGTCAATTTAAATGTATGTTTTTGTATGTGAATGAATATTTGAGTGGACACTTAATTTTAAAAAAATTTGCAAAAGACTTTTAAAGTTTATATCAGTAATTAAATACATTTTTTTCTTTAAAACTTAAGTTTTCTCAGTATTTTCTAATAGATAGACTGTAACAATTTAGAATTTATTTTATAGTTTTATATTTTTTATTCAAAATTAATATATATGGTTATTTTTCTTTGATTTTTTTTACTTTTTCATTGGAAGGCAGCTTATGCTAATCGTTTTGTCTAGCATCACCTATTAGTACAAACATATTCAACATCATATGGGATTTTAATTTTAATTTCTATATTATATTTATAATTTTAATTTTTATTATTATTTTCTATTTGTAAATAAACTATCATTAGTATTCATTAAATTTAAATTTTGAATTTCATTTATCTTAATAATTATAAAGTATAGTGCCCTTACTCTATATTTTAAAAATAAACATGGATAGACAAAATCTAATTAGTGAGTAGTCTAAATATTGTTACTATACTTGTATTCAATAATTATTAAAGTTAATCTACCATTTTCATGAATGCTTATTGGTATCGAAGTTAATAATAAATTTTGGTAATAAAATTCTATGAGTTACTAGACTTAATATTTTTCATAGTTTTAAACATAACATAAATTCAATATACAGCGCCTAAGGGTTATTTTAAAAAAATAAATACCAATACAAATTTAACAATAAAATTTTAATATTATATTAACATGAACTTTAGATTATCTTATTTATAAAAGTCTGCTAAACCCTTATTCATTTATTATATTAGGGATTGATCTACGAATTGATATAACACTACCAATTTTAGTTTGAACATACTTTCATTATATATTACATTATTCGGTTAGTAGTATTTTAAGTTCTTACTTTATAATTTCCAGGATATTAATAAGAGCTAGTATTCTTTTATTTTATTTTTATTTTATTGTTTTTAATTGTATTGGTATAAATTAGGGATTTAAAGTCAAGACTTATAAACAGTGTCTTTTTTTTTTTTTTTTGCTTCAATATTTTTTTTTGAATTACCATATTATAAGTTTTGAATCTTTGAATTTATTTTAAAGAGTCTTTATCCCTTGGGCATTCTACTATTATAATTTTGATGTCTTTTAAATCATAAAGCATATCAAGAGTTTCTTTTATATCTTATTTAATTTTCATTCCATGATAGGTTGGTACCTCAATTTGAGTACATAGTGGTGTTCTTCCCATTGCTCCCATTTTATACTGGTACAACTGCACTTTTAAATTTGTATTTATTAACAATATATTTAAGGTTAAGAAATAGGACTACAGTTGCCTTTGCCTCATATAGTATGTGGTGGATATTATATGATAAGAGAAACACAATTAACAAAAATGAGATCATATGATAATATTCAAAAAAATTTAAATATTCATACATGAATCTATTTATAAAAAAATCTGTGAACAGTCTTCGCATGTCATAGGCAGGTATTTAGACCTCTCTGGTGCCTGATGAAATTAAGTTTTATTCTAAACATATATGTAATATAAAAGATTGGTGTTGATTTTGTTATTCATATGCATATATGTACATTAATAATACTACGAATCGATGTCTGTATTTTTTCAAAATAATATACATAAACTTATAAATAAATATTAGAAAATACAGTAATTAAAATTTGTTTAAAAATATATATATATAAACGTTCTCCACGTTTATATTTTTTGTTCTTTTTAACAAATTTTAATTACTGTATTTTCTAATATTTATTTATTTATAAGTTTTTATATATATATAACAATCCTTAAAGCTTATAGTGTATTTAAATGATTTATTTTTTGCTGCCAATTATGTATAGGCATGGAATGTCCATATTACTTGCTTTATTTATGGCATTCTTCATGAATTTTTAATAAGAAACTAAATATCATAAGTGCAGGAAAAATATGAATCTATATGTTTACGGTGAAGAGAACATAACAAAAATATCTGTAATATATATTATCCATACAATTATCTCTTATAAAATAAAATCTGACTCCTAATTATATAAATATAATTTATTTTTTTTAGATATGAAGATTTATTATTAAGATGAAGAATCAATCCATATATCTTTGCTGATTTTCCACTTCTTTTTTGTCTTCAACTTTTTGTACAATATATATATTTTTAGTAAACTAAAGTTTTGTATCATATCCAATGTAAGACCAATTTAATCTGATTATTCTCTGTCAAAAAAAACAGTTCTGCTTAATTTAAAAGAGCCCCTATGAAATCACTTTTTGTTATCTGTGGTCTTCTCAAAAAATTTAAACAAGACTAAATTTTAATTAATATTTTTTAATCCTTATTATTTAATACCCACTTGTATATCTCTAGATAATCCCAGAAAAAAAGTGTGCACATTTTGTTAAAACTATTTTGTTTCGTATAAGAATATAAACTGATTGCTTTCTATCTAAAAGCCATTGTGAATTTTTCCAAATTTATTGATATATTTGATTTATTAGTAGAATCATAGATTTTTTATTCAGTTTTTGATAAAAATTTTGGGTACTGTGGTATTAGAGCTGCGACATGAAGAATTATAATCATTTACTCATTAAATTAATTAGGTTATTAAATCAAAAACATATTTTAAAATCTACATTTAAAAAAAAAACAATTTAACAAAAAAAAATACGAAAAGCATTAATGTGAAGAATAGTTAAAATGTGTGTTTAAATCAAATTGAGTGTGTGTTTGCACGTGCATATTCTGCATAATCTATTGTAATACATTGTATGGGCTTACACTTGCATTTATATAGGTAATATATGCAGAATTCGAACTCAGACTTTCACACGACCTACAACTCTCAGTGCCATCTTATATTGCTGACTCACCTGATCACACACATGTTCAAAAGATAAATAATCACCAATATACGTATTTCGTGCTAAACCAGCACTCATGAGTTGGTTCAGATTACCATCTCCACACATATATACAATTAGTACTCAACTTTATATTAAGATAACCAATCTTCATACTTTAATGAGTGCTGGTTTAGCATGAAATTTATATTGGTCATTATTTATCTTTTTAACATGTGTGTGATCAGGTGAGTCAGCAATATAAGATGGCACTGAGAGTTGTAGGTCGTGTGAAAGTCTGAGTTGGAATCCCGCATATATTACATATATAAATGTAGGTGTAAGCTTGTACAATGTATTAAAATAGATTATGCAGAATATGCACGTGCAAACACACACTCAATTTGATTTAAACACGCATTTTAACTATTCTTTACATTAATGCTTTTCGTATTTTTTTTGTAAATTGTTTTTTTTTAAATGTAGATTTTAAAATATGTTTTTGATTTAATAACTTAATTAATTTAATGATTAAACGATTATAATTCTTCATGTCGCAGCTCTAATACCACAGTACCAATTTTTGATATAAATTTCTGTAATTTTACCTTTTAACTATTATTTTAAGACTATTTTAATCTTGCATTTCTTTATTAGAGATGAGATTGCTAATAGCTAAGATTAAAAACAATGTTCTGAATGATATCTTAGTTGTATAATACTTCTGCATATTTTTTATATTTTTGCTTATAATCTATCGTTTGACATTTTTCCAGCTGGTGATTTAAGGCTGGAGCAACCTTTTAATCATTTATACTCTGAAAGACTACTCATATTCTTCAAGCTTATATTCATTTTAATTATCTTTGTCAATGTTAATATATCTATTTTTGTATTATATGGGCGATCTTTATATTTTCCGATATATATATACTATTCGACTATTATTTATTTTTCAGAAAATTAAATATTCTAAATTTAATTATAACAATTAGACTTTATCATTTTTATGAAAAATTATAAAAGTGTTAAAATAAATATTTTTTAAAAAAAAGATGTTATTTATTAAACAACTTATATAATAGTTTATCGCACAAAGAATTTTAACTTTCCTTTTATTTTGACAAACGTAACGTCTTATTGCTCTAACACCCAAACGTTATTAATGTTAATTATCTATTCGTTTTGTTAATTTCGTTTTAAAGCCATCTGTTGTTCATCATTATATTTGTAAACAAAGTGTAATAAATAAAATAAAACAGTATCTTAAAATGTTTTTGTTTTTTTTTTGCTTTTAAATAAATAAATCATTAGTTATTTAAATTTGTGTGATTCTAGATTATTAAAAATGTTTTATATTGGGTAAAATTTTAAAAGTTAAATATATATATATTAAATAAAGTCCATATAGCCTATTCTTTTTTTTTTCATATGTCATAGCATCGGCCGGGACGCAAACCCACAACCGTCTGCAACCAACTACTTGCTTGCAAGGCAGCTGTGATGACCTCTCGGCTAACAACGCTTGACTAGCCTATTCTTTTAACCCGATATAAATTAAAAATTATATGTGTCACATATAAAGGTGAAACATTCTACCTATCAAATAATAAATCTATTACATAAAATTAAAAAAAGAAAGAATATTTTATAGTAATTTATATAATATAAAAAGGTGCAGAATGGGTTAAACCTAGTCACCTCGAACAATATTAAACCTAAAACCTTTAAAAAAAAACAAATAAGTAATGTAAGAATTTGTGAAAAAAGTGTCAATTGTGAAGGCTTTGAAGAACTTTCCTAACATATATACCTTCTCAACCCCATATCAATTTTATTTTTAGATTATTAAATAAAATTCTGTCAACAAAGGCTTATTTAATAAAAAAAAAAAAGTTTATGTGAATTGTTATCTATTTCTTTATTTTAAAAATTATTTATTTAAAATATTTAAATAAATATGAACAAAAAAAAAATCACATCACAAATTCAATTAAAAAAGATATTAAGTTTTTATTAGCATAATACTATGTTTTAATGTGTTCTTTAAAAATAATATGATTAATAAGATGCTATATGATTTTTAATAAAAAGAAATATAATTGGCTAAGAAAAATTTTTTTTAAATGATTAGAATAAATATTTTAACAAAGTTTTTTTTTAAGATACCTATTAAAAAAAGGGTTGTTTAACTTTTTTTCATAAATTTTTACAGTATTGCAATATTTTCTAATAGTGGTCATTCAAAAATATAACATTCAGTTTTTAACAAAGTTATTATAGACTGCCAAAGGATAATGAAACCAATCAAGGCATAGTTTAAGTTTCCCAATTTTCAGACATCCTAATATCTATCAAATCTTTTGGAATTAAAATATTATGAATAAAAAATATATAAAATTAATACTTTAAAAAAGTTAGCGATTTCTTTTAATAGGTAGCAAATTGACACTCATACAAATTGCTTTGGAGAGAAAATTAGAATGCTTAATCCTTTTGCATTTTGCTAACATTCTAACAGATTTATTTGTTCTTATTAAGGTTAACCCTTCAACTTTTACTTTAATACCTCATTTGATAAATATTTTTGTTTAGAAATTAAATATTTTTTTAAAAATCACATTTGATTTTTAAAATTATTTTTAATCACAACAAACCACTGTCATGTCATCAAATTTCAGATGGAGCAGATTCAATTTGCAAAATCATATTCTTTGTTTGATGTTTGTTTTAAAAATCTGAATGAATTATTTTTAATATCTAGTAAATCTATCAATTTCTGCTTTGCAAGCAACCTTGCTGGACCTGGGGTTATCTCAGGTGAGCTCTGGGGGGGAAGAAAGAAACAGGAGGTTCCTACTTCATTGCTCATCAGTTGTGGCAGCATTACTGGTGCGAATATGATTTTACACATAGAGAGCCACTATCAAAACCTACTCTTAGATCACTGGACAAACCCTGCCATGGAATGGGTGGGCACAGCTGGAGAGGCAGATCATGGTATTACACTCCAGGTCATCAGTAGTAGGTTGCAGGGTCTCCCTGATAATGTTCATCCTGGGATTCATGCTATCCCGAAGTTTGTGTTCACTCACTTAAATTTTTTTACTGCGATGATTATATTAAACATGTTAAACTACCTCACCATTGAAAGGAGAGTAATCCCTAACCTATATCCAATCACCATGGTCCTGTTTATAAAAAAGAACCGGGATCCTACCTCTCTTGGCAGCATCAGGCCGATATCGATGACACCAATTTTATTCAAAGTCATGGAGGGTATAGTTAAAGAAAAGATTCAGGATGCCATTCTACAGGATATACTGGCCTCTCAATGTGCAAGGAAGGGATCATCAGTGCTGACTGCAATTGGTGAAGTGAAAATTCTGCTTGATCACATTAGATCTAACAGAAAATCCCAGCCTGTGGCAGTTCAGCTAGATGTGTCCAATGCTTTTGATACCATAGATGTCAACATTCTTCTTGAATTGCTATCTCAGTTGGACATATCAAAGCGGATAATTCAGATAATGGAGAATCTCCTGAATAATAGGCACATTCATATTTCTATAAATGAACATTACTCAGATGGATTTGCCCCTTCAAGATCCATACCACAAGGATCACCGTTGAGTGGTCTATTGTTCATTAAGTATATTGACTCTCTGATTAAAGAGCTAGACCAGCTTCCAGGGATATATGTGCCCCAGCTTAAGAAAAACATCAAGGTTTTTGCATATATGGATGACATACTTGTGTTTTTTCCATCCCGTAAACTTCTGAAGACACTTCACTCCATCTTTACCAATTATACTAAAAATTATAAGTTATCCATCAATCCTCACAAGTCAGCATCCTGATGCATCAACACTGGTAGAAAAATACTATCCAGTTTTTTAGCAGAACCTGTGTTTTCTGGGGTTCCCTATCTTCAAGTCAAAGACTGCTATGTCTGTCTGCCTACAAAACTCCATCATCAGCAATGATACTAAGGTGGTTCAATCACTGTCAAGGACTTACCTATACCTACAAGGGAAGATTACTCTGATTAATATGAAGATCATGGTGAGCATAAATTACTACCTGTCAATAATGACAGTTACCAAATCATTCAGCTTGCAAATTCAGAGGCTCTGTGGTCAGCTCTTATGGAGAGGATGGACCACTGCAATTAGTATCTGCAGACTTCAGTTTCACAGGAGACAGAATGGTATGGGTCTCCATTCAATACAGACAATCAATTTCCAAAAAGGGCATTCACTTTTAGTAAACCTGGGGAAAAATACTCTCTATCAGATATTATAGAGACTGTAATACCTACTGACAGACCTCCCCCCAGTAAAGACACTTGGCTTGACACCATTATTAAAAAACAATTTTTATACATCAGGCACTCAACAGCAGAGTTTAATAATATAAATCAGCATCTGGCAGGCACATCGCCTGCTGAATCCTGAATATACAGCTATTTATACTCACCTAGGGTGCAGCAATCATAAAATCACCACAATATTTAAATATCTGCTAATGGAGCCCAAACTTTTGGATTATCTGATCAAGGTGAATATGGGCTCCATACCAACAAATTCATTCTTATACTACAAGCAGTTTCTAAATAAAATAGACCCAGTTTGTCACACCTGCTCTAGAGGAGAGGAGACCTTTAATCATCTGTTAAATATATGTCCAGGCTATAATGGTATTAAAAGTATCATCTCTCAACACTGCATTATAGCAGTGGATAAAATCCTGGACATCAGGGGTTGTCTCTCCTCTAGAGACTTTACAGTTATCAGGTTATCTGTCTTCCTGACATACGCTTTTTTGGTACACAAGATGCAGGACAAAGTTCACACAACCAACACTGAACCCCAATGCTATATTTTGCAATAAGCTCAAAGCTAAGGATAAGATATTATCCTCTAGATTTTTATTTATTAATACATTGAGCCTACTAGTATGGCCCACAGACTCTACATGAATATTGGACCTGATATATCCACATTGTAGTGTATCGTAAATGAAGTAGTCTATGATGCAACATGCCGGATTCTACTAGAGAGGCATTGATTTCACACTACATGTATCCCAGCTGATAGGTTAGCATTATTGGGCCAACCTTAAAAGGGGTGGTGTATACCAACAAAATGGAATGTATGTAATCATTTATCAACCTGCTAGTGCAGAGAATGGCTCTGGCATACATCTAGCAGACCAATGTCAGCAATGGATGAGCCAACATTAACAAAGTGCATTTATTTTTCATCTGTACAATTTTATTATGTCAATAAATATATTTTTTTAAAATAAAAGTTAATTTTTTTTCATAATTTTTATGATATCACTAAAAGTCATAGCAATCTGTCGAGTGACATCATTTCTAGACAGATGTATTTCCCATGAACATAATCTCTATTGTAACATTACACAGAAGTATATATTCTTTTATATTTAAAAATAAAATATTTCTGTAAAAAATAAATATGTAATAATATATATTTTGATTTCTAATAATTATTACACAATTATGATACAAAAATAATCATAAACTTTCTAAAAAATCAAATTTTTAGACCACCTAATTTTAATCTTGCAAAGTTTGAGATTGCTAAATATATAATGGACACCCATCATCATGAAATTTAAGAAACTTTGAAGCCCTACTTATGTGATTATCCTACCATTTTTTGAATTTTTTTGAAATTAAAATATTAGAAAAAATGTACGTGAATTTTAAAGCTGTTTTAAAAAAAGCTTCAACAAATTTCTCAGCAGATGGCTAAAAACACAAATACAATTTCTTGACTTCTGCCTGAGAAAGTTTTGTAATTAAAAACCGAATTTAAATCACTATATAATATATGTTTTTTAAAAAGTAGACAAAAAATATAGAGAAATTGCTGACTAATTTTTAAATAATAAACAAATACAAGATCACTGGAAGAATGCAATAGTTATTTATATTTAGAAAAGGTTAAAAAAGATATTTAAAAAATTATAGTTTTCTTGAAGTTAGAGAATAAGATAATTACTGAAATTACTGTATATCTTCTACAGAATGTTTGATCTCAAGTCAATTAAAAAAACAGGATTAATTAAAAAGTAGGTATAGTAAGCTCACTACAGCTTAATATTAAAAAAAGTTACAAAAACAAGCACTTTATTGCTGTAGAATCATGATAGACTGAGAACATGACTTCAAAAAAATACCATTTCATGATTATTATTATTATTATTATTATTGTTGTTGTTGTTGTTGTTGTTGTTGTTATTATTATTATTATTATTATTATTATTATTATTATTATTATTATTATTATTATTATTATTATTATTATTATTATGTTTCAAAAGGCCTTTATTGACTCAAAAGAATACAATGTTAGTGGTTACATAGCAAATTTACTACTACAAGTCGATTACAAATTTTTACATTTACATTGTCATTTTTGTTAGAATTTTTTCTGGATTTACAGGAGCTTAGATCATAGTTCTTGTCTATGTATATTTGAACTTAATATCCCAGATTGTCCATTCCATCTAGATCAACAGTCCAAATGTTATAACACAATTTTCATTTTATTTTGTCTCAAATGGTTCATGATATAATTTATTATTTGAACCCCATTAGCAAATCAATCACTTATAGCAGAAGGAAAAAATTGTTGCTAAATTGTCCTTGTTATGAAGATCTTAATAAATCTAACTCCCAACTTTTGGTCCTATGTTCTTTTTAAATGTGTCCTGTTTCCAGAATTGACAGGTTTTAAGATTTTAGGTTTTCCAAAAAAAACCACCCTATTACTGCTACTGCTACTGCTGCTGCTGCTGCTATTATTGTTGTTGTTGTTGTTAATATTATTATTGTTATTATTATTATTATTATTATTATTATTATTATTATTATTATTATTATGTTTCAAAAGGCCTTTATTGACTCAAAAGAATACAATGTTAGTGGTTACATAGCAAATTCACTACTACAAGTCAATTACAAATTTTTACATTGTCATTTTTGTTAGAATTTTTTCTGGATTTACAGGAGCTTAGATCATAGTTCTTGTCTATGTATATTTGAACTTAATATCCCAGATTGTCCATTCCATCTAGATCAACAGTCCAAATGTTATAACACAATTTTTATTTTATTTTGTCTCAAATGGTTCATGATATAATTTATTATTTGAATCCCATTAGCAAATCAATCGCTTATAGCAGAAGGAAAAAATTGTTGCCAAATTGTCCTTGTTATGAAGATCTTAATAAATCTAACTCCCAACTTTTGGTCCTATGTTCCTTTTAAATGTGTCCTGTTTCCAGAATTGACAGGTTTTAAGATTTTAGGTTTTCAAAAAAAAAAACCACTCTACTACTGCTACTGCTACTGCTGCTGCTGCTGATATTATTATTGTTGTTGTTGTTGTTAATATTACTATTGTTGTTGTTATTATTATTATTATTATTATTATTATTATTATTATTATTATTATTATTATAAAATAACCAATTTCTTTCATTACATTTACAAATTCTAAAAAGATATTTGACTCTATAAGTATTTATAATATGATTAAAACTTTGAAACATAAAACAGTTTATGAAAAGGTATTTTGCAATATAAAATGGAAATCCACAGATATAGAAATAACTGAAGATTATCTATGCAATGTAGGCTTTGAAAATGAAATAGTTGTTTTTGGAAAGGTTACTTTAGAACTTGGGAAATATTACAAGAGAGAAATAAAAGTAGAAAATAGAAATAAAGATAAAAACTAAATTGTCTAAGTTATGTTCAATGGATTTTCTCAAAGAATAAAATAAAGATTGATAAAGATGAATTAAAAGAAGTTATCAACTATAAATACCTTGGACATATTATTAATATGAATGGAAACATAATGGATGAAATTAATCATAGAACTAAAATTGGATGAAGTATTTTTAGTAAGAATAATTCAATACTTTAAAAAAATATGCCTAAATAGAGCTTACTTAAGGACTCATGATATAGACACTGAAATTTCAAAATTAAGAATGACCACATCGACCAAAATAACAGTATATAGATAAGAATTAACAGAAGTCACTGACTTCACTGTTAAAATTAAATAGATAAAATGGAGATTGTTGAATATATAACCAGAAGAAATTATAATAGATGGAGAACTGAAATTCAAATAGAAAAATATGAAAGAGAGAACTGTATATTAGAAGTTCTGGATTTAACTTGGATACACAGTAAAAATTATACAAAATGATACCTCATAGGCTATAAGATATATCGTGTTGTGTTAGATATTAACACTGTATTAAATCAAGATTAATACCGAAATTGGAGATAATCAAGCTAAATTTTATCATTAAAGAGAAATATAAAGAAATTGAAAAATAAAAAAACTTATAAAAATGAAAATAGCTATGTAAAGAAGATTAAATTTAAATAATTTATTGTTAAAATAAAATATTTTAGAAGAGAAGAAAGTCAAATGATGAATTCATGAAATGTATATAATGAAAAAAAAAAGATTTTAATTAAAGTAAGTGAAGAATAATATAGAAATTAGGAATAAAATAGGCAGGTGGAGAATAGAAAAAAACTGAAGGATATATATTTATTAATTTGGAGTTAATGAATTTTTGCAGAAAGTTTCGTTGCGGCACATATATTTTGAAATTAGATAAAATAAAAGTAATAGCAGAATATTTAAAAAGCTACAAAGAAAGTTTTATCTGAGAAGCAAATTCGATTTTGAAAGACTAAATGATAAGACAATCAATAATGTAGAGAATATATATATATCTTTATTTTAGAAATGAGAGAGGTTGTAGACTTGTAAAGTTTGCAGAAAAAAAAACTTCATTTTTGGAGAAAAATGTTAAACGGAAATGCATATGGAAACAGTTAAAATCGTTAAAGCGCATGTGCAACAGCTTGATGTTGTTTAAATATTACAGTTATAAACATCGCGCTATATAAAAATAAAATGATTTATTTACATAAATATTCTTAGATGAAATTTCTAATCTTCAAAAACATTCTAGTGAATTTAAATTAAAACTTGCAAATCGTTTTCATATATTACCAGATTTTCAACATAATTCAGATTTGAATGAAATGTGGAAAATAACTGATACACTTTTAAAAACTGCAACCAAGATAGCTGTACAAAAAAGCAGCAATTGACCAGTAAAACTTCTTCTGAGTAAAGACAATTTATGAAGAAAAAAAGAAATATGAAAATATATAAAAATGATTCATTAAGAAGGATTAAATATCTCGAATTTTGTAAAATGATGTGAAAAAGAGTTGATAATGATATAAGAAAATATAATCGTGAAACAGCAAGAAAAACTATAGAAGGGAATAAAAGTCTCAAGAGTCTAAAAAAAACATTTTAGTATTGGTAGTAAATTTATTTGTACAATAAGAAAAAAAAAAGATCAAACTTTTACTTAAAAGAGAAATGGCATCATGAAATGTGTAGAAGAGTTCTATCAAGAATTATACAACAAGAAAAAACAAGGCAAAGTATCTCTTACAACTACTATATCTGCTGAATTGCCCAGAATTTTAAATGAAGAAGTGATATATGCCATTAAATTTATAAAGAAGGTAAAAGCTCCAGATAATTATAGAATTATAATCGATATCTTAAAAGAAGTAGGTGAAGAAATAGAAAAATGTTGGCAAAGTTATATAGCTAATATTTAAATGATAAAGATATACTAGATGATTAAAAGAATGTAGTATTAATTTAAACAGTTTTAAAAGGTGACAAAGAAGATATTAGAAATTCCAGACCTATCAGTCTTTTATCAGTTCTATACAAAATTTTTACCAAAATAATAACAATTTGTCTACAGAGAACTTTGGATTTGAACCAACCCAAAAAACAAGCTGAATTTAAGTGTTTTCATGCAATGGATAATATCCAATAATTGAGAGAAGTTATACAAAGGACCAATGAATATGAGTAGCCATTACGCTTTATTTGTAGATTATGAAAAAGCATTTGATTCTATAAACATTTCCTCAGTAATTAAAGCATTGGATCATCATGGTATAGACCCAAGATATTGTCATATTCTGAAGAATATTTACAATTCAATTACATAATGCTACTAAAAGGATTAACAATGAGAAGGGCATACAACAGGGTGGTTCCATATCTCTAAAACTTTTTATAGCAGTTTTGCAAGAAGTATTTTGTGGATTAAAATTGGAAGCTAAGGTGACAAAAGTAAATAGAGGTTATTTAAGTCATCTAGATTTTGAAAATGATGTAGTTATTTGCAAATAATGCTTTAGAGCTGCTGGAGATATTGCAAGAGTTATCAGATGAAAGTAAGAAAACAGGATTAAAGGTAAATGTTAAAAAGACTAAAGTAATGTTCAGTGGATATTTTTAAAATAAGATAATAAAGATTGATATTGATGAGTTAGAAGATTCTTACAGATGGAAACATGATGGGTGAAATTATTCATAGAATTAAACTTGATTGGATTGCTTTTGGTAGAAATATTTTAATATTAAAAGAAAATATGCTATGTGTTTAAAAAGAAAGTTTTTAATAGATGTGCATTATCCAGTTCTTACTTATTGATGGAGACTTGGACACTTAACAGAAGAGTAATACAGAAACTTTAGACCTTTTAATGAAGTATGGGAAAAAGTATATTAGGAGTAACAAGAAGAGATCAAAAACAAAATACATGGGTGAGAGAATAAACAGTTGTGGCTAATATCATTAAAAGAATTAAAAAGACTGAAGTAGAGTTGGCCTGGACATATTGCTAAAAGAGATAATAATAGAGGAACAATTGAAATCTTAAACTGGATTCCAAAAGATTTTAAAAGACCTAGGAAGAGACTATGTGAGATGAATGGATAAAATAAGAAAATATGCCGGGGTGATATGGAGAAGAGAGGCAACAAATCAGAGAAGATGGATTGAACTTGGAGCAACCTTCACTTTTCAAGGGATCAATAATATTTAAAAATGATAGAAAAAGTAAAATGAAATTGAATTATTCCAGATAGTCTAGGAATAATAATCTTTAACTTAATAAATGAGTGGTAATAATCAGTTAATGTATTTATCAGAAGTATGTGATATCAAAGTTGTGAGTGCAGAAACATTGTAGATCAAATTGCAATGTATATATTGTGAGCTTCAGTTTATATCTTAAAGCTGAATATCAAGATTTATAGTAGCATAGTATTAAAAGAATATGCATTTTTTCAATAGTTTAATTTTTCTGATAAGCAAATTTTAGCACTACTTAATAATTAAATGTTTACTTGTCTGATTAGCTAATTTTATAAGAACTTTCATATTTTTTATAAATTTAAAGATAATCTGAAGTACCAGTTTATAATGTTTGAAACTCTTAAGTAATTCTGTCAAGCGTTGTTAGCCGCCTTGCAAGCAAGTAGTTGGTTGCAGACGGTTGTGGGTTCGGTGGGTTCGCGTCCCGCCCGACGCTATGACATATGGGGGGAAAACAACTCTTATGTAATTCTATTATAATTTTTAAATGTTTATTTTTAAAATCATTACTGACCTGAAATAGTAGTAAGTATAATTTTAAAATATTGAAATTAAAACCATCTTAGTTCGGTTAACAGAGTTTATTCAAAGTTAATATTAGTGTAAAACTTTAAAGATAAGTTCAAATTCTAAATGTTTAAATTACCTGTAAAAAATATATATATATTATTTAATCTTAATTCTAGTAAAAATATTTTTATAAGCAATTTCAAATCTAGTTGAATTAATGAGATAAATAATTTTAAAGTCAAGAATTATTTTCATAGTAAAGCAATCTTTAACAGAATGGGATATGAGTGTGCGTGCTTGCAAATTAAAGCTTTAGTTCAGTGTTTTCCAATCTGTGTTCCGTGAAGCATTGATGTTCCATAAGCATTTCAAAAGTGTTCTGCAATAAGGCCAGGTTATTATTATAGCAAAGTAGTTCATAATATTTAACTTTATATCGACGCAATTATATTTATAGTTTAATATTTAAAATCTCAATTTGGTTAGATTACAAAATATTTTGATTGTTATTATTTTAATTATATTTTTCAGTACTAGCAGCATGTTGATTGTACCTATGGCAACCCATAATGTTCTGATGCTTACCTGGATGACTCAGATTGTAGTCATGTCAAAAGCAAGTTTGTGCATCATTTTCATACAAAATATATGCAGTAAGAGCAGTCCGGATATTGATAATGCATTATGTTATATGAATCATCTTGCATGCATATGACCAGTGTGTTTCTGGACTAATTGCTGCACTCTCGCTCTAAACTGTACTACTGTCTGATACTGCCTCCCACCACTAATGGAAGAATGGAGTAAAATAATGATATTTAGCTATTGTTACAGATTGTTTTTGTCTCTGTTTTCAAACGAAGGTGGTACATGTGTAAATGTTACTTAGTTAAAATTATATTAACAAAATTCTATTAACATACAATTGTAAGTTAATTAGATATATATTTAATTATAATTTATAATAAAAAAATTATACCTCTAGAAATGATGGATTGATTTATCTAAAGGAAAAATAATTATGATATAAGTTCAAGCAATAAGGATGAGAATGAACAGGCAGCAAGTTTAAATGAAAAGCCCAGCTATTCAATAAAAAGTACAATTAATTTTCAATATATGGATGTATGTATGTATGAATTATGGTTTTACATGGGCAAGTGATAAAGATTATCCAATAATATTGTGTTGTGTATATGTACTTGAACTTGCTAATTATACAATGGTTCCTGCAAAATTGAAACTATATTTTACAACTAAGCATAAAAATCTTACTTCAAAAGGAGAACATTTTTGAAAGGTTTTTAAATTCTAAAAACAAACAAGCAATGTATTTTTAAAAAATTATGAAATTATCAGATAAAACTCAATTAGCATCAGACAAAACAGCATAATTAGTACCTATGAAACAAAAACCACATACCATAGCCAAGTCACTACTTTTACCAGCATATTGCAAAAATGCCAATATTATGTTTGGGGAAGATATAAAAAAAGAAGCAATGAAAATACCTCTTTTAAATAATACTATTCAAAGAAGAAGAATTGATATGGCATGTGGCATTGAAAACAGACTTACAAGTAAACTTCACAATACATACAAAGCAAAGCAAAACTCTATATAGTAGTGCCACCTGTGCTAAACAGAGTAATCAATGGATGCCAGAAGGCTTGTGCATAAAATCCCTATCCAATGCCTACTCATCCAATATCCCCAGACTAGTTTCTGGCTTGTGGCCTTCGTCAGTGAGAAGCTTTGGATCTGAGAGCACTGCATCTAGATCTTAGGATCTAATGCAATACTCTAGCAACCACCTTTTATCTCTACTTAACTACAAAACTATGAGCATAAAATTGAAAGCACAAAAAATATTTTCAATCTAAGCTCAATAGCTTATATAGTCATATGGGTCTGAACTCAGTTCAGCACCCATACATTTTGGTGTCTTTGGCTCTTTAACAATACATACTTAGTTCTTCAAATTGATGAATCTACTGATATCAATGGAAAAGCCAATATATTTGGATTCATTGAATTTAAAGAAAATATAATAGTCAATAAATTTTTGTATTGTATAGAATTATCAGAAAGAGCAACAATAGAAGCCATTTATAATGAAATTAATTTTATTTGAACATTTAAATTTGGCTTGGGAATAATGCATGGAGATTTGTACTGATGGGGCTCCATCAATTGTAGGCTCAGTCAACAGATTTGTGACATTTGTAAAACAACAAAACAGTAAAATTTATTTAAACCACTTCTTCTTATATAGAGAGGCACTTATTGCAAAGACATTACCCACAGAATTAAAAATTGTTCTGGCTAGTATTATTAATATGGTAAATTATATAAAAACAAAACTGTTGAAATCTCAAATTTTTAAATAACTGTGTTTAGTGACAAAAGCAAAATATGAAGACTTACTTTTTCAAACAGGAATTAGTTGGCTTTCTTGGGAAAAAGTCATATGCTGAAACTAAAAAAAGAATTGGTTTTCTTTCCTTCAAACAAAAAAATATCTATTTTGCACAAGATCTTAAAAATGATATGTGTTGTGATAAATTAGGCTATTTAACGGATTTTTTAATTATTTAAACATTATCAACATCTTAATATCATCAGACAAACTATCAGCTTTCCATAAGAAGATCATTCTTTGAAAAAAAGAGTAGAAGAAAATAATCTTAGCATGTTTCCATCTGTGCACAACAATAGCTCCGATTGTGTTTTCTTGATACAGAACATTTATCAATATAAAACAACATAAAAAAATATTTTCCTTCTCTGCACATGGACAAAGACAATTGGATTAGAAATCAATTTTCAAAAAATTATCTAATTAATAATCCTGAATTTAATGTGTCAGATGAAGAGTAACAGTATTAGCATGAAATCAAAACTGGACCGCCAAGTGTTGTTAGCCGAGAGATCAGGGCAGCCACCTTGCAAGCAAGCTGTTGGTTGCAGGAGGTTGTTGTGGGTTCGCCTCCTGCCAATGCTATGACATATGAAAAAAACAATTTAGGATAATTTTTGTTTGAGATGAAATACATCTAATGATATAATGTTTACTGTCAACACTTGGGTTATGTATAAAGTATGTTTTCTTATTTTTGCAATTTACTTGCAAACTTATTACATTAGTGTTGATTGCAAAGTTATGCCTTATACCACTGAAAACAATTTATTCCATTTACTTAACATACATATATAAAACTGGAGTGATAAACTTCACTTCCAAGCAAATGCTATATTAATAAGAGACTCTATTGTAATAAAGCATTTCTGTTGCAAACAAAAAAGCAATTTATTTTCATCTTTCCCTCCATAATCTTATATAAATAGATGTGACAATAATATTCTTATTATAACGAGCTTTAAATCATCTGAGATGTCCATACAGTCTTATGTAATTCAGCTTATCTTTTAAATTCATTGATAAAGTTGATTTCTACTATATAATATAATATCTTAAGATAATATAATAGATTCATTTTTTGTCTGCAATGTGAATTGCTTGAATACTAGAAAGCATTGTATTAATATAACAAGTATCTGGAAATGAAAATTATCATTTATATTATTACTTGTTATTTAGGATTGTAATAGACCCCTGAAATATTTAAAGATCTTATGATGTAATGATAGTACATTCTCTTTCATATTTATGGCCTTGAATTCAAGTTCTGGCTGGTCCCAAGCAAACTTAGTATTTTTTCAGTCGCTAGTTTATAAACAATCCAGCTAATCATGCAATTATTATTAATAAATAGATTTTAGATATCTTAGTTAAGTGTAAAGATCCCAGATTAATCTTGATTGATCAAATGAGTGTTGATTTATTGATTGTTTAAAAAAAATAACATTCTAATATATATAATTTAATTTCCACCATTGGTGACAGTTTCTTATATTTCTAGATGCTAAAATTATGATATTTAATTACTTCCCCACGTTTTACAAAACAATACCTGTGAAGCAAAAAATAAGTTAATATTGCAAATTAAGAACATTGAGTTTCCATTCCAACCAACTATTAAAATGTTAATAAGAATTCATTAGCACCCAGAACTATGGTTTTATAAATAAGATCTTAAATTTTATTACAATTCAAGATATATATATATTAAATTAAAGATTTTCATGAGCTACAGATATAAATGAAATATTATCCAGATACATCCATGTATAATTTATAGAAAAAATATATATATAAACCAACATTTTGACCAGGTCACATTGATCATCACTTGGGTAACAGATATTATAAAATAATTGTAGAAACGCTGTAAACACTGATGTGTAATAAAAATGAACGTTCAATTAATATAAAATAGAAATAATAATTATGATAAATTATTTAGATGAGGTTTTTTTAAAAAAATCCAAATAGAAGGCAATTTGCAAGTATCACCATGTTTGTTGATACAATCTGACCGTTTAAAGATCTCATTGACTTCTCTGATCTGCCATTGTTGGAGAGTGTCACATCTGGATAGTATTCTATATATGTGCAAAAGGTGTTTAATCACACAACTATTTAAAGTACTGTCTGTCATAGCCTATAAGTTTTCAATAATTCTTCTTGGATCCATTAAGAATTATAAGACCATTTGCAATTCTGATGAATCCTTACATAATGCATAATGTAATCATAACGTAAAATGTAAGAAGATAGATTTATATAGCTAAGTATAAATTAATTGATAAATTAGTATTCTAGTTCAATGACGGAAATAAGAGCACAAGTGGTGATGGAGTGGTCAGCACAGCTGCCTTGAAAGCGGTTGTCCCGGATTCACTTCCCGACCGATGCTTTGACACAAGAAGAAAAAATAAGAGCATAATTCTTTGACATATGAAATAATTCTTAATTTAAGATATATAATATAATTTAAATCTTTATAATTAATATTGATAATTTTGACTTCACATTTGTTAATTATGTTATTGTTTCATTAACTACAATCAGTCGTCAATTAAGGTTTTTACGAAGTTAATCTTGTTTTAATTTTTGAGAATTAAAAACATGATTTTAGATAAATAATTATAATTTAAAGAAATATCTAAACTCTCTATAGATATTTAAAACAAAAATCATAATTTTTATTATTTATATTTATAATATTTTGATTTTATTATATATCAAAATAATTATTTGGAAACAATACGAATTAAAAAAATACTAACAAATTACTAAGAGAGTACGGTATTCGACAACCTTACAACAGTCTTCAACTTTTCACAGAAACCTTTAAATTTCTTTCCTATCAAATAAAAACAACTAATTGACAGAAAAATTATAAAAATATGTAAATAACAAGAATAACCTTTTAATTATGTCTTCATTTAAAAATTTATTTCACAATTGATTTATATAACTATTTGGGGGGGGGGGGTATTTTTCAATCCAGTTATTTTTTAAAATATATACATATATATATATAAGTAAACCTACTTACATATATATATAATATCTTAAATTTGAAAGTATTTGTTTTTCCCAAATCTATTCATAGTAATAACTATAAAATTTGAGTAGTTAATTATTATCTATAACATTCTAAATAACTAATAACAAATCAACAATTCATTCAATGTTTTAAAAAAAATGTTTTTTTAGTTGTAACTTTGCAAAAATGATAGATTAAAAAAAAAAAACAAGTCTTCTAACTAAACAACAATTAAATATGCTTACATATACAAAATAAAGATCAATTATCTATTTATAGATTTAGAAGAATCCAGTATAGAGCTTTTTTTTTCCGTGTAGCTCAAAATTTTTACCCCTAGTAAATGATAACCATTACAATGTTGAACAAAAAAAATAAATTGAAAATTGATGTGCATTAAACTAAAATAAAGAGCGTGCTAATAACTCTAACAAGTTTTATCGATAAATGCTGTAAGTAAAAGCATTTAAAATATCTATCTAGAAATTATCCCCAATCCAGACTGGTTTCTAGCTATTGGTTTTCCTCAGTAAATTGCTATGATATTTTAGTTTATAATTACAAGCTTATCAAATTAAGTTAAGTAATGTGTAGCTTTATTTTATTTACTATTGGTGCAACATTTATTCTAAATTGTTTTTAAATTAAAATTATATGTATATTAATTATGTGATAACATATCAGTGATAAAATATTAAAAACAAAAGAAAATTAGCCATTAAATCCAAATAAGAACTCAGGATGCAAATTGAGTTTTAGAAGCATATGAATAAACATGAAAATTATCATCAAATGGTTATTTATGACTTACTGACTGAAAATCATTGTGGCTTAGTAAATATTGGCATGTTATTGGAGGGTTTATTATGATCACATTTTGAAAAGCAACTTTTATTTATAGCTGGTATTGTATGATTTGCATTTTACATTTGTCTTTTTCCCCAATTTCAATTTCAAATGGAGTATAGCATTACATAAAAATAGTTTTATTTAATCTACTTAATTATTTATTATAAAAGCTTTGAATTATGCTGTTGAATATCCTATAAATAACTCACAGGAAAATTAATAACATGCAGCTAAGCATAATATATTTTTCATTATTGATTTTCAACACAATGTTGTAATGGCAAATGATAATATATCCAAAATTTATAAGATTATGAAGCTTAACTTTGTGTTAATTTCAGCTTTTAAAATACAAAATTTAATACATAATTGTTGCAATGAATAATAGTTATGAAATGCCAGTGAAATGCAAATTCGTGAAAAAAATTGAAAGTGAATGGATGGCTTTCTTTTCAATAATTCTGTAGGACAATCTGGTTTTTAAAGTCTCTTAGCTCAAAACATTTAGACAAAAACAAAATTGAACCACATGAGTCATAGCAGTGAGTTTGTGCTCCTCATTTTCACAAAATATTAAATAGTCAGTATACAATGTGCTATTTTGACAATTCTTGTTTACCTACAAACTAAACTAATCAACAAAATGGTTGCTGTTATTGTCTAATTATGTCTCAAAGCTTGCAGCTTTTTTACACAAATCAAGTGTTTCTTAATATGTCAAATTAGATTCTTGTTATTTACTTTATCTTCTAGTGTTTATGGATTTTTTTAGTATAACATCAAGTCACATTATATTTTCTCTCATTACCCTTCTGTAATTTTTTTTTGTTACTCAAAATACAATATCATTGTATGAGAAGATATATATTTAAAAAATTTAAAAAAATATGGCTTTATATACTTTTTAATTTTTGCTATTTTTTAAAAGATAATACAAATAATAGGGATTAAAATTTTTTATATTAAATGCTTTTATTTATTGTGCACTAAAAAGAAAAATAATAATTGTTTTTTCAACTACAATTGAATTTTTTATATTTAATTTGAAATAAAAACATGGGGGAGGGAGGTCCAGAAATTGATTAAGTCAATCCCTTGTTATAAAAAATAGCTATTGATTTAATTAATTTCTAAACCCACCCCCAATGCTTTTATTTTAATTAAATTTAAAAAAAATACCAATTGTGGTTAAGAAACAATTTTTTAGTGCTTAGTAAATAAAAATATTTAATATAAAAAAAATTCTCTCTATTATTTTTAACTTTTTAGTATTAGCACAGTAAATAAAAATATAAAACTATACTGTACTTTTGGCACTTGAGTACTAAAGCTATAATGTAGGAGAGATCAGAGGCCTTTTCACACCCATAATAAATGTATAATGTCATGATAACATCAAACTGAAAGAAAATAACCCCTACAAATATATGTGAAAATGCGTTTTTTTTTTATCAACAATATTTTTTTTTCAACGCGATCTTTTTTTTTGTAATACTTTGACATTTTCAGTTACTTTTTGTATTTTTCTTCATTGGGTATTCAAAAATGATGAATATTTGGACATTACCAACTACTGAAATAGATGCAATGCTGTCAGTGAAAGTCTGTCTGAATGGACCTAACATGAGCTTGTACAAGAACTAATTGTGTTGTAATGTCCAAGGTTGCAACACTAAAATCGGCATTCACAATGGGACATGGACATTTGGTGGATTATGTAGGGAAATAGACAAATTAATAAAAGTGTAATAATTAATATGTATTTTTTTGTAGTTTTTGATTTAATTTCTTTATTTAAAAAAAACCACATTTATTAACAGTTTTATGAAAATCCCAATATACTTTGTAATCATGTAGTTTCATTTTCGGAGTGAAATTTTTTACTGCAGATCTCCATTTTCTGTGGTAATACTAAATATAAAAAGTTTAGTTTTAACATGTAAATTCCTGTTATATATTACATGGTAAGTTTTGTAGGAATATAGTTAACATCTTTTATCCATATTACTTAAAAATCAAAATCATTTCCTGTTTGTTTGATATATATTTAAACTAACTGACATCATTATTGTAATATCACATTTTATTATTTTATTTTAAATGTCATTCTTAAAAAAGTTGTTAATTTTTTTAAGTTTTTAGTTTTTAAAAGTTGTTTGTTAATGTTGAAAGTCATACAAGCTGCATTTATTTTAAATGTCATTCTTAAAACTTTTTTGTTAATGTTATAAGTTTTACTGTTTTTTACTTTTACTTATTTTTAGTCCTGCAACATGGAGCATGCACTAGACCTTCTGTGCCTGTTGACATTCACATCAACCTTCTGATAATTTTGTAATTCTTGCCAAAATACCATTTACAAGATCCATGTACACATTTTTTTTCCAAAGAAAGTCATGTACAAGATCTGTGTACATGTTATTTTTGTCAGATCACAAGATTACAAAGTTATCAATGGATTGATATGAATGTGAACAGGCCCAGTAGGTTCAATACATGTTCCATGTTGCAGCTTTATTGAGTTAACACTCATAGTTGATACATATATATATATATATATATCATTAGATTTTTATGCTATAAGTTAAAATATATAACTCTTATATGAGTATACATGATAATTTATGCATATATAAGTGATTAAAAACATGAAATATTGTTTTAAATGAAAAGTGTTTGACATTATTGGTTTTGATTGGAAATTTTTAATTTTTAATAAAAAATGCTCACCAAAACTATATTGTAAATGAACAACACTTAATATATAAAATTTTAAATCAATTTCACACATACAGTGTGTGTATATATCACTAGATATTTCTGCAGTAAGTTAATATTAAACTCTTTATGTATATATCATATTTAGTATGTGTACATAATTATATATGTATAAGAAATCAGTAAGTATTTTTTCTACATAAAATTATTTGTAGTGTTTTTTTAAAAAAAGCTTAACAAAATTATATTATAAATAAACTTTCTTATTACTTAAATGAAGCTGACAAATATGACTAAGAAAATTGTGAACATTACTTAAAATATCGAAGCTTTATTCTCACTCTTCCATTTCTAAGAAACTAAGTCAACTGTTTATGTCCTATTACTTTTATAGAGATTTTTTAAAAAATAAACAAATTTCAACAAATTATATTGAACTTAAATCTATTAAATCTCAATTTTAAAATGTTATTAAGTTGAAAGAAAAGAAATCTCTATACCACCATCTTGCAAACATATCTTAAACAAAAAAGTTATAAAAAGAATTTTTAAATTTGAAATGTCAAACTATTCAATATTTTCCCATCCTCTATTCCATATGTAAGAAACTAGGTGAAGAGATTAATGACCCATATTGTGCCGGTCGAATTTGTATGTTCACATAACAAAATCTAGCATCTAGGCAAAAGTACCTTGAATCCACTTGTGCGCAAGATACACAGGTCAGGAACACTCATGAACTCTGCCTTATTTGCCTATTTCCCAGATCTATAACATTATGAGCAACAATCCCGATGACATCAATTAATTTACTTCTCATCCGCCAGCATCGGTCATCGAAGATACAAAAAGACTCTAGGCTAAACTTATATGATAGAATAACTTAATAACTAGCTATATTTTATGAGCAATGAAGGCTCATGACCTAGCATATTAATTAGGTATTGAGCGGAGATCATCTAGTCATATTTAGCATAAATAATAACTTAATATTTTAACTTAACTAAAAGAAAGCAATGGTTCGAGTTTGATATATATATTTAAGATTTATTAATAACAAAATTATGTCAGGTTATTTAGCTGACGTGAGCCTCGGAAGTATTATATATATGTGTTTGATTCATATTTAATGATAACATAAGATTTGTGGCTATACCAATAATATATATGTGTGATTTAATGAACTAGCACTATTAGAATACATTACTGGAATACTATTACACCCCCAGAGATGAAAAGAGCACTTAATTAATTTTAAAAGACAATAATTTTATGAGCAGATATTACATTTGGTTACATTCAATATTATTGTTAATTTTAGTTATAGATAATTAATGCGTGGGAGGATAATGAATAATTATATAAATGATACTAAATCTATCGCATTAATACTTATATTAAACTAATGGAAATATGTCTGTTTAAAGAAATCATTTCATTACAGCTTATGAATACTTCTGGGTGACTAATAAGACACTGAAAGGTGGTGCATGCATGGCGGCTGATTGGGTTGGTCCAATTATAGATCCTGGAGTGTGCTTCATGAAATTTAAGAATGAAGTGGACCGATTTCCTCTGCAAATGTAGGCAGGGTCAGTATTGAGACAAATGACGGTCAGCTATGTCATTATCGGGCTGGATTTTCCAGAGAGATCCCCATATAAAGCATGCACATAAGACCAAGGATGTCCCCAGGGTATTTTTACAGCCTGGTTTAAAGACAGAGAATGACGATGGGGCTCGACTATGTGAATACCTCCATGTGAGAAAGAAGCATGAACATATATAAAAATGAAGTGGCCTTTATGCATGTAACGCTTAATAATATAATATAAACAAAACTCTAAAGATTAAAGATTATCAAACATATTTATTTCCCATAAATTATGAAATATTTGGCATAATGACATGGCTTCATTAAGCAAACATGGATAATTATTATACTTAAATATAAAGCTAAGATCTTAAGATCCCCCTCCCCCTTACATTATGTTACTTAATATTATTCATTACTTCTTACACATTTAATAAATCTCAATTTTGGTTAATCAATGCCCTCGTGAAAATATATAAATGATTACAAAATAAGTGGGTGGTGGTAATAGCTAAGATGGGTTTTACATATATAATATAATTTAAGAATAAAAGATAGCGCATTATTTAGGAAGGAGAATGTGAAAAACAGATGTCAAATCTGTTTTTCTACAGTAAACATGAAAAATATAATTAGTTTATTTATCTAAAATCGCGAGCACCTGGGCAAGCCGAATAAGACTTGTTTTGATCAAATTATAAATTATTTACCCGGTAAATGATGGGTGGGGAAACGAAAATGAATTATATGCTTGCGATTTTAGAATACTATTGGCATGTATTTTAAGACCTAAATACAAAAATCTTAATGAAAATTATTTGCCGCTTGGAAATAAAAGAAAAGGAAAAACATTTTATAGGAGGCTTAATATAGATTAGTTATATAGAGTTATAGAATACATATTGAAGACATTTAATATAGATGATTTAAAATATAAATATTACAGAGAAGGCAGGATTTAGGAATTATAAGCGGTCAAAGTTCTTTTACCTTGATTATTTGGAAGAGCGTTTCACTAGGAATCAGTCCATCGGTATTATTTCACTAGATCTAGGGTAGCATTATTCTTTGAAAATTAGCATTTCATTTTCACTGGAAAAATATACATAAAGTTCAGTAGTACGGGATGCAGAGCTTCGTTCATGGGAACAATATATTAGAACGGAGGGTCAAGGCGAAATTTTCTACTCATGACACATTGAGTGAGGATTAAAACTGGCGTGGAATATGTATAGCAACATAGTTATTTAATGGTCTCCTCCTCTGTGGATTCAAATCCAGCAGTATATATACTTTTATTTTGAAGCTGTAACTTAGCAACTACTGCTGGACCTGAGGCGGTTTAAGCACTTAAGTTTCATTTGGAATAGTTTGACCGGATACTCTTATCTAGTAAGATGTTTGAAACAATGCAAGTTTGTTATCAGTTTCTCGAATGATTGTTTTAAAATATATCTTATGATTTTAAAACAAGCTAGCGTGGACAATTTCCACTAATGGGTTTATTTTATTATTACCAATTCGTAATCTTTTACTTTAATCTAAGGGGTCTTCTGGGTAATTGTTTTTCGATAGACTTTTTAACAAGATTGCATCATTTCTGGCTACAAAATTATATATGAAAAAAATAATGTTTCATATATAATACCTTATATATATAATATAACTATTAATTTATTCGCAATCTCCTACACTGAAATATATAGATATTTATTATTTACGCCCATATATACATGAGAATATTATTAAATAAAATATTTTTAAATTAAAATACATACTTGTTAATGTGATTTATGTTATAATACTAACCAAAAGAAATATATATATTATTAGCTCTGTATATACGTGCGTAAAGGCGGGTTTGAATACAGTTAGGTGGTAGGAAATTGGATGTGGGCTGTGAAGCAGGATCTGAGCATCAGATCATCTGCTTCATTATGGATTAGTCTGATATTAATTAGTTATATATCAAATTTCAAGCAATTCTATTGAATTTAAATCCATCACGCTAACATACCAACAAACAAACTGATTTTCCAACTTTAATAAATGCAACAAAAAAAAAACAATTTTATATTTGTAATGAATATTAGATATGGCAAATTTTAATGTAAATTTAACATATTTAATACTTGGTTTTATATATAATATAAATACAGTAAAACATATCATTACATTCTATTTAATTGAAGTAATTGTTGTTAAATATATGTAAAGATTTTTTATTTTATTATAAATATAATTAATTCCAAAAGTATCTCAATATTTTATAAAGATTAAATTTTTTCAATATAATCACAGATTTTAAATGAGTGCATATACTTACTCAGTCATATGTAAAAGTAATAAAGATAGAAAAATATAGAAAATACTATAGTTTTAGTTTTTATATGCATAAATTTATGATAAAATAAAAAGTTTTGAGTCAACATACAGAAACGTAGCTATTATTTACTTTAAAATATAGTATTTGTGAAATATGGTGTTAAAGGTAGCATATTATGAGCCAAAATGTGAAAAAGTGAAGGTGGTAATACTTATACTGAGAAAAAAAAGTTTGTGTTTAGTTATTTTTTGTATATAAGAGCAAGTAGTATTAATAATGCATTCAGTATGTTTGGAGAGAAGAGCATTCCAATAGAAAATGTTCCATGGTCTTTTCATATGTGATGTAGGGCACATGATCAATCTACATTCATAAATTGTATTTTGTAAGGAAAAAAATTAACTTTAATTAAAAAGTCCAGATATATTGTTTTCAGGTACTAATATTTGAACTTCCTTACGATGTACTTATTATTAAATAACAAAAAAGATTTGATATTATTTGATGAATTATTTTTGTTTCCAGTTTATAATTTTCTCAATACTTAATTTTTTTAAGAAATGATTATGATAGTGAGTTATATGTTTAAAAATAATTGTTTGGACAAAATTATTTTTAATGGATATTGGAGTATCAATGGATTAACAGGAGTTACCTTTTTCTAGGAAGTTGTTGATTAGTTTATATATTTTGTTAATGTCTCTCTAAAAATCCATCGAATTGTGTGTTTTTGCATTTTCCTGATGTTAAGTATTGCTGATTTTTTGTTTCAGGTAAGTTTGATAATAAGAAAATTAGTGTTTTTAGAAAGAGGAGGTATATTTAATGATAGTAAGATAGTTTGTAATTTTTTGAAATAATATGATGTTAATTAGTGACATCTCTACAGGTACACAATGTATAAAAACATATGAATTAGACAATGTATTGATATTTTTTCTACAGAAATAGAGAATTGATTTTGAATAACTGTTCTCCAACTCTGTAAGATAAATACACTTGAAAACTTAAGAACTTGTGGGGTTTAGTGATAAAGGTGAAAAAATCATATTATATGTAATTATGCTCCAAATGTATGATTTTGTTAAAGTTCGGTAAGAATTAATTGACATAGTTTTCAAGGGGAGCAATGTTTTTGAGAAGGAAAATATAATTAGTTCATCCATATAGGAGATAAAACTGATAATTTACTTGATTAATATAATGTGCGTTTTTGATTTTTTTTTTTTTTTTTTTCAAGAATACTTGAAAAAAAACATACACTTGGTGTATGTGGTGAAGAGTGGTAAATATTTTTAAACAAATTATATAATATTAAAATGAAGCAATAAACTTATGCATCAATGGATATTTTCATGACTATATGGAATCTGATCGTATTCACATTACTGCAGCGATTGAATTTATTATTATTATTATCATCATCATCATCATCATATATTATAACTATTAAAGTCTTTTTAATATTTTATTTATTACAGTAAGTTTCTATAAATAATTTGATCAAATAAAATTACTTAAAAGTAAAATGTAGCATTTGGTTTTAAATGTACTTAAATTTTTTAAATATCATTAACATTCTAATAGGGGTCACTGACATCTAATCTCAATACATATATAAACAGCATTTTTCCAAAAATCTATAGTCCGTTTGATTTTCAGACTGTTCATTCATCATTGTGATTGATAGGATCTACCAAAATTATTGCTAATTAGTTGTTGTTGTTTTTTTATTAGCACCAGGTTTTCCAATCATCATACACTTTCTAATAAATAGTTTGATCAAATACCCACTTTTTTTTTGCTATTCATGGAATTTTAAAAGTTTCACCAGTATTATCATGTAAAAGCATACATACTGTTTCCATTTTTTTTAATGTTTAATATACACATCTATAGAATGCGTAGTAAACACTTTTATTTAAATTATGAAATCACAAATTCTTATATGTAATATATAGGGTATATGAGCACAGACTTTCACACGATGTGTATACACAAAAAATATGCAATAAATGTAAAATATATACTGAACTTAAAATGTAATTAAAGAGATTTGAGCACAGAATTTCAGGCTTTCTTCAGCTATCCACTTCATTTTATATAACCGATATACATGACCACATACACATGAAAAAGATAAAAGATCTCCAGTGATATATATATAGTCAATGCTCCGTTTTTATTAAGATAACAAATCTTCACACTTTAACGTACAGGTTTCAATCTTGATCTATCTCAAACTCTTCAGCCATCCATATTACTGAAAATCTGATGTTGGAATGCTCAAAGCTCTTGTTGATGTCAATATTGTTATCATATGCATGTTGACTTTAAGTCACTCTGACCCCTCATATATAGGACCTTAATATGTCCATGTAAATCCACATAAGATGGATGGGAAGAATTCAGGCTGAATCTGTAATATTTAAATACAAGTATATTGGTACATACTGAAGTTAAAATGTAATTCGAAGGGATTTGAATGCAGACTTTCAAATTCCCTTCAGCTTTCCACTCCATCTTCTATAACTAATATGAGTGCTGGTTTAGCATGAAATATGTATATTGGTGGTTATTTATCTTTTTTGCATGTGTGTGGTCATGGGTATCAGTAGTATGAGATAGTGTGGATAGTAAAAGGGCTTGAAAGTCTGAGTTCAAATCCTCTATATTTGTAATATATTGCAGATTCAGCCTAAATTCTGCCTATGCCTCTTATGTGGATTTAAATGGACATATTAAGATTCTTTATTTGAGAAGTCAGAGTGACAAAGTCAACATGGATATGACAACAATATTGAAAACAACAAGGGCTTTGACCATTCCACCTTCAGATTTTCAATAATATGGATGTCTGAAGAGTTGCTGGGGGGGGGGGGGTGGCAGGTATTAAACCATGCCATTAAGGTTTGAAGATTTGCTATCTTAATATAAACTGAGCATATATATGTGTGTGGTAGATGATGATCTGGATCAACTGATGATCCTGATTCAGCACAAAATACATATGTTGGATACCATTTATCTTTTTCACATGTAGGTGGATATATGTATTGATTATATATGATTATATGATAGAGTGGAAAGCTTAGGGGAGTTTGAAAGTCTGTGTTAAAATCCCCTCTAATATATGTAAAAATAAATGTGTAATATGTTCATAATTCATGGGAGGTATGTAGATAAATTTACTATATATAAAGAATTCCTTACAATACTTAAATCATTAGAATAAAAAAGGAAGATAATTTCAGTCCTTTAGAAAAAGAGAAATACTTTAATAAAACATAATAAAAATGAAAACGATTAATAATTAAAATATCTTCAGCAAATTATTAAAAATATATGTAGAAATTCTGGAAAATATAAAGCTAAGAAATTGATAACAAAATGGAAATAGTTCAAAATGAGTTGTTAAATATGGAGATTGAATTAGAAGATAAAAATGAAAGGTACCAAAAATAATCAAAAACCATATACAGATTGATATAGAGCAGGTTAGATGGAAAATAATGAAGAAAGCATAGGATTTTGAGAAACAAATTAGAAAGGAGACCATAAAAATCCACAGAAACATTGAAAACAAAAATAATTAAAAGAATATTTGAAGCAAAAGATCATAAGAATTGGAGAAAGAGATAAATAGTCTCATCTTAAATATTAATGGAAAAACAATTATTGAAAAAAAAATTGGATGACTTAAGAAAAACATCAAATAAAGAGAACTTTAAAAAAAATGTCAATGACGTTTTTAAATATGCAAAAAGAATATGCCAAGAAATAGAGTCAACATTATGGTAATAAAGGGATAGAAAGGGAAATTAGGAAGTTCAAATACAGAAAATATCAAAATTGATGGGAAAATAATATTATCAGAAGAAAACACCTAATCAATTTATACAATCAAGAAAGTATAAAAATAATAACAATAATGCTACTTTATTCTTCTTGTGAAGAAATAGAAAAGTATTACATTAAATTAGATAATTCAAGTTACTTTACTGAAAAATATTACCTCAACATTACTTGAAAGATTTTGTGATCGCAGTACTCAGCATTTGCATTGTGAACTAAAAAATTAAAATTCATAAAATATTTTTTTATAATAATGTCTATTTTTTTTATTTCTTTTGTAATATACAAAGTCTCAATATAGAGATCACTGTATATTTTTATAAGGATTTTTTTTCCATTTATTCTAATGTCAATTTTAATTTGTAGTACATTGTATATCTCAGTGATAATAGTTAGCAATGCCTTTCTCCCTCAATATGTATAAAAGATATTTCAATTATCCAAAAGCATTTATCTTCACTCTCTTCTAGAGATATATACTGAAAGCTTGTGTCATCAGCAGATGTTAGATGGTATAGTGCAATAAAATACCCATTTCCAGACTTTGTTAGACCTCTATAAAACTATGCATGTAAATTAATCTGGATTTATAATTTTAAGATTTGTTTAAATTTCAAGTTTTTAGCTTGAATAATTGAAAGGAGTAAAGATGGCTGCTAAATATATAAAAACTTTAATCACAACTTTGAATATTAGACTTCAGTGACCCAGACAAAAATTGAAACTGGTTTAAAGAAAGTTTTATAGTTTCATACCATCTAATATCTACTGACTTTACTGCTCTAGAATAGAGTGAATACAAGTATTCTTGTAAACTTATGAGAAAGCATGTGAGAGATCATGTGATGCTGAGGTCATGTGATGCTGTTGTTGGTATCTTTCTATTATATTTCTTTTTTATTACAGTAACCACATTTAACATGACACCATTTAAAATGTAATTTATTTTCTAGTTACAAGTACCTATGAAAAAATAGTATTGATATAAGAATTTTAAGTTGTCTAAATAAAAAACTTAGTTCACCCTTGAATTTGAAACTTTCTGCTGAGTTTATGAGTATAGTACATTTTTAAAGCAGGATTAAAAAATAATTTTTTTCTTATTATTTTTTGATAAATTAAAAATAATTTATGATTTTTAAAAGTTTATGAATTAATTAATCTTCAAAAATTATATTTCCATCGTCAGTAGAAGACAAAATAGCTGAAGCAAAAGCAAATTAACCATAGTCTCAGTATTTGTAAGCATATAATATCTCCATGACCAGTAACAAAAATAGCATTATTTTATAATTATGTTTTTATTTCTGATATTCTGTTCAATCCATTTTATTTTGGAATTCTTATGCTTTAAAAAAAGTAAATAATAATTTAACACATTGAATGATTAGTTTAGTAGTACAATAGCCGGCTACGAAAAATTGTAAACTTGTTTCAAAAATCTTCAATTATATACAGAATTACCAAATTAGCTACTTGCATGAGAGAGTCAATTGAAATATTAAAGAGACCTACTGGTTTAAATAGGGCTGATGAAGCACAACGTATTCCAGCTATGTGGAAACCTCTCGTTTTATCTCTGTCTTCTAATATTAAATTAAAATTAATGGGTGAAAAAACTGAGGGAAATAAACATTTTGATAAGTCTCATATTGTGAATGCTGAACTACTTCAAGTTGAATCTCATTTCTCATCTCGCACTCGGTCACATTACTGTTTGAGATCTAATAATTTTTCTTTCAAAAGTCAACCTGCCAATGGCAGATGCTAGTTTGTCAAAATATAAACACACGCATTAGTCCCAAAAATAATAATTTATTTATATATGGTCCATCTCATATCATCATCACCCTCATTCTTTATCTCTTTCACATACCATGAAATTACAGAATAACTTGAAATGTCTAGAATAGTATTAATCTCATGTTTTATATTTCTGTTATAAGGCTTCTATTATGAACATGGCTGACTAAATTTTCAATATATATTTTCACTCACTTTTTATTTGCTGTGTGCTACTCTCTCAATTTTTTTTTCTTTTTCTTTTCTTCACACTTTACCATTCTATTTGTAAGATCAATTACATAACCTACTTTCTCTTTATCTGTGACTGAATCATGGTTCCTTTAGATTTTTTAGAATTTTTAATCTACTAAAAATTAATTTAAACTAGAACACATTTAATATCAAGATATATAAAATAAATAATAATTTAAATTACATTATTTATAAAGTAAACAAATTTGTAAAACAAAACACGAAATTAATGATTTTGAACTTTTCATTTAAATAATAATGATTAAAATATCTTCTTGCATCAAATTTTAAATACCATATTATTTTGGATTTTAAATATGATCTATAGTTTAATTTATTTGTAAATATTTTGAATCTTGTGATATTTTAAATTTTAACAACACTAAATAATTCTATTATTAATGTGACAAAGATCATTCTAAATATCTCAAATGCATTTCTTATGAAACTTTACATTATTAATTTGTAATATTTACTAAGTCTGTAAACCTTAAGAATATGCGTGTGAAAATGTGAAGGTAGTGACCTCTACAGGTCTTAACCACAAGCTTACACTTTGGAAGAAAAGAGGTTAAGATCTGTAAAGGTCCCTACCTTCGCATTTTCACGCGTATATTCTTAAGGTTTACAGCCTTCGTAAATATTACTTACATAATCAATGTGTGTTTAAATAAACTTATAATTACAACTTTAAATTATTAATTTGTACATGCCCAAATATGAATCAAAATGACTCAATGATAATCATGATACTGATCCTCATCATTAGATCCAAAAATAATTAGATGTCAAAGAGAATGGGTGAAAAAATAATTGGTATTTTCATCACCTGAATAGAAATATAATGCAAACTTTAGGGATGTAAATTGATATAAACTCATCTCTGAATTAATATACTAGATAAAGATAGAAAATAAATAAGGATTTAAGTAAATAAATCTCAAATTTATAAAAATGTAAAGTTAAATAACTGAAAAAAAAATTTTGTTGTTGATGATAATGCTTGAAAAAATGTAAGTGGGATTTGTGGAATGTTCAGGGATCCTGAAAATCATTGATGAACCAAATGTTCTGTGATTATGATCTTTATATCTAAAGCATTTATCAATTAGAGGTTGTTTAATGGTATGTTTAAACTTCTCATATTAACCCTTGTTGTTTAAAAGGATAGAAAAAAAAATAAAAAGGAATGGCAAGTATAGCACCTGTAGACAATATATCTGGGCCCACTTTATCATGTCAGTGGGAAACTTCTCATTTAAATGTATGATTAGTTCAGACATTCTGACATACTTAAGCTTCTACCCATATCAAAACTATCCTTGGTTAGCAATTGTAGAAAGACATTATTAATCTTGTACTACAGGTTCACTGTCCTGATTTTTGAACAAATCATGGAGAGACATATTCTAGCGTTATCCACATAAGTTGGCTAATGGTTAGAAAGATTAATATTGGTTTCTATTTCCTTTTTTCTTTCATTACTGGGAGTGTTAGTAGTGTCATGATGATATAAGAATCTTAATCTCAAAAAATGCTTGCTTCCTATATAACGAAGGGAAAATATGTATGAGGGCAGTAATTGATATTATGTATTTGAATTTTCAAGGAGCGATTTGCGCTAAATCTATTTCATATACAGTATATACATAACAAATATTCTATGGCTATAACAATCCTAACTTCTCATCTCTAATAGTATGAATAATAAAATTACTATGAATTGAAAGGATGCACTTTCATCATGACTTGAGATCAAGAAAAGACTATAGCATCCATAAAGTAGGAACTAATCTTGTAAGTACTAATAAAAATATATTGAATCAATTTAGAATGTTTAATTACTATTGATTCGAAACAAAATCAGTCAAAACAAAAATAAAGGTTTAAAAGGAAGTACATCAATTCTACTTTTGTTCCCATTCCATGGAGAAGTATTGTGATAAGAATGAGAAATAATAAGAAATTAGTAAATTAAAACGCATTGAACAAATATTTCTGTATGCTGTCACACATTCAAAAAAATTAATAAGTAAAGATAGGAGTAAAATGAAGATCTGTTTGAGCAATGAGGAACATATATTTAAATTCAATCTCTCATTTAGGCTCATCATATTCTCTCTTTTACTATTTTTATTTAATGTTTTTCTCCATATAATTCGTTAAGATGCATATTTATTACATTGCTTTATGATAAAAATTAAAAGTAATATTAAAACGCATGTTTTGGAAAATATCCATATCTACAACTTAAAATCGTGTTTTCAGACAGGTAAAAAATAAACGCAACACGGAAATAAACGCTAAATGGAAAAAAAAAATTGCAAACAAATTCCTATAGAGGACACTAGTGTACACTAAAATGAAAAATATAAATAAAATAAAAGTCAGTGTCAAGACCTCACATCACATCACAACAAGATACGCACCTTTATTTTTGAAAATACTAGAAAATAAATTATTAAACCTGAGAAATGAAAATTTAAAATAAAATGTTTTTCTAATTAAACATTCATTAGTTTTAATAAAATCTATATAGAGAGATCAAAAATTATTTGTTTTTTATTACACGAATATTTTTGCAAACAGTAAATGAAAAAACTTTTTGTAATTAGGTAGAGTATAAAATGCTAGTAATAAAATGTAAAAAAATACTATATTCCCGGTGATAATATAAAAATGCATAATTGAGGAAATTATACTAATTATATTTTTAAAACTAACATTTATCGGTGTCTTTGATTAAAAAAACGCAAACGTAACATAATGGATGAAATTAATTATAGAATTAAATTTGCTTGGAGTGCTTTGGATAGAAATAACTTATACTAAAAGGAAATATGCCTGTGTTTGAAAAGTAGGGTTTTTAATAAATGTGTTTTACCATTCCTTAATTATGAATCTGAGTCTTGGACACTTAATAGCAGAGTAATACAGAGACTTCAAACTACTCAAGGAATTATAGAGACGTGCATGTTAGGAGTAACAAGAAGATATCAAATACCCAATAGTATATGGATAAGAGAACAAACAGGTGTTACTTACATCGGTGAAAGAATTAAAAGACTGAAGTGGATGGGCTGAACATATTTCTAAAAGAGATGATAATAGATGGGCAATTGAAATACTAAACTGGATTCCAAGAGATTGTAAAAAAAACTCAGAAAGAGACCACTTGTGAGATGGATGAATGAAATAAGAAAGTGTGCATGGGTAATGTGGAGAAAAGAGGCTATATATCGGAGAAGATGGATTGAAATTGGAGAAACCTTCATCCTGCGGTGGATTGATAATGGTTGACAATGATGATGATGATGATGATGACTAAAAATATATACTTACATCAATCAAAATTGAAATCATACAAAATGTATTATATATGTAATCGAATGGTTTATTGCTCCGGACTTCTTAAGAAATTTGTGTATTGGAAGTGTAAGAACGGCGATCGCAATCTATGGATTTTGTGCTCCAGAGTTTACCATTGTATCGTACCGCTACGTACCGCTAAGGTTTTCAGAACTATTGTTTTTTCTTTCATATTTTATATTTTATATATTCCTCGTTAGTTCATTATCTTTAAGAAAATATCCAATTAATTTTTCTTTACTTCTTTGTTAGTTTTTTCCCTGAGCAAATTAACATTTTAATAAAAATGTTGGATTCAAGAAAAAAAAATCTCAATTTAGTCAACTGAATAGAAATATAATGCTCATCCTGTTGCTCAAACATCACTTGTCTTATCATGAAATTAATATCTTTTTTTTTTTAGTAGTTTTTCAATCATTTTAATCCCAACGAACTAAAGTTATATTTGTTCATAATCCCCCCCCCCCCTTTTTTTTTTTTAATAGTCCAGATAAACTAGAAAAAAAAATAAAAAAAGCTCTGTAGAAGACAATTAAATAGTCCAAGCATAGGAAAAATAAAACACTCCAGTAATAAAATGTAAAACTAATTGTATATTGAATTTATAAACATATCTTTTCACTTAATTAATTATCATAATGTACTAAGTTTTCCAATCATTTCATCAGATATAAATAGTACTTGTTTTTAACAAGATTTGTTGTAGGTGTGAATTTTTTACTATATTTTGCCAAACATTTACAAGAATAAAACGTAGATCCAATAAAAGCTAGAACTAATTATTAAAATTTAAAGCATTGTGACATGTTACACTAACAAATCATAGATTTAAGATTAATTAGAAGGTCTCTCTACTGATAATATATTGGCTGAAAGCAATCTTAAACTTGGAAAATAAATGTTTCTCTCTACAAATATTTATTTTCCAATTTTAACGCGTATTCATGTCAAATTCTTGCAGACAAAGAAGATTCTATTTGATTTATTTAACCAATAGAAATAAATATTGATACCGCCTAAATTGTTAGTACTAGATATTATCTATCGTGATACCAAATGTTAATAATTAATTTGAGCTTTCACTGAGTTGTTCCGTGAAATTCCGAATATTAGATCAAGGATGGCGTCAAAGTTGTGAGTGGAACGAGTTTGACAATGGTAAATGAAAATGTAGCAATTTACTCTAGTGACCTGGCCAACTGGTGAGTGCTGGTTCTGCACGAAATGCATCTTGGGGGTCATTTGTCTTTTATTATATCCTTATTTATATGAATTTAAAAGAATTGGGGGAGTGTGGAGGTGTTTATTATATCTATAAAGATATTACATACGGGACAGAGAACGGTGAATAACTCCGTGTGTGTACATTTTAAAAATTAGATATATTAATCTTTAACTGAGGTTTAAAGTTTATATCTGTGCTAGAGATAATCACTAGTTTCGAAAATGATTAGTAATAATCATTAGTGTATTTATCTGAAATGGATGATGTCAAAGTTGTGAGTGGAGGGAGTTTGACAATGGTAAATGGAAATGTTAATAACTTCTCAATTCATAACTGTCACAAATAAAAAATGTATATCTTCTATCATCAGTTTTCAAAAACATTAATATATTTTATATATTTTTTTTCCTTTACTATTTTGTAATAGCTTTAATATTTGATCCAAATTTATTTTTATTCATATTTATGGATTTGTAATTATAACGATATCGTCAGCAAAATGATCCTGAAATATTTCTTTCTCTATTAATAATTTAGTTATTTTTCAATGAATATTTGTTTTCCAGTCATTTCTTCTAAATTAGTGGTTTAGAAAATAATTGAATTAATATTTACAAAACATGAATAAAAACTTTACAAGATAAGATTTTTTTATAAATTGGAAAAAAATATTTGAATTATTGAAATGAATAAACTTTTAGAAATAACAGAATATTTACAATAATAAATTTTAGTAATCAATAAAGCAAGTCATATATAGTGTGGCATCGCTTTTATAAGCTTGTATTTACAAATGTGTAATATAGAGAGTATATCAATAGCTCGAACAAGCTCTTAATTCATAAGTGTGGTAAGAGAAAATATTTAAAATCTCTATCCGGAACATTCCTGTCCCCAGACCAATTGATTTCGAGCTTATGGCTCATCTCAGTGAGGAGATATAACATCCAGACACTAGATCTAAACTATCAACTCGAAAACAGCACTTATTTAATACGTAATATTTAAGTAGAAACTGAAATTTTCGGACATAAATATGTCTTTAACTCCAGCTTTTTAACTTAAATAGCTATATGGGACTGAACTAAATTCAGATCTACCATATATTAATAGCTTTATCATTGCCAAGGCATTAAAAGCAAAATTATAGTATTAATAAAGTAAGTCATATATAGCGTGACATTGTTATTATAAGCTTGTATTTTCAAATATGTAATATAGAGAGTGTACCAATAGCTCGAACAAGCTCTTAATTCATAAGTGCAGTAAATAAGTGCTGTTTTTGAGTTGATATTTTAAATCTAGTGTCTGGATGTTCTAGCTCCTCACTATGGTGAGCCATAAGCTCAAAACCAATTGGTCTGGGGATAGGAACATTCCAGATAGTGATTTTTAAATATTTTCTCTTACTGCACTTAGAAATTAAGAGCTTGGTCAAGCTATTGGTATGCTTTCTATATTAAATAATAAATTTTGTAATGATTCAAAAAATGTTAAAACTTTTTTAACAACAGAGCTGGTTTGAATTTATAATAAAGAAAATTTATTAACAGCTGAGCATTTTCAATACTGAGTAGTGTCACAATCATAGCATTATGTGACTAAAAAAAGTTAAGATCTAGACTTAAAATTACTTTTGAATATTAAATAATAGATTATTATGAAATTGAATTTTTAGAAATAGATTTACATACCAATGATGCAAGTGGTTGCTATTGCTGCCATTTTTTAGAAAGTCGGATGCTAGAGTCTTTTTCATTGATCGCATGGTGATCTTTAGCTCATCTTTTTCTTTCTATCATCTCTCTTGGGACAAACAAAGTCTTGAGATAAGTTAGCTTGGGATTCACTATAATAAGACTTGATATGACTCAGTATTGAAAGCACTCAGCTTTAAATAAATTTTCTTTATTACAAATTCAAACTTATTCTATTGTTACCATTACAATTATCGCTGAAAAACCAAGTAAAACAATTTATTCTAGAATAATAATTTTTATAAGTCATTCATTAAAATAGACATTATCCATGTAATGAATAATATTTCTGTAGTATCATTCTCGCACAAAATAAGGACTGGTTTCTAACAGATTTTAACACATTGTGAAAGTGTGTTAACATAAACATATGATCACAGACATATCATACATCTTTTCCACATATCTTTAGCTATACGTTTATGCTTACACACCACAAGGTGTTAAAAGTGAATAGAAAACAGACTCTACCTATACTGAACAATGATAAAGATTTGTGTGAAAGATTTTGAACTGGGCCAACTGATGAGTGGTGGTTCAATCTTGGGGATCTTAGATCTTTTTCATGTCTTTGGTCATATGATTATGACATTTATGCTTCCATCTTCTATAAGGTGTTAAAAATGGATAGAAATCAATCTCTACTTTGTGTGAAAGTGATATAGGGAAAATTATACTACAGAAATATTATTCATTAGTATTTACAATAGTTTATTTACATATATATATATATAATTTGGCGTATGTTAGTATGCCTGTTGAAGTGGGTTATTCTTCTTTCATCTAATATTTGTTTAGCTGAGTAATCATAGCAATTTTTGTTTCATTGCATTATTGCCCTTACAATATTTCTTTATTATTCTAACTGGATGTTGTTTACCTCTTTTGTTTATAACATTCTTATACATATATTTTAATTACAATGCACATTTATTACATAGTTAATCTAATAGTAAGTACAATTTACCAATTTATGTAAAGTTGCAAATAAAACGTAATTGTTTCTGCTCTGTGTCATAGATACATAAGGGAGCAGTATTATTCTAACTAAAATATATTGTTGTTAAAACAGGAAAACTCACTATACGTATTGCCACACACAGCAAGCTAGAGTAATCAATGGATGCCAGAAGGCTTGTGCATAAAATCCCCATCTAGTGCCTACTCATCTAATATCCCCAGACTAGTTTTAACAACAGTTATACATAAGCATAAGAGGTGGTGGTCATGTGATGTTTATTGGCTTAAAATATAGTGTTAATTACTTTCACATTTTGAAAATAAACAGATCATTTTAAAATTTACATGTAAAATTTGAGTTGTTGTTATAGCAAATTAAATCTATAGCATGTCTGGCAAAACTATGTTTAATTGAAGTATATATTTTAAATGATCAAATTTCAATGTTAAAATTATAATGTTAAAACATTATATTAAGGATAAAGAAAAAACAGGTATAATTGATCCAAAATTCGTATCATCCATGGTCACAGGAAATAGCAGTTTTGAAAGGGTTTAAGTTAAAAATTGATAGGTTAGTATTGAATATAAAAGAAGCATTTGAACAGAAATTGAAAGTTGAGAACAGTTATGTTAGTATGGGATATAGAAGAAAAGTTATTAAAAAGATTTTCAGAAATAATAATGATACAAGATTGTGTAAGGTATGGGTATACAAATAGGAAGTGGATTTCAGTTCCATATTTAGAGCATTTATATAAGACATTGATAAAAGAAAAGTTACCTGATGATATTAAAATAGGATGGAAAAATAATAAATCTTTAGGGAAATGTATGTGCAATTCAAAAAGGATGGGTAGTATTAAAAACATGGTAGGGTTGATTTATAAAATTAGTTGTTATCTTTGATAAATATAGGTCAGATAGGAAAGACTGCCATGGAAAAAGATAAGGAGCATGATAGGGCAATTAAAAAAAATGATATAAGATCAGAACCATATATAATTTTTTTGGATACTGAGCATAAAATGTGAAAAAAATATTCAGGTAATAAAGTATGTTAAAAATTAAAAGGAAAGAAAGTGTTATGAAACGTAATATATTTAAGAAAATTTAAACAAATATGTAAACATGATTAAAGGTCTACAATTAGAGGGGAAATGGGCATTGTTAGATTATTGAAAACTAGAGTTATAATTTAAAAAATAAAAGGGATTATTTTTTAGTTTATTGTAAATATGTATATGTAAGGGGGGGGGGGAGTAATAAGTTCAATCATGTTTATGTACATATAAGTATTTCACTAATTATATTTAATGTATATATTTTAATAATTATACTTATTGTAACGTAATATAAATAATATCCATTTGGGGAATTATTGTGGAGTAATTGATCATGTGATTGCGTAAAAAGAAACATCTTGAAAAGGGATGAAAGCCAGGATGATGTATTAATTTTTTTTTTTATTTATAGTGAGTTGTCTGTTTCAATTTTGTTTTAAATTGATTATTTTTAATTGAAGTATATGGATAATGGAAAACTAGTGTTATTTTACATTGAATAATGATTAAAAATATATTATGAAATAGAATATGTAAATTAATATACTGTACGGGCTTACGCACACCTGCACATATATAATGTAATATAAGGGATTCGAACTCAGACCTTCACACAACCCTCAACTCTCCATGCCATCTCATATTGCTGACCCACCTGATCATATACATGTTGAAAAGATAAATAATCACCAATATACGTATTTCATGCTTAACCAGCAGTCATCAGTTGGTCCAGATTATATGTGTGAGTATAGTAATCTGGATCAACTGATGATTGCATGAAATACGTATATTGGTGATTATTTGTCTTTTCAACATGTGTATGATCAGGTGGGTCAGCAATATGAGATGGCATGGAGAGTTGAGGGTTGTGTAAAAGTCTGAATTCGAAATAGAATATGCTAAAATAAATCTATTGTTGTTGTTTTTTTCATATATCATAGCATCCGCCGGGCGGCGAACCCGCAACAACCGTCTGCAACCATAAATCTATTGTTATTTTGCCATTAAAACATTACATGACCACCGTTTCTTTTCCTATAATTGCACTAGGTGGCACTATTATATGCAAAGAGTTGCTACTATAGTTGTTTTGCATATATTCTAATAGTACTTATTATTAATAAAACAATGTTATTGTATAATCTAGTTTTGTAATTTTAATATTATCTGTATTCTTTATTACTTTTTACAATACTTTTTACAACCCACTACGAAAGTTTCGATTGTTGGGGCAATCGAAACCGTCATAGTGAATTGTAAAAAGCATTGTAAAAAGGAATAAAAAAAATATAGATGATATTAATATATGGATTTGGCAATGCAATAAGAAAGATAAAGTTATAATACTTCATAAAGAAGATAATCTAATTGTGGTTTTATTTTACTACGATAAAAAAAAAGTGTGGTTTTATTTATTTACTTATTTGCGAAAAACAACATAATGGATATTATTTCCATTTTATATTAAGTTAGGAAGAAAATTTATTGTTACATAACTTTTAATTTTATTTATTTATAAGTTTAAAAAAACAAAACAAATAGATTATCAGGGCCGGCGCTGGGTACTAGGCGCCCGCATGCAAATTTGATTTTGGTGCCCCTGTCAATATGTATGTTTACTAAGGTGACCCGACCGTGTCCCGTGGCGTTTTAAAAAAGTCATGATTTTTAGAAAGAATGCACGATGTAATGCTATTTTTGATATCAAAAATAGCATAAAATTGATTGTTAAATTATATATTATTTCATACAAACGGTTTGTATGAAATAATATATAATTTAACACGGCAAATTTAGATGTTAGAAAAATTTGCAGAAATTTTAAAAATAATGTGTTTGTTAAAAATAGACAGAGTGATTCAAATATATATATATATAATAAATTAAAAAAAAATAATGTTTGAGATTAAAATATTTAAATGTTTAAAATAATTTTCGAAAAACATTTACATATTTTAATCTCAAATATTTTTTTTTAAAAATTTCATATTTATTATTTGCGTCACTGTCTGTTTTTAACAAACCCATTATTTTTAAAATTTTTGCTAATTTTTCTAACCTCTAAATTTATGCAAATATTAGCAAATTTAATAATAAATTTACAATTTATAAATGAAATAATTTTAAAAAAAGATAATATTACAAACATACATATTTAATTTATTATTATTAATGTACGCTATATCTATATAAACGCAGCGTTTATATATGGAGCGTTTAAAACGCTCCATATAAACCAAATTTTTAATCAGCCCCCCCCCCCCCGGTCAATGGTGTCCCGTTTTACCAATGTTAAAATCTGGTCACTTTAATGTATATTACCACCTACATGTTATAAATATTAGTGTACAAAATCTTTCTAAGGGAAACAAACAAGGCAATGTAAATAAATAATTTTTAATATTAAAAAAAAAGAAAATACAGTTAAAAAAAGTAAATGCATTACAAAACATGTTATAATTTTATACTCCTTGACTTCATATTAATAAACCTTGATATGATTGTATTTATTTCCAGTTCTGCACAAATATCATTTTCAATAGCAATTAATGCCAAATTAACAAGCCGTTTTTGTGACATAGTTGTTCTCAAGTAAGTTTTAATTAATTTTAACTTAGAAAAAGAGCGTTCACCGCTTGCAACACTAACAGGTAATGTTAATAATATTCTTAAAGCTATTGATAAGTTTGGCATAGATAAATTATTAGAAACTATAAAATTAAGTGTTTCGAAAGGGTTTTGAGAATTTAAAAAATCCTTTTGAAAAATATCTCGAAAAGCACATAATTCGTCGAATAAATCTGTAGCATTAATATCTTTACTGTTATCAAATTTCAAAATATTTTCTAAATCTTTGCATTTTGCTTGTAACTCGCTCTTATTAATTTCTGATATTTTATATAGAAAATTGAAATTATTATAACATGCTTCGAGGAGTTCAAAGCGTTCTGTTAAAGAATTAATCGCTACATCTAAAAGTGTAAAAAACATGTTTATTTTAAATTTTTCTTCAGGTATTTGAGGTGTTTCGTCCTGATGCTCGTAATCAAATTGACGAGTTTTTTTCCGTTGTCGAACTTCTTTGGCAGTTTTAAATTCTTTCTCTCCATCAACCTCTTCGCTAAGTTCATCTGCAATTTTGAGAATGTTTTTGAAATTTGAATCTGATCGATATTCTCGTAAAAATTTATTTAGATTTGCGATCGATTCTAAAGCAAGTGAAGCATTCATATTTACATTTTGGAGCATTTTACTGACAGGATTTATTCTATTTAATATATCATGCCAAATTATTAAAGAACAAATAAATTTGTAATCCTTAAGGTTAGTGCAGAGTGATTGAGCTTCATGTTGAATTTCTCTATTAAAAGATTCGTTGTTCATTATTTCATAGAGTGCATCATAAATTTCACCCAACTGATACCGTAGAGGCCGGATTGCATCAATTCTGCTTTCCCATCGTGTTTCTGATGGTTGTTTTAGAGTTAAAGTTTTAATAAATTTTAAAAGGATTGACCACCGTTTATAAGATGATGAAAAAAAATTGTATATTTTTTGAACAATTGCAAAAAAACCAATTGTATCTACATTGACTTTGGCGGCATCGTTTATGATTAAGTTTAAAGAATGAGCAGCACATGGTATGTAAAATGCACGAGGGTTTTTGGTTAAAATCAAATTTTGAAGTCCAGCCTTTTTGCCTTTCATGTTGGCCCCATTATCATACCCTTGACCACGCATGTCTTCAATGGGAATCTTCCATTTTTCCAGTTGTTCAATTATTGTTGTACATAAACCTCGTCCAGTGGAATCTGTTATATCTATGAAACCTAAAAAGTTTTCTCTAATTTTAACCGTTCCATTATTACAAAAAACGAAGCGAATAATTATGGTCATTTGTTCAGTTTTACTTGCATCTGGTGTACAATCTAAAATAATAGAATAATATTTGGATTTCTTTGTCGATAATAAAATTGTTTCCCTAATTGCTGTACTTAAAATTTCCAATAATTCATTTTGGCTATCTTTGCTCAAATAATGTACTCTATTGTTTTGATCTAGGGCCCTCTCAACATGATTTTCCATAACGGGATCAAACTTCGCAAATAATTCAATTAATTTTAAAAATTTCCGTTATTTTTTTCGTATAATTTATCAGATGATCCGCGAAATGCTAAATTTTGACTACCAAGGAATTTGATAATTTCAATCAGCCGTTCCAAAACACTCCTCCAATGTTTCTTTTCCATTTCATATAAATTTTGAGATTGACAATCAATAGTAATTTTGTTTTTTAATCTTTTCTCAAGTTCATTCCAATTCAATAAACTTTTCATGTGAGCCATACTAGTTTCATGTCTGTGTAAAGTTGTACTTAAATTTCTCCAATTATTGTATCCTTCTATGAGGCTAGATTCAGTAGATCCAAAAACTTTGCAACAAAAGCAAAACACAGAGTTCAAAATTTCGGAATAAATAAGCCATTTTCGAAAAACTACTTCTCCGTTTTCCATTTTTCTATTATAATATACATCAGAAAATTTACGGCCATGTACATCGTTCGGATATATAATATCTTTCTTTTGAACAGGCCCCATTTCTACTAAAATAACACGTAGTTTGTCATCGATTTTATTCCATTCAGCTGGATCTTCTAAATTTGTACACATTTGATATGATATTGGCACAATGACTTTGTTGTCACTTAACTGTTTCTTACTAAAATCTTGTTCAATATTTTCAACAGTTCCCTGTGAACTAGATGATGTGCACGGTTCTGGTTCTTGTTGAGTATAAGCTATTTCAGAAGCAGTTGATATTTTAAGATATTTATTAAGTGATCCACTTTGTTTTTTAATGTTTGCTATTTTTTCAGCTTGGCGTTTACGATTTTGTGCACCGGATAGTTTTTTTCTTAGTTTTTGATTCCATATTACTTTTACTCATGAACGCCACTTTAAAATAATTTTCAAATGTAATAAATAAATAAATACGGACTCTAATTTATATATTTACATCATGTATCTTAATACTTAAGATTATATATCGCTAATTTAGATGTCCAACACAAATTACTTCTTGCGCCAAAATACAAAACTCTATACGCGGAGGGGAAGAAGTTGTTTAACTTGTTTACCTAAAAAAGGCAGCTAATAAATTGGAAATATTCAGCCATTGACATTAAAAATGGTCAGGTTTTAAAATAACTCAAGTGTCCAGCTTTTTACGCTTGATTGAACATTTTAGTTTTACCATTGGCAAGATTTTCTTTTGTTATCATATATTTTTCTAATTAACACAGGTGGCTTGCCAGGCCTGATTTGCGATTTCAATAGAAAATTTCCTGGGATTATAATTATTGTTTACAAGTTCTTACTAAGATTTTAAAATTTGCGATAAACATCATAAGCAAACGTATGTAATTAATTTGCAAACCTAATTAGTATGCAGAAAAAATAGACTTTTGACAACGATTAAAATATATAAAATAAAAAGTAAACTGAAAATTATATTAAGTTTACTGGAATTATACCTATAATATATATTACATACACGTTCGAATATTTATATCAAATTATTATTTAAATAAAAAATTAGAAAATGTTTTATTTTGCAATATTATAATCGTTTCTTACGATTTCAAAATTATGTACAAGATCTAATATATATATACGCATATACATACATAAGTTCTAATTTATAATACTTTTAGTGTGTGTTTATTTATATATTTGCTAGCAGAAAGTTACTTATAGTTTACTATAAGCAGTACTATATATATATATAAACATTACAATATGAAATTTGTAATATAATAAACTTTATGTTTAGTTTATTGTTCATGATAAATAATAGATTTGATTGTTTTATATTTTTAATATTAAGCAGAGCTTGTGTGCAGGCCTGCTTGTGTGTGTCATTTAATAAGATATAATATGACTTCATATGATTTTCAATAATCTACTCTCAATAATTTTTGTAAATAAACATTTGAGAATAATATTCTTCAAATGTGAGTATTTTTGTTAGTAGAGTTTTAATTTCTCAGGGATGGCGCCTTCTTTTTCAGATGCTAATCTCTCAGTGATGGCGCCTCCTTCTGCCAGCGCCCGCATGCCCGCTTCCGCCGGCCCTGTGGATTATCATATGTAAATAAGCATTTTTTTATATATATTCAGACATCGTAGATAATGATTTAAAGTGAGTTCTGTCCTCACGCTTTCCTTGCCAGTACTTCAGATTTGCTCATATATAAGCATTTGAGTTGTAGCAATAGGTGGATTCATTTTATTCCTGCATAAATACTATATCTTGTGTTGGAAAGGAAAGTATTCATTTATTATTAACACTCGCAAAGCGCGTGCACAATTAGCTTGAAAGGCTGATATTTGAATGTAATAAATAGATTATGTTTATTTCCATTTTACGATAATATATATAAATGTTAATTTAGAAAGAAAAACTAATATTTAAAACTAAGAATAACTCAGTTCATATAAGTAAAAAGAATCTTTGATAAAAATTACAAAATGGAAATGAATGGCTACATTTACTTTTATTTTGCCTAAAGTAAATGAAAAATAATAAATGTCATATTTTTATTTTTTTTTTGGGAAAAATACAATTGTTAGTTTTAAAATAGATAATTTGGAGATGAATTACAAATGATAGGTATATGCGCTCATGTGTAAAGTTGTAATATATATATAAATGGCGGGGTAGGGAGAATACTATTAATCAAAGAAATCATTTCCAGTCCTCTCTTAAAGCAAGGCAGATTCCTAATTTTCATTTTATACATTATTGTCACTGTAACTATTATTTCAAGTTGATTAACACATGGTAAACGAACATAGATGGGCTTATTAACAGGAATTATCCAACATGATAAATTTGTTTTTCTGATGATAGTGTGTTTATGGGTATGAATAAAAGTGCTGCCCTTTCTTCATTTACAGTAAACTTCAATCTCTTACCAACCAACCCTCGCCATATATAGTAGAAAAGTTCACATCTAAATATTAAAAAAGTAAAATTAAAAAGATCTTTTTGTATTAAACTGTAGATTACAATAAGACATTTGATAATAACTGAAATATAGGCTTATTATATATCTGCATCAATATATGTAATATATAGGCTATATGAGCACAGACTTTCACACAACTCTCCACTCTATTTCATAACACTGATACCCTTGAACACATATATGTCGAAAAGATAAATAATCACCAATATACGTATTTCATGCTAAATCAGCAATCATCAGTTGGTCCACGATTGCTGGCTTAGCATGAAATACGTACATTGGTGATTATTTATCTTTTCAACATATATGTGTTCAAGTGTATCAGTGTTATGAGATAGAATGGAGAGTGGTATGTTGTGTGAAAGTCTGTGCTCATATACCCTATATATTACATATATTGATACACATATATAATAAGTCTGTATTTCAGCTATTATATAGTAGAGATGTCTGCCCATCCCACTTATATGTATTAAATAGATTGTCCTATTCATGAGGGGTCAGATTGATTTTAAGTCAACATGGGTGTGATGAAAATCTCGGCCTTAGGGTGGCCTTTGAGCGTTCCATCATCAGATTTTCAATTGGATGGATGGTTGAAGAGTTGGAGTGTGGAGTGGATTGAAGTCTCTCCATTAAAGTATGAAGATTGGCTAGCTTAATATATATCTGAGCACTTATTGCTGGATCATCAACTGATGATTGCTGGTTTAGCATGAAATACGTATATTGGTGATTATTTATCTTTTCAACATATATGTGTTCAAGTGTATCAGTGTTATGAGATAGAGTGGAGAGTGGTGGGTCATGTGAAAGTCTGTACTCATATACCCTATATAATAAGACATTTGACTAAAAACATTTGTTTGAATATTACAAAACCTTGAAGAATACTTATTACAAAGCAACATCAATGAATCAGACTGCATGATGATTCTAAAAAGAAATAATATTGGAAAAAGAATTGTGCAAAAGTGATTCCACTTCTCTAAACACTTTTTGTTGAAATTTACAAAAAATATTTTAATAGTTAAAAAAATTATCAAATAAGTAAATAGAATTATCTTAAGTCATTTAAATTTTGTCACGTGATGTGTTTGAGAATCCCAAATAATGCTTCAAAAATACAATAATATTTTTTTTTTTCTTATGTGTCATAGCATCAACCAGGAAGCGAACCCGGTAACCCGGGACAATGCTTGACAAATACAATAAATATTATCAGGGCTTTAAAATAAAAGCAAAAAAGTAGCTCTAATAATAAAAACTAGAAGAAATAAAATTTTTTTTTTTTAAAACTTTTTTTAAAAAAGAAGAAGAAATGATATCAGCAAATTTGAAGTTAACAATTATAAATATCTTAATTATATTTTTAATACAGATGAAACTATACCATATAAAATTAATAATAGATTAAGATGATAAAAATAAAATATTAGAGATATTCAAAGAGTAAGACAGAAAAGAATAGAATATATATTAAGATTGATATGAAAGAATTAAAAGCAAAAATCATGAGTGGGAAAACAAAGATATTACTGACGTCATTTCACACAAAAATTAAAACACTGAATTAGAATTAAAATGAACATTTTGCTAAAAGAAATAACAATAGATGGATTATCTTGAAATCTTAAAGTAAATTCCAAAAGATTAAAAAAAGGCAGATATAAAGTAGATGAAGTATAAAATTTATTAAATAATAGAAAAAACCAGTATATTAGATAAATTAGATTAAATATCCTAATTCAAAGGTAGGGAATCTTTTTTTTACCAAGGGCCATTTATATATTTATAATATCATTCATGGGCCATACAAAGTTATTGAACTTAAAAATTATCTTTCTATATTTGATCCAAAATTTAATTAATTTACCCCTAATAATTAAATATGGGCAACTTTTTCAACTGACAGGTCAATTTCAACTTTCCCTTTTTAAATGAGGACCATAATGTTTTTTTTTTTTGAGAATTAGAAATAAAGTAATATCATTATTATTAATGACTGTACCACATTTAATGGTTTTTTTTTTCTAATTCACCTGATAACTATTCTTTATGATGTATTTATATTCTCAAATTTTTTTTTACGTTCTGGACAGATTAATTCTATAGCAGTTAGAATGCAGTCTTTTATAAACACCCTCCAGAAAATGTTTTCAAATTTTATACTTTTTGGTTTTTGAAATAATGTAACTTACTTTCACAGAATTTTCTGACTTGTTTATGAAATATGTCAGCCATTTAAATTAAGCTCCTTTCTTCCCTAACAATTTGAATGCTTTAATAAAATGTGTCTCTTAGTATTGTGTTCTTTATTAACCCAAATACTTTCCAGATATATCAGGCACATCAAGTTACTATTTTTTTATTTAAAAAAATAATGTTGGTTCATTTATTTTGAAATGTGTGGTTTACTGTGTCAATTTCTCGGTCTTATTCAATGTAGGTCTTCCTAATAAAAAAAATTAAATGCAAAATAATAATTAAAAAAATGAAGTAAAATTCAAAATTTATTTTTGCTAGTATATGTTCAACTATGAAAATCACTCTAAAAACAAACAAATACCTGTGTCATAGATTAAATCCATAGTCAGGCAGATGCCATGATATAGATTTGTTGGAATATTGCACCTCTGATAAAATGACAAAATTATTATAAAGATTAGATGAAAAAATATAGTTGAAAAAATAAATATATTTTACTTAGCTATTAATTCAATATTTGCACTACGCATGGGATTAAATAGAAGTTTTATACATGGCCATTTTATATACATTTATGAAAATGTCATGGGCTGAATTAAGAACTTTTGAAGGCCAAAATTGCTATATAGGCTGAAGATTCCCCATCACTATCCTAAATATTTAGTGGAATGGTAATGTTTAAAATTGATGAAAAATGTTTTTGTTGATGGAACATTTAATGCACTCTATTTTCTAATCTTCTACCATAATTTTTTTTAAAAATATATATTATTACATTTTTGAATTTAAAAAAAAATTTTTTATTAGATTTAAATGTTGCAACAACCTAAAAATTGTTTAAAATTAATTAAAATTGCTATTATTTTAAAAAGGTTGACTTTTCATTAATAATATTAAAATATTTTCCATCCTGTGTATATTTTAAATATATATCTGCCATATACTTTTATATATATATATATATATATAATATATAAAATATTTTCCATCCTGTATATATATATATATATTCTGCCAAATACTTTTTTTTAAAAAATTGAATAGTTTATAGTGTTGGAATTCATAAAAAGTTTGACTACTGAATGTAACAGAGTTGAATCACAATACAATATCTTGGGCTCCAATATCTGTCATTCTACCACTGCATCATATTACTGAATAATTTTAATAAATAAATTAAAATATACCTCTGACAATGAAGAATTATTAACCATATCAAAGAATTTCCATGTTTTTATGATTAAATCCTTATTACTATATAAATGTGAAACTGTTTGTTTATTTATATGTTATTTTATAACTCAACAAGTTTTGCACCAATCTTGATGAATCTTGCATGATTTTCTTTATTTATTTTTTTGAAGGGCTATTAATTTTTGGCTTGTGGTACTTGTTTTAAAAACATTGATAATTTGTAATATGCAGCAAAATTTTTGAATGACTTCATAATAATGCAAAAACAGAACAGCACCGATTAAAAGACTACAAATGTTGACAATTTTTTTAAAAAGCTACGAAGTATATTGTGGCCTACATGTTCAAATACATACTACAGAGATGAAAATAATTACAGTTTTTGGTAAAACTACATAAAATTGGATTTTGTTAATATATTTTAAATTAAATCTCATTTGTACCACATATTTAATTTCTCAATTGCAAGTGTGGAGTGAACAAAATATCATGATGTTAAAATTTCATACTTATTTTTAAGAATTAGTTTATCATGTGAGAAATATATTCAAACTAAAATCCTAAAACTTGATCAAATTCATAACTTTATTGTAAAAAGTTCTATTTTTTTAATACTGCTGTTGCTGATAACTTCTGTATTATTATTTCATGTAAATAATGTTAATATATAAGCCATGGGAACAGCTACATATTGCATTACATTTTATTCTATTAACAAGAGCAAAGCTGTGAATACAGCTAGTATATAATACAAGATTATTTGAATCATACAGCTTGCAAACAACGTATTAAAACAGGCAAAACTCTCCATACAGTATTGCCACTCAGTGCAAGCCAGAGTAATCATTGGATGCCAGAAGGCTTGTGCATAAAATCCCTATCTAGTGCCTTGTGGCTTTTGTCAGTGAGGAGATTTGGATCTGAGAACGCTGCAACTAGATCTTATGATCTAATGCAATCCTCCAGCAGCCACTTTTTCTCTCTGTTTAACTACAAAACTATGAAAATAAAATTGAAAACACAATAATATTTTCAATCCAAGCTCATTAGCTTATATAATTATATAGGTCTGAAATCAGTTCAGTACCCATACATTTTGGTGTCTTTGGTTCTTTGATAATTATAGTCACCACTATCCTATTAGGCAGCATTGGTATTAAACCACTAAACATCACTAGATCACCATTTCTTATGCTTGCTCATAACTGTTATTAAAACAGACAAAACTCTCCATACAATAGTGGCTTGCACTGAGTGGCACTACTGTATGGAGAGTTTGCCTGTTTTAATAACAGTTATGAGCAAACATAAGAAATGGTGATCATATGATGTTTAGTGGGTTAAAATAAAGTATTAAAACTATTTTTCATGCATCCTGATGTAAAAAAAAACTCATTAAAGTTAATGCTCTAAATATTGAGTTAAGAGTGGCAAAAAATAAACTATTCTATCAATGGTTATAATGTTCTGATGCATAGTTACTTCAACTTATCTTCACAAAGAACTGTATATACCATACAATAATTGTTATATATTTGGACAAAGTCAGGCAGAGTAACTAGGCAATAGATCATTATGACAAAATAAATTGATATCCATCATTGGTATTTATTACTGCTTATCATCCTCTCCACATAACTTATTTTAGTATCTCCGCTGTAAAGCTTACAGTATAAACTTTAATGAGTCTCAGTTCATTAAGATGCATATTTGTTACCAATAATATTCATTCAGAAACAACAATTATTACGTTATTATAAATAAACGTGTTTTAATGTATGCAATCATTGCTCAGAATTAAAAAAAAAAAATGTAGAATTATTCTCCATCTGTAATATTTTATACAAAATATAACAATTATTCTCTGGTAATTTCTGTCTGTTTATATAATTTTTACACTAAAGATTAACCATGAGTACAGTACCTAAACATGACATCTTCTCATCAGTAGGGAGGCTGCATAAAAATATAACATTTGTTTCACTATCAATTCTGATTAATCTGATAATAACTAGATTTTGGTTTACAAATCCAATTCTTGCATAAGCAGTTATATTATCATTCCTTCAACTACTTAAAACAATATTTTTTTAGAAATCAACTATATAAAAAAGAAATTATAATTTTTATCCATATTCAAATCCTAAGTCATGAATATGGAGTTTAAAATACTAACACTACATTATAAAATCTTTCATTTTGTTATTATAGATGTGTTGTTTTATACAAATATATTAACTTTTACTTAGTTTTAAGCTATCACCATTCATTCAAAACAATGAAAAAGCTCTCAATAAGAATTTGAAAAAATTGGAAATGTTTTTCAAAGACTGGGATATTATTATTAAGACAATAAAGACAGCATATTCAATTTTTCTTCTAAACAAGTGGGTATCAACTCATAATTATGAATATAACCTATGAATAAAAAAGGTTAAACCACTAAACATCACATGATCACTATCTCGTACTAGCACATAATTGTTATTAAACAAGGCAAAACTCTCCATACAGTAGTGCCACCCTGTGCCAAACAGAGTAATCAATGGATGCCAAAAGGCTTGTGCATAAAATCCCCATCTAGTGCCTACTCATCCATTAGATCTGAAGATCTAGGTGCAGTGCTCTCAGATCCAAGGCTCCTCACTGACGAAGGCCACAAGCCAAAAACTAGTCTGAGGATATTGGATGAGTAGATACTAGATAAGGATTTTATGCACAAGCCTTCTGACATCCATTGATTACTCTGTTTGGCACAGGGTGGCACTACTGTATAGAGAGTTTTGCCTTGTTTAATAAAAAAAGGTGTATGATTTTAAAGTTGACATTTTTAATGAAAAATTAGAAATAGAAAGGCATGAATAAAATAAGTAAAAAAGCACAAGAAATATATATGACTGCAGGAAATTTCAAAATTAAAATATATAATACATCAGAACTTAAAGACATGAGACATTAATGATATGAAAAAATGTAAAAAATTGTTAATTGTTAGCATTATTTGTTATGAATTTTTCAGATAAAAGTATCACAGTATTTCAGCATATGAACATTAGATTTAAACATTATTTTTTTAAGAAACAATTTTAAGTATGTAACTTGTACTGCACATTATATGAAGAAATTTAACATAATGTTAAAGAATCTAATTTTTATTCTGATAGAAAGTCATAGAGTTAAAGTATTTTAAGTAATAGTAACACAATTTCCTGTAAATAGAAATTAATTATAGTCAATAGACTCATTTTTTAATATCTACACAATGACTGGTAGAATAACTAAGCAGTTGAGTAGTACTATGACCTAAAATAATATTCAATTACCATAAGTGGTGTTTGTTATTACTTGTCACCATTGTAGCACACTTTATACTAACATCTCAAATGTAAATGTTAAAATAATTTGTGTTAAGAATAGCTTAAAAGATGTCAGCTAATTTTATTACCCATAATCATTAGTATATAAGATGAATATTAGAGAATATTTTGAAATATAATATCTGAGTTGTATTTGAAGCTATTCTTTACATGTTCAGTGTTTCCAGGAATCATTATTATATTGTTCTTATCTAAAGTTTTCATTATATTATCTTTTTTTTATATATATCTTGAAAATCAGCAGATCAAGAGTTCACCGTGTGTGTATATATATATATTGTAAGGAAATCAAGTCATACACCATGTGACTTAATTTAATAAGTTTGTACTACAAATATTATATAATGAGCATGAATATCTCTTAACAAGTTTTTCCGACAGCCAACAGCTAGAAACTCTGGAGATATATATATATATAAATTAAAAAACTTCTGCAATTATAGAAAATTGAATACTGATACTTCATTCAAAATAGAAAAAAAATAATATACGTATTTTAAAAGAATAAACTAAATATCCTATTTTTAAAATTATAACATACTAAAGGTAAAACCACTAAACATCACATGATCACCGTCTCATGCTAGCACATAACTATTAGTAAACAGGCAAAAACTCTCCATATAGCAGTGCCACCTTGTGCTAACCAGAGTAATCAATGGATGCCAAAAGGCTTGTGCATAAAATCCCCATCTAGTGCCTACTCATCCAATATCCCCAGCCTTGGATCTGAGAGCACTGCACCTAGATCTTAGGATCTAATGCAACCCTCCAGCAGCCACCGTTTATCTCTACTTCACTACAAAACTATGAGAATGAAATTGAAAACACAATAATGTTTTCAATCTAAGTTCAATAGCTTATATAGTCATATGGGTCTGAACTCAATTCAGCACCCATACATTTTGGTGCCTTTGGCTCTTTAACAACCATAGCCACCATTATCCTATTAGGTAGGATTGGTGTTAAACCACTAAACATCACATGATCACCATCTCATGCTAGCACATAACTGTTAGTAAACAGGCAAAAACTCTCCATATAGCAGTGCCACCTTGTGCTAACCAGAGTAATCAATGGATCCCAGAAGGCTTGTGCATAAAATCCCCATCTAGTTCCTACTCATCCAATATCCCCCGATTAGTTTCTGGCTTGTTTTTGCCTGTATACTAAAGGTAACATTAAACATTTGTTTAGCAAAAATTGTTACTGACACATATCTTAAAATGCTAATGATTATTGTTTCACACATACTTCCACACCCTCATACATTCTTGAAACATATGAATCATATCTGAAAAATGCAAATCTTTAGTTCAAAAAATAATTAGAAATGTGTTTATCTGAAGTAGTTAAGGTAAAAGCAAAAGTTGTGGGTACAAAAAGTTTGATACTTATAAATCCAAATGTAATAAATATATATTGTTTATTAAAGCCAAGTATAATTGCACTAAAACTAGGACTGACAATAAAAAGTATCTGCATTAGTTATGAATATTATTATAAAATGATTTGTTGAAACAATATTCACTGCAAATATGTATACACCTGGGTCACGTTTACGCGATAGATAGGTTCCTCAGAAAACACACGCAAACGAAATCATGCAAAAATAGACATATCTTACATTGAAAAGGGGGGGATGCGGTCAGTGATTTTTCAAAATTCGCGTAAAAGCAAATCACCAATGTAAAATTATTTTAAATTCGCCGCAAAAAAAAAATAAGGAAATAAAATATGACTAATAAAAAATTTCAAATTTGAAAAAAATTGATACAAGACAAACTTTTTTTAATTATAATATTTAATTTTATTCAAAACAATATATTTTTATGCATAATTTACAGTAATTTACATTTTTTATACACGTTTTAATTATTATCGTTATTTGCCGTTAAACAGGTTCATTTGCAAACTAATAAAAAAACAGATTCTTCACAAGAGAAAATACAACTAGCGCCAATGTCACTCTCATGTTGTGTTAATGTTTTTCTGGTGACAATGTAATTAGTAATTAATCTAACAACTAAAAATTAAATTCTTATTTTTGTCTTTAATTTTCAATTTTAATTGTGCCCACTGTTATTACTCACTTTTTAAAAATAAACTTGCTGACACTAAATGATTAATAATTTATTACGTTCTTTTTTAAAAAGCAAAAACAGAATGTGATTTAAAATGCAAAATTAACACGCACAATGTTTGAACAAATTTACATTATCATCTTGTAAAATTTAATGTGTGTATACATAAAATGTGGAAATCATGATTTTAATTTCATTATTGCATAAAATCTTACTATTATAAAGCACTGAAAATATTGAAATTACTAAGATGAAAGTTGAATTCCAATGATGTGCAATTACTTTCAATATAACGTAAGTGCTTGAAATTTATTATTTAAAGTAATAGCGCATTATCTGAGTTCGATTTCCGGTAAAACACGAATTGCGTAACTTTAAAATCGTGTTAAATAAGTCCGCGTAAAAAGAGACCCAGGTGTATATAAAATATAATATAATCACTAGATGGAGCTTTACCAATAGCCCACTAATAAGCTTTGTTTACATAAATGCTGAGAGAGATAGAATTCAATATATCTTTCATTGTCTCCAACCTTTAAACCATGGAGACAATGAAAGAGATATTGAATTCTATCTCTCTCAGCATTTATGTAAACAAAGCTTGTTAGTGGGCTATTGGTAAAGCTCCATCTAGTGATCATAAAATGCAAGCTATGAGCAAGTTACAAAATTTATAACTTGTTTTGTTTATCATAAAGTATAATATATATATATATTATAATAATCACATTTATTTATTTATTTGAGGTTTTTATTTCAAATTAAATATAAAACACCAATTGTGAATGAAGAAACAATTATTTTTTGCCCTTTTAGTCCACAGTAAATAAAAGAGTTTAATAAATGCAATATATCCATTCAACTTTGAACATGTTTTAGCAAAAACCTTTTATTGTACATATATGCCTACACAATCTTATGTTTCAACTGTACTGCAGTTATCTTCAGTGTCACTTTAATAAGAATGCAGGATGGTCAAAACATAAGATTGTCTATGCATCATATATGTACAATAAAAGATTTTTGCTAAAACTTGTTCAAAATTGAGTGAATATATTACATTTATATAAGATAATGCAAAGCAAAATAAAGGAAGTGATAAATTTGGTAATATTTCAAAAGAGTTTAATATTTACTTTTTTAATATTCAGAAATTTTTTGTAATTATTTTTATTTAAAACAAAAAATAAAAATGTTTTGCAATCTAACACTTTAAAGAAAATTCCCAACACATTAAAAATACATTTGAATATTAATTTGTTTATGAAAGAAGCTTTTTTAAAAATAGATATTTTTACAATTAAGAGAAAATAAAACTTCCTCTATTTTACAAAAGAAGCAACTTTTTCAATCAAATGAAAGTAAGATTTGTTTTCATTAATATTTTTAAATATAACCTTTGTTTCAATAAAAGCATTTAAAAAATATACCACTCTTTCATATATTACTGAAAACTTATTAAACTGATATCAATTACGTTTGGATTTTGGTCAATCAAGTTTTCTATGGCAAACGAATGGGGGGACCAATCTAATATATTTCAGTCAAAATGCAATGCATTGATTAATATATATACAAAATTTGAAGCAAATCCATTTGAGAGAAATATATTAAATCTCGATTTCAAAATTTATACCAAACAAAAAGAATTTTTAATTTAAATAAAGCAGCATTTAAAAATAGCATTTAAATAATCCAGAGTATAGCCAAAGCCTCTCCAATACCTATCCCCCATACAGAAATAATAAAAAAGCATACATTACACAACAGACTTGTCATTAGCCAGATAGTGAGAGTTTGAGCACATTTCAATCCTTGTTTTACCTTTTAGATAAGAATTGTTTACATCAAAACAGTTTTAAAAAAAAATATTTTTTTTTTTATTTTAAGAAAATCTTTGTTATGGAAGTAACAAAATTTTCTACTTCTTCTTCCTTTTCCTATGTATTGATGTCTACTTTAACATATCATACCATTTACACCTTTCTTAAACACTTTATCAATATTCTTTATTTATATCAAAACTAACAGTTTCGACTGTCCTGCAGTCATCATCAGAGCTACAATATTCAAATATATAATTATAAAATTAATACATTTGTACACATATTCATATACATAATTAAATACACAATATAAACAAAAATAAATATACATTTTAATTATTTTAAAATAGGAAATGATTATTCATAATGGTCAGATTAAAATGTATATTTATTTTTGTTTATATTGTGTATTTAATTATGTAGATGCATATGTGGATAAGTGTATTAATTGTATAATTATATATTTGAATATTGTAGCTCTGATGATGACTGCAGGACAGTCAAAACTGTTAATTTGATATAAATAAAGAGTATTGATAAAGTGTTTAAGAAAGGTGTAAATGGTATGATATGTTAAAATCTTTGTTAACAAAAAACAACAATTATGTATGTTTTTAAAACAACTATTTACATATAAGCTTTAAAACACAGATCTTTATATTTATTTATATATTTTTTATCAATTTTTCTTTAATTAAATAATACTTTTAATATTTTATTTTATTATTTCCATTAAAAAAATATATAAACCTTCAAATAGAAAAAAAACTGTCAGAATTTTTTGTGTAAAAATAAAAACCCTTAGTTTACTTTTGAAATAAAATCATGTAGAAAATTTATCATCCACTGATCTATGTAAATGTAGAACACAAACTGTGAACACATATTTAATGATTGTTAAATCTATGGCTACACTGGAAGAAATGAAAGACTTAATAAAGCTAGTAGTGATGTAATCTCATGATTGGAATCTTTGTAGATTCCTTTATGATATTTTGGTAATAGTTAATCTGTCAAAAGCAATCTGTACTCTAAATAAATAATTTGAAGAACGAAGTTATTGAGGTTTTAAAGTGTAAAAAAATAAAACAACCTTAAATAACCAACTGCAGTATAAAAGTCTCTCCAAGATTGTACCACATTAAGAACAATAAAAAGAAAGCATTTCTCATTGATTATTAAATTGCTATCGATTTCATTTTTGCTTTAATCTCTAACTTAAAAAAAAACCTCTTATCCAAATAATAAAAAAATTTTCCAAATCCTCCAAACTTTCCTTCAACCTTAACAAGTCATTGGCCTGGAAAATCAAAACCGGCAAGATCTCATTGCCTTTCTCAGCAGACCCCCAAAGCTTTTTGGGGTTCCCCATATACAAGTCACCACAAGCAATGTTGATACAAATACAGAATTCCATCATTGAAGCTGCCACCAACACAGTTAAAAACCTTGCCATGGTTTGCCTATCTCTGTAAGGGAAAATCTCGCTCCTCAACATCAAGATAATGGTGAAGATTAGCTACTATCTACCCATCATAAACATGACAAAGACATTCAACACCAAAATCAACTGAATCTGTGCATGGCTTTTATGGAAGGGTAAAACAGTGGCCATAGGAATTGAACGCATGCAGTGGCATAGGAAAAATAATGGTATGTCATTGCATGCAACTTTCTCAATATATTACCAAAAATGCCATGCTCTGATCCACATCACCAGTCATTCCATCGGACAGACTTCCACCCTCAAAGACAAGCTGGCTAAATCAGATACTAGGCTATCTTTTCACTCACAATGACCATTCAGCCCTAGTATTCAGATAGAAAATCTCTATTTGGGTTACTCATGAAATGTTATTTCCCACTCAAAACTCTACCCTTTCTTACCTCGGTGGCAACAATCAGGTGATCACCAGGTTTTTCAAACATCTCAAGCTAGAGCCAAAGTTCCTGGACTTCCTAGTGAAAATCAGTCTGGATTCCACTCCAGACGAACTGGTTCCTGCACTACAGGAGATTCTTCAAGAACATAGATCCTACGTGTCACAACTGCCACAGAACCTCTGAAACCTTTGACCACATGATAAATAATTGCACGGCATATGACAAAATCAGAACATTCATTTCTCACAACTGCCACATTTCCCTGAACAAAATATTAGATATCAAGAGCTGTTTCCTGTCTAGGGATTATGTCATCTCAAGACTTTCGACCTTCATCACTTATGCCACCTGGATGGCCAGATGATGAAACAAGTTCACCATTCCTCATCCCCAGCCTGAAGACATATTACTAAGTTGAAGAAATTTCGCCCTAAGGACCGTATCATCTCGTCCACATTTTTATTTGACAACACATGGAGCCTGATTAAGCTAGATTAAACAACACCAGTAGCACATCAGACCATCTGGTTGCCTGAGAAACATGGATTACTTTTATTTTATTTACAATTGTATCATTCTTACATATGTTGTTATTTATAATAAAAAAAAATCTAGATATTAATTTACCAAATAAAGGGTGGATAGTTATTTCATTAACTATAATCTGATTACCCAAAAAAAATCATACACTTGATTGAAATTTTTCACCTGCCAGAAAAAAATGTTCATGTTCAGCTCTAATTCAAACTCTCACTTATGGTCATAGTAGACAAATACATTAATCACTAAACTTTCACGCATATATATTTATAAATTCTATTCCATCATGCACCTTCCAAATACAGATACCTTTGTATAAGTTTTTTAAAATTGTAATATCTAAGTTATTGCAAAGAGGAAAAAAGAGAAATGGAGTTGGATCAATAATACCATGTGGTTGTATATAATAAGAATGGATATATATTAATCTTGAATAAAGTTTAAAGTTTATAACTGAGTTAAAACTATAATCTCTAGCCTAATAAATGATCAGTAATATTAATATACTTATCTAAAGAGATATGAGTGCAAGAAATTTTATATTTGTAAATTTAGTTGTACTAATATATATATATATATACTAAGAAATCTACAAAAATAATTTATATCAACAATATTTCAATTTATTTTTTTTTTAAAAAAAAAATCTAAAAAAAATATTCCTGTTAAAAGTTTTAAAAGTTATTTACATTCTAAAAATTGCTTTCAATTTACATCTTAATATTTATTTATTTTATCACATTGAGATGACATGGTAGAATTATATAAAGCAGTGTTCAAATGAATGAATTCATATAGATCTTGATCCATTTGCCTTGAAATGAATGTAATTTTTTAAATATATATATATACAGTTTGTATTTATCATTAATATCAGATATATCTGATATTTTTAAATAATAAAAGTCCGAGATATTATATTAATATCAAGTAAATTATTTCTCCACAGAATGTTCTTTTAATAAAAACACAAAAATATAAAAAATAAATCCACAATTAACTGAAATGCAATGGAAAAATCTTTGGTAATCTGAAATTTTTGTTTTCGTGGGTGATCTCAAAGAAGCAGCTTTCATGACAATCCTGCCATATTACCTTACTTTTTTATAGTAACTTTCAAATAGTATTCTTAAATTATAATATTTTAGCATTAAAAATTATAAATACTTTTCCTATACTTTTTTTAATTCCATTATGTACAATTTGCTTTGAGCATACGGTATTAAAATGTTAATGTTACACAATGCGTCATTTCTTCGTTAACTATGATGCGACCATTGTTGACTTGATCCATGGAACGAAATTTGTAACTTTAGTATATATTCCATATTTTCCTTTTCTACCACATCCTTCACCAAAACTTGTTATTCCATGAATTTCCCAAAATTCATTAATTTTACAAAGTAATGGTCCACCACTATCACCTGCACAGGTGTCAATGCGACCTCTCTTGTAACCTGCACACATCATGTTATTTGTAATAACATAATCAAAATATGTTTTTTTACACATATCCTTATCTACAATTGGAAGTTCAGCTTCATGTAATATATTTGTTCCTATTAAATCATAGTTTTTCTTTTTACCCCAGCCTATCACAAAGCATTTCATGCCTTTGGTTAATTCAGTACTCGGAAGACAAGCTGGCAAGACATATTGATTGTATTTAACAGGAGTCCTAAGTTTTAAAAGAGCAATATCACTATCCACAATGTCTATATCATAGTTAGGGTGTCTATATGATGCTTCTACAGGAATTTCCTGTTCAGCAGATTCAACTATTCGCAGATTGTACTCAGCAACACGTACAAACAAATGTCTTCTTGTGCAATGAGCAGCTGTAAGAACCCATTGGGGAGCTATCAGAGTTCCACCACAAAAATGTTCCCTGTGCTTGTTGAGAATAGCAACCTACAATAAAAAATTATGGTATGTGAATATATATATATATATGCATATAGTATATATCTATACATGAAAACAAGTCTAACTATATATCCTATCATTCAAATAGTAAATACATTTAAAAAAACATGCATTTACATAAAAACATTATAAATAGTGACACAGTTGGCATCAAATTAACACTTTGAATAGAAAAAGTAAATAATAATATAGTTAAAACAAAGAAGTTGGAAAATAAAGTTATTAAATTACACACTTGTAAGGTAATAGTACTGTAAATAATAGGGAAGACTTTATCTTAACCATGAATGATAAAACTAGCTATAAGAGGAATGAGAGCACATATGACAATGCTGAATAAATGTAAACATGCACACACTCAAGTTAATGTATTTATTCATTTAATATATATATAGTAATAGTAAACAAATTATTTTGGTTAATTATTTCATTAAAAAATAATAAATTGTTTTTATACAATATACTAACCTTTGAAATGTACTGTCATTTAATTATGATAATTAATTTTATTGATTAGAAAAATGTGAAGCTAAATGCATTATATTTTTATTCTAACACAAATTGAAACTTGGATTAAGAAATTTAACAAAAGTTTGTTCCTTTAAAATTCATTAAAAAAAATAAGAAATTTTATTTATTTTGGACTTGCTGAAAGAATAAAATTTTTAATTAAGCCAAGAAAAAGAGGAAAGAGTTTGTCTTTCTTCTCATCAGCCAGACCTCTAGAGAACTGGAAAGATCAATTCAAAATTCAACCCTGTATCATCTGATCCTGGGTATATCCTTATTCATCTGCTGAGACTATGCAATTATCAGGCCTTAATAAATGCAATAATCATAACATTAGACATAAAATTATGTCAAGCATTGTTTGTAGATCAAAAGGGGGTTTCATGAAAGAAGACATTGAAGTAGATATGGACAAAAAATGGGTCATACAATTGGTAATAAAGTAAAACAGTATAATGCAAATGACATTAATTTGTTATATTTTTTTATTACAAAATAGTAAAAAAAATAAATTTTTTAAGTTGTATTTTACCTCAATTTAATAGTTAAACAAAAAATTAATTAATTAATCTTAAGAATATTTAAATTTTTCAATTAAAATAATTACACACTTATTGATATATGTGATCTTATTTGATTGTGTTATATATATTTATTAAGATAACCATGAATAAATTTAAGGATAACACATCAACAAATGTCAAAATTTCTTTTTTTTTTAAATGTATTTTAATGTATATCAATAAGAGAACACTTATCAAAATAAAGTAATAAAATATTATTCCAGATTAAAATATATAATAATTTATGTAGTTGATAAATACTTTTTATAAGAATACATATGTGTTATTGTTTTATGATGTAATTATCAAGAATGAATATATAATGCAACTTTAATAAATTATATTAAAAAATGAAGATCTCAATATTTAATGAATAAATTATGCATCTGTGTTATTTAATCTGTGGATGGTTGAAGTGGCTTGAAAGACTTAGTTCAAATCCCCTATATTTACAATTGGACCCCAGGTATAAGAGTACCTGGTATTTTAAATCTTAACCTACTTTATAAATTTAAACTAACATTCATGCAATAATCTAAACATAGTATAAAATATTTTAATGAATGTTTTCAGGAGATAAGTTTAAAAATATTCTTACATTATTTCTGCCAAATTCAAAATGCAATATTACCAAATCAAAAGATAACATATTACAAATAAATATTCATAATATATAATTGAAGTATATAGATACATGCCATACTATTATGACCAAGGGAAGTGATAGCTATCAAGTATGAATGAATTTGATCAGTGAGATATGAATTTATTTCCAATTCATAAAACGTAATTTGAAAATAGTTATTTATTTTATTGATATAAATATTATGTAATTCATTCAATATATTATCTCTTTTCTTGCCAATTGTAATCTTAGGCATATAAGTGAATAAAGCCAATTTTTAAAACAACATACATCTACCTTTTCTGAACATTTTTATGTCTAAGATGATATATATATTATAAACTGGGCTAACTAATTGAGCTTTGGTTTGTAAATTAAATATTTTATTATTCATGTTCCCTAGTATAAGTAAGAAAATGCCTAATCACTGTATCTAGTTATTCAGCATGGCCCATTACCTAAAATTAGTCTCCTAATGTGGGTTTCAATAAACATAAGTTATATATAGTTACATAAAATTGACTACTTTCTAGGGCTCATATAGCACTTACCATTACAATACAACTATACTTATTTGCATTTACATATGTATTATATAATATTAAACAAAATTAAAAGTAACAACTTTTAAACCAATAATTTTTTGCCATCTTAATTGTTATAGTAATATTTATGGCTTACAGGTGATAAATGATTTTTAATTTTAGATATTTTAAAAAAATTATAACAAGATTTGTCATCTAAAACACTATTTTAAAATAACTTTCTGAATTGTTTTTTTTTTTTAAGTTTCATTTAATTATCAACAATTCAAGTTTTGTAGATCGCTTAGCACCATTCATTCGTATTTTTTTTATTTATCAACAATTTTACAGCTTTGAGGACAATTGCGCTACACTCGCAAACGGACTAGTACATATTCCCTCAAAGTAAAAAAAAAAAAAATCATTTAGCTAATTCGTAGATACTGTCTTATAATATGCCATCCATTTAATTCATATGTATGAATCGTTTTTTTTTTTTGCTTTTAAATAACTTTGCTAAGTATTATTAATTTTTCCATTAACTTATTTGTTTATATCTGTTTTTAATCAGAAAAATGGATTAATGCATAATGAATAATGTAAACAAATCTCATTACTATCCATCTTTCTTCTATACAAATGCAGCATTTCCTATTTCGATTTTCATTTCAGATGCTTTCTAAAAAAGCAGAACCACAGTGGAAATCAAATAGAAATAAAATAAATGGCAGAAATAAAATCAATTAAAATGCCAAAGAATGAAGTAGAATGAATGTATCTGATTTTCTGCAATGAAGGTAAAATATCACTGAAAAATCCAAAAAGGTAGACAAATTCAAATACAAATAAAAGTTCTAATATACAACAAAAATAAACAACTTGTTAAAATTAGAAGAAAAAGTCTACATCAGATAAAATCAAAAATTGTATATAGTAGCATTAGAAATTAGCCTCAGCATCAAGTCAAATATCAATGATGTAAATTTACCTCTTTCCAATAGTCTTCTTACCAGTTATTAAGGAATAAAGACTTTGTCATCCTCATAAAATACAAATGTGTTACTTGATAATTTCACCCTGCTATATTATGTAGACTCAATCAACTCTACCATTCAAATCCACTGATTGTGTACTAATTTTAAAAAAAATTATAAGTTGTTCTAAAATCCAAATCCACTTTTAAATGTGAATTTAACTTCTTTAGTCTCTTCAAATGCTCTCCAGTCTAGTCATGTAGTTAACATTTTCAGTATCAAATACACTTCCTTTAAAAAATAGGAGCACGTGCTTATTATCAATATGTAGTTATTATTTTACAGAAATAAAAACAAAGTTCTCAAGAATAAATTTCAATGCATTCAACTTCAAATACAAAAATTTAAGAATAAGAATAGTTTTAAAGATATCTTAAAGACTTTTTAAACAATAAATTTACAATTTCTTCTCGTTTTATATCATAATTTTATCTCATACATAAAATTTTCAGACAGATTTTCCAGATTATGCTAGTCTTCACTTTCCTTAACTTCACTGCTTACATTGATGTACACATTCTGAATTTCATTTGTACTATTAATTTGATCACATCTCCAATACTAGCACACAGGTGGCACTACTCTATGGAGTTTTGCTTTACTATTAATTTGGTTTAATAGCTGTCACAATTGGTTTCCCAATATTTAGTAGAAATAACTTTCTTCAATCCTGATTTCAAAGGCATTATATGGTATAAGCCAACTACTGATTTGCATTTAATAGATGAAACTCTTTTTAAAATATATTACGTTATCAAAAAAATTCCATACTCCAATAAAGAAAAAGCCATAGTGCATCGCATCACATTGCAAATGGATGGATGCAAGTATAATATGAAAATAAAATTTAATTTTAAATGAAATATGTACTTTTTTCCAAAACTGTCATGAAGTCATCAGGAAACATTAATTCGCATGTTTATAAATTATCAAAATTAGATACCTAACAGTTATAATTAAAAGCATATATTAATAAAGTAAGTCATGTAATTGACAAAATAATTCAAACCTATATTCTAATAAGTCAATGCACTAATATAAATCAACATTCGTCAAGCTTTTCTGTTCCTGCTTATCAAACTATCAATCAAAATTTTCTCCCTTCATTTTACATTTCCATTTCCTATTCTGCATAATTTTTCAATAAATATTTCTTACTTAACTCTCTTTGAATATTGTATATTATTTTATTCATTTCAACTTATCTTTTCAATTCTCATTAATCCAGAACTCAAAACTTCCAATTTTCTCATCTTTTCTGCATCTTAATTCCATACAAAGTTTTTTTATAATATAATATATTAGAAAATAATTTTATATATATATAAAATATTATAAATCAATGTCTGTATTTCTTCAAAATAATATACGCAAATTTATAAATAAATATTTAAAAATACAGTATTTAAAAGCTTATAAAAACTATATATATGTATAATAGTCACTTAGGAGCACTTTCAACTAACTTGTAGCTTTGTCAACTATCACGTTTAAAATGTCAGCTTTCCCATAATTCAATGATGTCAACTTTCCCATAATTCTGTGATCTTAATGTTTGCTGCTTGCCTATTTACCAAATGTTGCTTGTATTTATATATTAACATCGCCTCTTTAATTTTCCTTTTATTATTATTTCTTTCCAATATTTTTACGTTGTTATAATTAAAATCGAAACCATATATACATAATTTATTATGGTCATAAAAGACAGAAGCTGATAAATTATCATTATTTTTAAAATTTTGTTTTGTATTTTGAATCCTTTTAAATAACAATAAGTGTTCCTTTGTTCTTTTTTCCAATGTGCACCTCGATTCACCTATATATCCACAGCCACACCCACATGTCCATTTGTAAATGATACAATTTTTATTTGTAAATAAAGTTTTATCCTTTGAATTGTTTATTAATTTATTTAATGTAGGTGGTGCATAAAATGCAATATCACATATTCCTTTATAAATTTTCTTAATGAAACTTGCCTGTTGATTTGAAATATATGGTATTAATATCCACAATTTTTTATCAGAAGAATTAACAATATTATTATTTTTATATTTATAAGTAAAATTTTTAATAGTATAATAAACAGAATCATAATTGTATCCAACGTTTAACAATTCATTATAATAAGTTTCAATATTTTTAGTTTTATCTGATGCATATTTACAAAGGTTATCATTTCTAAATAAAAAGAATTTCAAACCTGCCATTTTATGTGACATTGGTACTTTTGATTCATATGGAATATATCCTCTTTTTGCTATTGGTTTATGAGTCATATAGTAATCCAGTTCATCCTTGTTTCTGATTATCTTGAGATCTAAAAATTGTATACTCATTAAATTTTCATATGTTTTAATCCACTTTAAGCCCTTTATATTATTTAATTCCTTGAACAAATCATTAATAGCATTTGGATTTCCACAGACAAAAACATCATCAACATATCGACTGTATAAAATAATATCTTTCTGATAATGATCCTTTTTTAAAATATTTTCTTCATATATCGACTGTATAAAATAATATCTTTCTGTTTTTTTTTTTATTTTTTTTTATTTAAAAATAAAAAATATTAAAAAAAAATTATAATAATCAGAATAATAATATTTTATTTTTCTATATGTAAAAAAATATTTTAAAAAAGGATCTTTATCAAAAAGATTTTTTTTTATACAGTCGATATGTTGATGATGTTTTTGTTCTGTGGAAAGCCAAATGCTATTAATGATTTGTTCAAGGAATTAAATAATATAAAGAGCTTAAAGTGGATTAAAACATGAAAATTTAATGAGTATACAATTTTTAGATCTCAAGATAACCAGAAACAAGGATAAACTGGATTACTATATGACTCTTAAACCAATAACAAAAAGAGGATATATTCCATATGAATCAAAAGTACCAATGTCACATAAAATGGCAGGTTTGAAATCCTTTTTATTTAGAAATGATAACCTTTGTAAATATGCATCAGATAAAACTAAAAATATTGAAACTTATTATAATGAATTGTTAAACGTTGGATACAATTATGATTCTGTTTATTATACTATTAAAAATTTTACTTATAAATATAAAAATAATAATATTGTTAATTCTTCTGATAAAAAATTGTGGATATCAATACCATATATTTCAAATCAACAGGCAAGTTTCATTAAGAAAATTTATAAAGGAATATGTGATATTGCATTTTATGCACCACCTACATTAAATAAATTAATAAACAATTCAAAGGATAAAACTTTATTTACAAATAAAAATTGTATCATTTACAAATGGACATGTGGGTGTGGCCGTGGATATATAGGTGAATCGAGGTGCACATTGGAAAAAAGAACAAAGGAACATTTATTGTTATTTAAAAGGATTCAAAATACAAAACAAAATTTTAAAAATAATGATAATTTATTAGCTTCTGTGTTTTATGACCATAATAAATTATATATATATGGTTTTGATTTTAATTATAACAACGTAAAAATATTGGAAACTGAAAGAAATAATAATAAAAGGAAAATTAAAGAGGCGATGTTAATATATAAATACAAGCAACATTTGGTTAATAGGAAAGCAGCAAACATTAAGATCACAGAATTATGGGAAAGTTGACATCACTGAATTATGGGAAAGCTGACATTTTAAACGTGATAGTTGACAAAGCTACAAGTTAGTTGAAAGCGCTCCTAACTGACTGTTATACATATATATTTTTTATAAGCTTTTAAATATTGTATTTTTAAATATTTATTTATAAATTTGCATATATATATATATATAATTGAAATAATATTTTTAACGGTTTACAAACAATTACAAGCAATCCTTAAATCCACAGAAGTACTTTCGGTTACTTTCTAATCTGCCTCAACTGCCATTAAATTCAAAAACCAAAAGCGAAAGCAAACATCATCAATTCAAATTTCATGAATCTCGTATTTTAATGTAAGAAGCTTGCCGATTTATTAAATGCACTTTATTCCTGTTTATAAAAATTGCCTCTTTAATTTTTCTTTTACTATGGTTTCTCTCTTCATGAAGAATTTTCACATTTTCAAAACTAAATTTAAATTTATATTTACATGTTTTTTCGTGATCAAAGAAAACTGAAGGAGATATTAAATCACCATTATTTTTATTTTTTACACGCTTATATAACAATTCATGTTCCTTCAATCTTTTCTCAATATTGCACCTAGATTCATCTATATATGATAGCATACAATCACAAAAAATTTGATATATGACATTACTTTTTTACTTGACAGGTATGACATCCTTAGAATTATTGACTAATTTATTAATATTGTTTGGAACATAGAATGAAACATTAAGCACATTCCTATATAAATCCTTAAAAAATTTTACTTGTGGATTTGAAATAAATGGAATAGATATCTATTTTTTACTATTAATCTTCATTTCTTTTAAATTATAATAATTTTTTTTAAAATTGACATAAAGCAATGTTTATTTGTTCCATTTTATAACCAACATCAAGCAATTCCTTGGCAAATATCTCAATATTTTTCAGTTTATCACTTTGGTAACAACATAATTTTTCATTCTGAAACAAAAAAGATTTACAACTTGCCATCTTATGCATCATTGGTACTTTTGATTTACAATTTATATATCCTCTTTTTTGCAATGGCTTAATTATTAGTTTATAATTTAATATACTGTTATCTCTTGCGATCATTAAATCTAAATACTTAATCTTATTGTCCTGTTCTTTTTCAATAGTCCATTTCAAGCCATTCAATAAGATTAACTATTTAGATTTAATGATCACAAGAGATAACAGTATATTAAATTATAAACTAATAATTAAGCCATTGCAAAAAAGAGGATATATAAATTGTAAATCAAAAGTACCAATGATGCATAAGATGGCAAGTTTTAAATCTTTTTTGTTTCAGAATGAAAAATTATGTCATTACCAAAGTGATAAACTGAAAAATATTGAGATATTTGCCAAGGAATTGCTTGATGTTGGTTATAAAATGGAACAAATAAACAATGCTTTATGTCAATTTAAAAAAAATTATTATAATTTAAAAGAAATGAAGATTAATAGTAAAAAATGAATATCTATTCCATTTATTTCAAATCCACAAGTAAAATTTTTTAAGGATTTATATAGGAATGTGTTTAATGTTTCATTCTACGTTCCAAACAATATTAATAAATTAATCAATAATTCTAAGGATGTCATACCTATCAAGTAAAAAAGTAATGTCATATATCAAATTTTTTGTGATTGTATGCTATCATATATAGGTGAATCTAGGTGCAATATTGAGAAAAGATTGAAGGAACATGAATTGTTATATAAGCGTGTAAAAAATAAAAATAATGGTGATTTAATATCTCCTTCAGTTTTCTTTGATCACGAAAAAACATGTAAATATAAATTTAAATTTAGTTTTGAAAATGTGAAAATTCTTCATGAAGAGAGAACCATAGTAAAAGAAAAATTAAAGAGGCAATTTTTATAAACAGGAATAAAGCGCATTTAATAAATCGGCAAGCTTCTTACATTAAAATACGAGATTCGTGGAATTTGAATTGATGACGTTTGCTTCCGCTTTTGGTTTTTTGAATTTAATGGCAGTTGAGGCAGGTTAGAAAGTAACCAAAAGTACTTCTGCGGATTTAAGGATTGTTTGTTATTGTTTGTAAACCATTAAAAATATTATTTCAATTATAATTACAATATTGTTTTTTAATTAACGGATATTTTATTTATTTTATATATATATAAATCTACATGTCTATTGCCACTTCATTATAATATTTTTATCATTATCTCTATAGCAATTAATTTCCTATGTATCTATTTGCCATCTATTTTTTTTTATCTTGTATAATTTCTATTTTATATTCATTGCTTTGATCGTGAATTTATTTTATCACTCCAAATATTCATTAATATTAATGTATCAGTAAATAAAAAAGTATATATGTATTGAAACAGACAGATCGAAGAATCGATCTTAGTTTCATGGTTGTCATTTAGGAACGGTAATTCTAAACCACTATTTACCCGCAATGAGACTTTTTCTATTCCCAGCCACATAAATTTTAAGTTATTTATTTTGTGTTTGTTTAAAAAGAATTTAATGTAAAGAGTATGAGTATAAATGTCACAAATCATGATAAATAATATTCGTGTGTGTGTGGTTTGTGGATTTATATTAGCTCAATTTAAAAGTTTCAATTGCGTGTATATTTTCTTTAAATTTTAATTTTGCAAATTATACAAAGTCATTTAAAAATGCTGATCAAAAGTCAATCCTTTATCAGTTTTTTAATCAAAATCTTACTTTACAAAATTATAGGATAATTAATTTGTACTTCGATAAATGAAGATAATGAATTTATATTTTGTATTCACAATTCGATGTAATTTTTCAATTTAGAATCATGTATTAAATTTAAAAATAAATGAAAACAACAATGAAAGAAAAAAATGCTATTGTATAGTCAAAAATTAGATATTGCTGGAGGCCGAAAATCAAAGGAGGCAGTCATGAACAAAAACTAGGCAGAAAGGTCAACCATACATCTTAAATATAAGATAGACACTCTAACTTTTGATTGTGTCTTAGATCTCTCAAGCTACAGCAAAGTAGTTGTTCCAGAGAAATCACTTCAACCTTATTAAGAAGTTGCCCTAAACTGCAATAATGATGGCTAAGTCAAGCTGATCCCTGCTCTGAATTTAAATCTTTAACTGATCTGTAATGTTTTTCTTCAGTCTTCAAATTCCAACATTTAAATTAACCACGCCTTCTAAGAAATTCAAAATGCGCCTACTTCTTATACATATCACCCAAGAAGAAAAGCGGAAAGAAAGAATGGTAACTTTTTTACATGAACTATTAACTTTCCTCTCAGTAATAATTTTAAATTTAATCTTAACTAATTAATTATAAATTTCTTTTTTCCATTTGAAAATGTACACAAAAACCTTCAGTAAATTTCTTCTCTAATATTTCTGGCTCTAGTCTTTAGACGATAATTATTATTATTTGTGCTACTAATAATCCATTTGTGAATAATTTATATTTTTACTATTGTATTTTACAAACAAAACAGCCAATAATAATATTTCTCAACTCTAATTAAAGTAGTAAATTTATCTCATAATATTTATTATATTCATTTTAAAAGTAATTTTTTATCGAATAAAATTTTTATTTATGTTGAGTTGAGAAATAGTCAGTATTTTATGTTTTTTATTTGTCATGATATTTTAATCTATACTCCAAACTCAAATACTTAAAATAGTCTAAAATTTTATTATATTTTTTATATATTATTAGAGTAATAATAATAAGTGAATATTTTATTGCTATTATTACCTTCCGAACAATCTGGGGAGTTATGGGTTTCAGAGTGAAATTAATTAATTGTCACTTTGGAGTTTGATTTTGTTATTATTGAATAGTTATATCAGGCTGTTGCGTAGAACATGTTAGGATAGATAAAGGGTTTATATAATTTCGTTTTAAAATCCACTTCGATCACGTCTCGATGTTAGGGGAACTTACCTTCGCTAGTTGGGCGTTTTACTACCATATGGAGAGAAAGAAATTCTTCTCCAGGTAACTCTTAGATCACGGGGTTCGAAAATGAGTGTTGTAGTGTCCCGGATCTACTTGGGGGATTAAGACTTGTCAAAGTACAGGGGATTCCAAGCACAGTTATTATTGTAGTATACCTTAATCCTGCATCCATAGTACATAGTATTATATATTATAATTTGTATAAAACCCTCCCTTTACTATCCAATGGTTTGAATCTATTAAATAAAACAACTTAATATAAACTAGTAGTTAAATCTTTTAGGCTCCATTTATCATTCTCATATCAACCTGTCAACCATTTAAACACATAAATATTGGCATGAGTTTGTTAATCAGTACAAACGATTATTGATGACTAGCAGCAATTTATTATAAAATACATATGAGAGTTTTACCGTACCTGTAAATAATATTATTCAATGCTTTCAATAAGTTATTAAAAATTTATCTAACCTAATTTTGTCTCTCTTGCATTATTACTCTCGAAATCTAGTCAATCACCTGCTGTCTGTATCGACAACTTAAATATATACATTAAATTATTAGCCGTACCAATATCCCGACTATAAGATATCTATGAACTAGCTGATTGTAGGTAATTTAGTCTGTGTTTTTCGATGAGCTAGTAAAGGGAAAACCCCGTACCGTTGTAATGTTGTCATCGGTGGGTCATACATTCAATTCCTGAGAAAAGCATGACTTCATATGTGCAATATCTAAAAAATATGCATTTCATTTATTATAATTCAGAGCTTGATTAAGCATATATTGGTTTGGTAAGCATTTATTATATCAAAAAAAAAAGCATAGTAGGATTTTGATGATCTAAATAAAGCAGGCACAGAATAGTTATATATGTAATCAAACTGTTGAAGAGGAAGGAGTTTTTAGAAATTATTTGAACATGTGTTTGTTTAGTAGTTCTCAAAATTTGATAACATGTTATATAAAATATTTTCAATATTCCAAATAAATTAGACAAAAATGAAACAATATTATTTATATGTGTGTATAAAACCAAAATAAAAACTCTATATATAAAGAATGATTGCAGTTTTAGTGGAAGCCCTTGAGGAAAGAAATAATTTGATTCTAAAAAATAAATGAGAAAAATGAAAGAACAAACAAAAAATAAACAATAAAAAGAAAACTCTGTAATAGTCTTCATGGGATAGTTAATATATATATAATATATATTTTAAGTTAAAGAACAAAATAATAGAAATTGGATGCACTTGGGGATAGATACAAAATTAAAACAATTACAAAAAAAAAAATAATGCTAAAGAAGTTAAGAAAAAAATAACATATACCAAAGAGCTATAAAAAACATTTGAAAATAACAAAATGATATTAAAAAATAATTTATCATATTAAACAAGAATTTCACTTAAAGAATAGAAAGATACAATCCCAAATCACTGACTATGAAAAAAGTATCGCAATGTCAAAAAATAAATAATAGCTTTGAAGAATAAACTATATATTCCCGCAGTATCAATAAAGATAATCAATAAGAAACTATGACCCAGTTCAAGGATAAGATGAAAACAATAGACACATCTATCATGTTAAACTATAGAAGAATTGGTAAAAATGAAAAAAGAAATACAGAAGATAAAAAAATTGATAAAAGATATATGACAAAAACAGGAAATAATATCAATGCAACAGTTGCTAAAGAAACAGAAAAAAACAACATGTAAACAAACATACTCTAAAAACTATTGAAAAATCTTAAAAGAAGGGTAAGATCCCAAATCCTATATGTAAAATGTGGATGTATTGATGGAACAAAAAGGCAGAGTTAAGTAGGAAATATTGTTCCTATATATCAGAAAATAAAAAATAATTCCATCAGGAAAATATCATAACTTCCTCAGATAAATTAAAATTCAAAACCAGTTGAACATTTAAACAGTTCAGAAGAGTTCTTTTCAAACTATTACAAAGTCAAGAATTGATCTTCAGACCTAAAACCTTTAAAGATTATTACTATCCTCTATTAATCAATTTCTGGAATGAAGGAAAACAGGATGTGTAAGATACCAAATCTTTGAGAGAATATTTAGAAATGGGTTAAGTGAAAGTTATAGTTACTTTTTTGGAAGATGGGTATCTAAAGTTTATATACTAACTGCATTTCCTTTATCTGAAAATCCAATAATAAAAAATAATTCATCATAACCTACCAAGGGAAACTAAACATGTGATAATTGTCAGATCAAAAATGTGATGAATTGTTCAATATAATTGATGTAAGTGAAAATCAAGTGAACAAAGAAAAAAGAGTTATACAGTAGTAATTACTTAGCCTTCAGATATCATGCTTTGACCAATAAATATGTTTTTTCCATGATCATAATTCAGATTTAACAGACCTGCTAATCAGATAAACCCATCATCAAAAGATCAAAAAATTTCTGAGGTGAATTATTCAATAAGAAAATCTGAATATGGAATACCATAAAAGAAATAAAAACAGAAAAACAAAAATACTATTAGTATCAAAAATTTTAAAAAGAAATAATAATTATTTAAATCAAAGAGTATAAGAGTCCTCCATATCAGTTCAATCTAGGCAACTTAGTTCTGATACATATTTCAAAATGACTTTGACAGTATATCCATATAAAAAAAATTGTAAATTGAATCAAGATCATTACAAAATAATTGAAAGGTTTGGAGAGAATGCATTTATGATAGAAGATAGAATGGGTATTAAGAGATCATACAATGAAAAAAGCTTGTGAGAAATGAATGGAAGAAAAAAAAACATTTTGACAGATGAAATAAAAGTAGCAATAACTCTAAAACATTATTGTTACTTTTCTACCACAAAAGAAGGGGATAATTCTTGCATTGGTGGTCGAGAGATCAGCGCGACTGCCTTGCACTAGCAGGCAGTTGCCCGGGTTGCGGGTTCACGTCCCGGCCGATGCTATGACACTTAAAAAAAAAAAAGAAGAGGATAAAACAATATACTCTAAGTGGGGGTTTAAAGCTAGCATTAAAAATAATAATAATTTAGAAAATGTTTATACATTTAACAGCAGAATGGGTTTTTTCCATGTTACAGATTCAATATTAATACATATCATAATCATAGCATGACACAATTAAAGATTGTTGAACTCGCATTTTAAAGTTGTTTTGTATATTATTAGATTGAATTATCATAAAATCGAATTTTATAAGTTAATTTATATTTTAATAATTGTATTGGAAGTTACAGATGCTATTTATTAAAAAGAAGTGCACTAGTTTCTTTTTTATTTATGGCATGCATATCTTTAGCTATAGACCACATCATCTTTATCTTTCTGATGTATGCCTAGAATGTAGCACTTCATCAGATGGACTTACAATGAATGTATTTAAACATACTTTTGGTGAAGAAGAAGTAGTATTTATACCATGTTTCCTCAAACATAATACCTAATCAGAAAATAAACCCTAGCATAATTTTTCAGAATACTTATAATATAAATCCTAGTTAAGATCATCAGACATATTAAATTATAAAGTAATGAATATATAAATAAACATTATTGACATTAATGCTTTAGATAAATGGTAATATAAATTAAATGATTCTTTTGTATTTTCTGTCAATCATTTTTGACAAAAATAATTTTACCTGTATATAGAAACAATTTATCTACCACAAGTCAATATATCAAACAATTTATAATTTCATTTATATATTTTTAGGTACTTATTTACATTTAATACTTAAATTTAATTACTCGATTTAGTTTTTTTTTTCATATGTCATAGCATAGGCGGGAGGCAAACCCGCAACAACCGTCTGCAACCAACAGCTTGCTTGCAAGGTGGCTGCATTGACCTCTTGGCGAGCATTTAAATATTCAAGATAAAAGAAAAATTAGTTTGATTTCTTAAACACTTTTTTTCCTCCTAAAAAAATTATAAATAACGGAAGTAATTTTAATAATCAAAGATTTTAATTTAAGTTAAATCATCAACCTTTCTTCTAAAGAAAAATTTTTAAACAGAATACAGAAACATTATTTGAACTTTTTGTTGCTTTTGTTTGGAGAAACCATTCTTAACTGTAATTATTTTTGTTACAACTCCTTTCTTGCAAATCTTCAGATAATACTTGAAATAGAACAATATTCTGATCACCAGATAAGATGAGTGCAAAAAGAAAGAACTATTCCAGTGAGTATAAGAAAAGAATTGAAGGGGGCTCTGGGGTAAGACTATGGTGACTTTTAGAGCAAAAATTATTATAAGACTTATTTTCAGAGAAACATGGGAATTATGATTTCAAGCTTTTTTTATGCAAATGTTGTTAATCAGGTCTAACAGTGGCTAATCCATAGTCATATCCTAATTTTGTATTGGAGATATACTGTCATTATCTAGAATGTTAAGAGTTTCATTATATTATCAATAGAAAAAATGATTCTGACTTGTAGACCTTCCATTTTCATTTAATCTTTTTTTCTTATAAATATAGGGGATTTGAACACAGACTTTCAAGCACCCTTCAATAATAAAACCTATAAACTCATCATAGAATAAATTTGTGAATAAACTTTTATATCAAAGCTACTGGAATATCAGTTCTTTTTATTTTCCATAATCTCAATTAATTTCATCAAAATGCTCAGAATCCCTGATAGAAGACTATATTTAATATGTCCAAGGACTAAGAAATCTTGGCAACTGCAAACATGATGAATTTTCTAGAATTAATAATTAATATTAATGAAATATAGTACTTATGAATTTTAGATAGACCCTAGAAATGTACACTATTGCTGAAATATGGTATTATTTTTTCCAGAATCAGTGAAACATCTTCTATACTTTTTGAATAACTGGTATAGAATTGTTGGTTACTTTTTGAATTGGCCTACTGTGGAGAGCTCTCTTATTTAATTATCAAAAGTAATAATTCATTATAAGTGTTGCATTACATTTATCATCAAGGCAAATAATTGAAGATTTGTCTAGTCTGATATAATTAATAACCTCCATATATACATAGGCAATGCATGATTTGGGGCTATGGTCACTCTGAAGTATTATTTTTATTCATTTGTATATTTCTGGTGTCTGTTCTGGAGACAATTTTTGAGTGACATCTTCACTTACTGCCATTATATTTAATAATGAAATAATAAATAATATAATGGCAAAGTTTAATCCCTTTTACAAGACAGAAGATTTGGCATTACTTAGATATTTGAATCTAAGATTTTTAACTGACTTAGTCACTATATTATTTGATGTAACATGAGGTTTGATATGCCTATGTTCATTTCAAGATTATTGGATTTTTTTTCCATTGATGCTCTTTTATTTTTTTTTCATATATAATGAGATTTTATTACTTACTAAAAACTCATAAAATTTTCTACAAAGTTTATTTTTTAGCAATATTCCATATTATAAAAGGAATGTAAGATTTGATATTTAAAAAACCTTTGAGCATTTTTTTCTTACTTTTTGAGTAATTTTCTGAATTCTTTAGCAGTGAACTGGAGATTTTAATTGCAAATCTTTAGGGCAATTCTTTCAAATTTGCACACGAAAACTGATTAATATTCTACATTGATCTGTTTTAAACTTTTTTTCATAACAGTTAAAATCTGACAAAGTATTGGGCCCATAGAAACATTTGTCTGAAGGTTTGTGATAATGGCATTTTACAGTAAACATGAAGTTACCAGGTCACAACAAAATTTTGAATTTTGTTTCAAATTTTTCTCACCAGAGTGTTTCTTGTCGAATTACTGTCCATTTTAGTTTTCACTTATACAAAAGATAAAATTTGCAAATTCCTATAGATAGGATTGGAATAAAGTATTGCTGGTAGCGTGGAAAATATGTAGATGAGAGCTAAATGCAAAGCTCAAACATCAGTATGGCACCAACAGTACTTTATTCGAATCCTACCTACAGGAATTTGCTTTTAGGACTCTCTACATGACTGATGCTGTCCTTGCGAATTTTATTGCTATTGTAAGCAAAAACTATTTATGAACTTATTAATTATGAATGCACTTATTAAACTACAATGGATAATAATTATGAATGAACTTATTATGGAATATGCGTAAAATGTTGACTGCATAATATCCAGGCCATTTATTTTGTTATTATTTTAATAAATTATTTTTTATCAGATATTTTTTATAATATAATTATTTATTATAATATAATTTTATGCCATCGTGTATTTGATATTTCACAACAAATTTTTAAATAATTCGATGAGAAACACTCTGGCAAAAAAAATTTGAACTACAAAATTTTGTCGTGACCTGGTAAGTTTATGTTTACCATTTTACTAATAATTACATAGTGGACTTTTCCATGATGTGTTTGAATTTTCAGTTAAATGTTTGAGAAAAATTTAAATTTGTATTTTTATAATTTTTCTAAATACATTCATCTGTTTGTAATATCACACAGATTAATTAGTATAAAATACAGCTTTTCAAATAATTTTTCTCTTCTCTTCTTCAAATATTACTAGCCTGGCCAATTACCGTCTAACATAGAAACTGGTCTGAGGATAGGGATAATTCTAGATAGAGATTTTGAATGCTTTCTCTTGTGGCACTTATCAATAAAAGCTTGTTAGAGCTATTGGTATGCTCCCTATATATATTCCAATCAATATATATTAAAATACAATAAAATTCACATAAATTGTAGTTATTTTATTACAAGTACTTTCAACTATACATCTTCTAATTGTTATCAACTATATAACATTGAAGAGAATTGTGGGAGAACTAAACTAAATTGAACTATGGGTATTGAGAAAGGATATCTTGTTTTTGATTATTCAATGTTATATAGTTGATAATGACTACAAAAAATAACTATAATTTATATGAATTTTACCGTATTTTGATATATATATTGATTTGAATATTACATATATTTTGAAAAGAATACAGACATCAAAATTAATTTATTACATATATATATATATTCATGTAAGCACAAATATATACATAATATTTCATTTTATTGTAAATAATGAATATTGAAATTACTTCAGAAAACAATATCAAATGACATATACCTAGAGATCTTTAATATATGTACACTGACGCGGATAAAAAAAAATACTATGGAAAAGCTTTTATATGGTTATAATCTAATAATTCATCAATGCACAAGTTCTCTCTACATTTATTTATTTATTTTTAATTTTATTAGCTAAATATTAATCATGCTAAAATATATACTACAAACGATTAGTTAAAAAAAACTGGAAGAAGAAAAATAGTAAATGAATTAATATACAGTATTTAAATATAATTTAAAAAACACTTTTTTATGTCGTGTATTTCCTCTCTCGTGTTCTTTTTATCTTCACAATTAATCATTTATTTCTACACAATATTTCATAAATAAATATAAATTGTTTCCATTTTTTTTTCTGCTCCACAATATTAAATTTATTTTATATTTGTTAAATGTCTTTTCTATATAACATATTTCCGCTTTTAAATGCATGGCATTTTAAAATACAAATAACTTTTTTTTTTTTAACTTAACAAATTTATTCTAATTATTAGTAAACGTTAATTTAATATTTTTTATGTATATCTGCGTTATTTTAAGGAAAGTATAATTACTGAATTAATAAGAAGAATACAAACCTATGTTATATATGTTATTACAAGGGGTCTTTTTATTCTATTTTTTATTAAAATACTTTTGACATTTTTATAGAATTTCAATAATCATTCATTTACATGAAGTTTTTTTTTTTTGTTTTATTTATTAAATTCAATTTGTACTTCCTATGTTGATCTATTTAACATATAATTGGCATAATTTTTCCATAACATACTGGTATCTACTTAATTTACTAACTTATACTTCGAAGTATTATTTTTTTTAATACCTTTTGCAGAGCTGTTTATTTCATTCAGCAATTCATAGAAATAAATTCTTTTTTTTTTTTTATTTAAAAAAAAAATGAAAATGTATTACACATTTAGGAATACATAAAATATGTACTTTATACTTCTGCTATTCTGGAAAATTAATAATACTAAAGTAAAAGAGAAAGAAAAATGTGTTAACCAATCCTCTTAACGTTAGTGATAGATAAATTATTATAAGTTGTTTTTGGGTTCGAGAGTAAAAATTCAAGATTAATCTCTATATGATCAGATGATTGTTGATATTAAAGATTGTGAAAATAAAAGAATATTTTAATAATTTTTCAGATCGTAAAGACATGTCATATTCTTATGAGTGCTAAATATATAGTTTATTTTTAATTACTATTAAAACTTAACTAAAAAAAAATAGTTTAAATAAATACTAATTTTAGGAACATAAACTCTGACGTTTTACAGTAAGAATTTCTACCATAATGTAAATGAGGGTTTTATGGCTCATCACTTAGTCCTATAAAACTCTTTTGTCATTTTTGGTGATTTAAGAGGTTAATATTTTGTTTTCTGCAGAACAAAAAAAATACCAAGAATTAAGTATAGTTTTTATTCCCTAGGATAGCTAATAATTGCTTTGATTTATCAATTATTGTTGTTCTAGTTTTCAAAGAAATTGAAATGCAGTTCTATTATCTCAAACATGATGATATTTTAGATGTGATAATTTCCATGGATCTATCATTAAATGTTGTATGTCAGAAAATGTTAACTTTTCAAATTGTCTGAATTTGAAAAGTTTAAATAAAGATTAAAATTTTCTGAGAAGCACAAACTTTTTTACTATCAAAATATTTTATTATTTGTTCATCTAAGATGTTCATAAAGTGGAACAATTTAATTATAAATCTTTAAAGATTCATTAAAGTTTATGATTTATTTCCAATACTGTGATACTAGAGTAATGGAGGTGTCATATAATGTCTAGCTATCATCTAGTTTTAACCAAATATTATTACTTGGTTGTAGTATCCCATTGGCTTGTTTATAGTCACCTGATTTTAGACAGAAAGCTTAATGTATAATTTAGTAAAGTATTATCTTACAGAAAGTAAATACAAATTAACATGTAAGATATTTAAGAAAAATAGTAAATCTGAAAATCAAATTATTATAGTAAAATTTTTAATTACAAATTGGAAGACTTAATAATAAATTCAAAATTCAATTAAATCTCAGTAAACTGTCCCTTTATCAGTATTCCATAAAATTAATTAAAATCACGTAAATGGCACTGTTGTATCTATTATTCATTTGTAGTTTAAGAATGTTAATCAAAAATTGTTGCTAATAATGCCTGTTAGTTATAAATAAAACTTTATTATAGAAAAGTTATTAAAAAAAACAATTGCCAAGATTAATAATAAAGTAAACCAGTTAACATTGTCAATATGATAATTATACTGTTTAAAATTTTAAATTGTAGTCATAGATTTTATATATTACCAAAAACCTCTCAAAAAATAATTTAGGAATGATTAGAATAAAAAAAAAAAACATTTTTCTATTTTCATAAAATATCATAATGTTTTGTCCAAAAATTTCTAGAATACTTAAAATAATCTGGAATTTTCGATGTTTGTCTAAAAATTTGTAATGATAATATTTTAGATGTAATCATATGTTGGAATATTTCTATCATCTAATATTGATTGTTATCTATTTTTTGAAAAATTATAACTTTATTTAAAACTTACAAGTGCATTCAACTATTAGTAATAGCATTCAGGTTAGTATATAATATAATGTTTCAAGTGATATCAGTTTCCTCACTTCTTCAGCTGTTATTGGTTTAACTAATAATAGTAGTACCAGCATTGGCATCAAACCAGATATATGTAGATTTGTTAGTATTAAATTTTAAGGCAATGCTCTAACTACTAGCTGTTAAAGGTGGCTGCCAGTAAAAATTACATCATTTATCTATTAAAGTGAAAGGCTGAAAACCTCTCGCATGCAATTTAGAATGCCTATATGACAGCCAATCAGATGTAATGATGACTGTATAGGGAGCTCTGAAGTTACAACACAAGACAAGAGATTTTATAAGAAAAAGGTCATTCCACTTTTCTCTTTACTTAAATTTCTATATATATATATAAGCCAGTCTGAAGAATTTTGACTTACGAGCATGAAGCTTTAATCATTTATCTATGAAAATACTCTTTCCTGCTTGCTCTTAAGAAAAAATAGCCTGGTTGGTTAGAGCTTCACCTTAATATTCAATATTCGTAATCATAATATTAATGGTTCCTAGTTAATCACATGCCAATTCTATTATCGGACAGGCCAGTAATCCCTGAAGAAAAGAGAAGACTGATACTACTTGAATCTTTGTGTTATATATTATCCTGGATGTTGTTACCAACACCTTGAATGTATATGAAAAGTTTAAATAAAATTTGATTTTTTTCTAAAAATATTTAACAAATAATATTAAATAATGGAAATAGTCCAACATATAACTGCAACCAGAATTTTCAATGCAATTATAAAAATCATAAAAATAAGTTTTTATATATATTAATAGTAATGGGGAAAAAATGCATCACAGATTTCTGTTGTAACTGAAGGATGTATTGTTGTAACTCCTTCAAGCATTCATAATTATCTTCTTTATTAAGCTTATCTTTAAATTACTACTTTTTATTTTGTCCTTTCTTGTCTTCAAATATCTTTAATATTTTCCATCCTTTAACAATATCTCATTATAATTGTTTTCTTTTTTAATTTTTTTTTTTTTTTTTTTGACATATTCATTTTTTACATTCAATGTTTTTAATACCCTATAATTTACCTAAAATATCTTCCTGGAAAAAGTCAATTCTTTGGCTGATCTTATATTTAATTATCTAATTTTTTGCACTGAATGTATCACAGTAACATCTTAAAATATCAAAAGTGTGGCAAACAATAGCAAATTATTACCAATTATGGTCAAATATTAAAATTTATTTATAGTAGCTAATATCTAGTTATCACATTTGCCTTTGAGTGAAGAACTTAAAGGGATATTTACAAAAATATATATATTCCAAATGATCAAAATTTTCCCCTAAATAGTCTATACTAAATTATGGATCAACTCAGATAATCATTCAATATTAATAAATAAATGGATATTTAATTATCCTTATTTGGTGTTTAATAGCAAAGACAAAAATCTCTCAAATCTTACCACCAAGAAATTAACAAACAGAGTGAACAATATCTTTTCCTTCACTGTACAATAGGCTATTGGAAAGACCTATACTTTGTGGTGGGTTGTTTTAAAGATTGTTTTAATTTTTTACAGCGGATTTTAATTCTATAGACTAAGACTTCTCTGAACATTTTTCATTATTTTCATTAGGATTTTTGGATCCTGACAAGGTCATTCATTTTTAGTCTCACTGCCTACTATCCTAAGTCGGATTTCTATCCTGTAAAGACTTGATGAACTTGAAAAATCCTAAGAGTATCAATATTCACAATGACGGTTCATAATTCCTTAAACTAGCATTATGAATAACCCAGCCACTCAGATAATAATATTGTTGAAAACTACACAATATATATGGGTACAGGGTTTGTCTTTAGAACTGAAAGAGTCAAGATAATTTGCAAGGAAAGAAACAACAAGAAGAAAAAAAAAGTCAAAGAGCCATAATTTATTGAGCCTTCAAAAAAAAGTACAATGAATTGGAGCCCTAACAATACTGAAATGAGAAAATATTAGAATATGATTATCAATTATACAGAAAGTCAGCACACATAATTTAATCATTATTATGTGACAAGAAAATTAAGCTATTACAAAGTATTTCTAATTTATTATTAAATTTTATTACATATTGTGATAGTAGATTGTTTGGTAAAGGAATATACTATTAATCAAGTAAAATTTTTAAAAATATATATTTTCCAATAGTTTTAAATTATTTAGAGCATCTACATTTAACTAAACAACAATTTTAAAATTATAAACTATTTTAATTATCTACTTGGTTGAAATTTAAATAAATCAATGATATAATATAATACAAATAATATACATATACAAAAAAGCTCTTTCTGACAAATATTAATTAAAATTACATTTCTGTGACAAACTAATAAATTAACATGTTAATACAATATTTAAATGAATGATGTGTATCACTTTATATGGTAATATATTAAACTGGAGCCATTCAAAAGATGGAAATTATTTAATTGGGTTTAAATCCCTTTTATCATAATTTTTAAAAAAACCATGGAAACAGACCAGCCCTTCAAGCAGAGGAGAGAATACCATTGTTAACAGAGCTATCAATGATACCCACAGCAAGATCGAGCTATACAAAGCATAACCCGACCGTATTTGCTGACCGTGGCCCACTCAACTGCTAGATTTAAACCCCTGCCATCCAAAGCATTTTATTTGTTTTGATGATCAACCTCAGATTCCATCCAACCATAGGTTATTAGACAGCATGCTTTGTATAACAGGTATCCAATCCAGTGCTTAAAATATCCCATGATAAGCTCACACTGTTTCAGGGTCCAGCACATTTATTTAACACATAAAAATAACTCTACACTAATTTACTGGTGACTCAGTGACAAGAGAGAGAAAATAAGCAAAATAATATTTAAGCAGACATTAATATTTATTCATGCTCATATATATCTAATATAATATAAAATAACACAATATAATATTTACATAAAAATATAAATGATTAATGATTAGTTTCAAGCTAAAATTATGATAGTCCTTTGTTAATTAAAGTTCATTTAAAATAAAGAGTCTAGACTGTGATCAGAATATATTTAAAAGTATCTTTAGCTAGGTTTTCATGATTGACAGTTTTCCCTTGGTTTTGATTTCAACCAGTTGGCTTTTTGGTCTCCATCAATGGTTTCAGGGTTTGTTTTCTCCATTATTTGTCTTGACAATAAGAAAGTTTTTAGCAGCATCTATTTCACTATTTTGGAATTAATTTCCAGCAAGGATTCAGGCAGGGAAAGTTGATTTGTGGAGGACTTTGGGGTCTGAAGCCCAGTCAAATACTTCTGAAGATGATCTAGCAATGCATTTTTGCTAGATCTGCAGCTTCTGCAGTAATATTTTCCACAGCTGTACTGAATGGCTATATTCTGTCCTTGGATTTCTGGATATCTGAAGCAAAATGAAAGTCGGAATGAAAGAATTCGATCACAAAATGAAAGTCGGAATGAAAGACAATAGACAGTGATGACTTTATATACCCTTCTCTCTCAATGTTTTAATTTCTTATCATTATTTTCAATTTTTATCATAACTTCAATGTTTTGTTTTTAATTAATTTTTACATTTTGTTAATCTAATTGATTTTTACTTTCCACATTAATCTAATCTTTTGCTTAGATTAATCTATCTTGCCCTCAACTTTATTATCAGCTAGAAATCTTTTAAAGTAATTACATTTGCAAAAGTTTTTTTTTACAAACAAAATTTCATTTTAACTTTCTATATTTACTTATTTATTCTTAAAAAAAAAGTTTTAATTTTTTTCTAATTCTATTTTAAATCCCCCCCTACCTTTTCTAACACCTAATTTTACTCTATTTTAAAAGCAAAATATATGTAATCTTTTGATTTTACAAAATTGCATATTAAAAATCTTAAAACAAAAGAAAACATATTTAATCATTTATTTTTAAATGAAAAATATGTTTTTAAATGAAAAATATGTAACATAGAATATATATACGTATTTTCGCTAGTGGTACAATATGTATACCCATTACATGGAATATTCATGTTATATAATTATATTTTGTGAATTTTATTTTTATTTTAAATAAGTGAATTATTTATTATTATTATTATTATTATTATTATTATTATTATTATTATTATTATTATTATTATTATTATTAAAATAATGGAATATTTTAGAATAAAGATCACATGATAGTGTTAAACCAATAATCAGTTAGGTTTGAACAGTGAGAATTACATTGGAAGATAATCAAAAAGGTAGTAAAAAGTTGGTCCTTATTTTAACAAAATGTATACTCATTTAGTAAGTGATCTTTATATTGTATTGAATCTGAATTTATCCCGATGTCTTATTTACTGACAGAAAAGAATAATTCTCATTTTCTAGCTAAGTTGAAGTCAAACATTACAAAATCATAATAAAATACCAGGATAATTAATTGAAAATTATTTAAATACAATGGTAATGTAAAATAAAAAATTTGGCATTTTATTACTATAAAATTTTATATAATTTTTCCACTTTAGATAAATTGTCAATTATCAAAATATATACTGAAAGATTTTTTCTTTTAATTACTTACAATAAAAAAATTTAAAATACAAATGTCAATTGTTTAGGGGGGAAAAAATTGTTTTATTTCCAACTTGGGCTGTACATTAAATTTAGTTTATAATAAATTTCCAATAAAAGTGAAATCAGTTCATTAGATATTTTAAAATTTTTAATGTTTTGGAATAAAAAGAAAAGCTCTTCACTACATTTAAAATAATTATTTTAACAGATGTATAAAACAATATCTAATTTGTTGAGAAAATTGAAATATTGATAACCAGATAATGACTAAATATTATTCTGTTAATAAAGTTGTCTTGATTGAAAATAAAATGTAGTAATAACTACATGTGAGTACTTTAGAACTTTAATTATTTTATAAGGTGTTATTATTTATAAGATCAAAATATTTCATTGGTAAAGTTAATAATTTTCAATACAAATATAAACATTAACTATAAGTTTATTACTGAATGAAAAGGGGAGGGGTAATTTGTTAAATGCCATAATATTAAATACTTTAAGCATTATTAATACAATAAGGCCTTAATTACAGACATGTCTGTAATGTTATTATTGTTTTATCTTTCTTATTGAATTGCCACATCCATATAATATTAATATCATTTACTTTCTTTATTACTTTTTCAATGCTTCATATAATTACAACCCAGTATTGACAGTTTTGATTGCCCCAGCAATCTTTTTTAGAACTATAACAAACACAATACAAATACATGAATACAAATATACATAAACATATGACGGTTTCGATTGCCCCAGCAATCTTCTTCAGAACTATAACAAACACAATACATGTTCATGTATATTTGTATTCATGTATTTGTATTGTGTTTGTTATAGTTATGAAGAAGATTGCTAGAGCAATCGAAACTGTCAATAGTGGATTGTAATTATATAAAGCATTGTAAAAGTAATAAAAAAGGAAATGATATATTATCATTGTTATTACTATTGTTAAGATTGATAATAAATATAGATGTTTTAAATTTATTTTATTAATTCAAAAAAATATTTTTAAAATAATTACATAATATCTTTATGCACCCTACATTTAAACAAATGAAAAGTAATAATAGTGATAATGCTTTACTTTCTATAAATAGTTAGAGCGGTTTACTTTTGCTACCCTTCATGAAATAAAATTCTAAATATCTACAATATATTAATAATTTTAATCACACATAAATGATTTTTACTGCTGATTAAATATGTAACCTCCATGAATATAAATACTTCATGGAACAATCATATCCTAGTAACATATTTGAACATGATTGTTCCATGAAGTATTCTACATTATATGTTTATGGTAGGGTTTAAATATTCCATGAAGTATTAAAGCTATAAAACCAATAATTAATAGTTTATGATAAATCAATCTTAATAAGAACTAAAAAAAATGTCAAGCATTGGTGGCCTAGCGGTTAGCATAGCTGCCTTCCAAACAATCGGCCCGGGTTCGCATCCCGGTCAGCGCTTTGACATATAAAAAAAGAACTAAAAGATGTTTATCATTTAAAGCAAATTTAATAAAGATTCTTTCAGTTAGCTTAATTAAGATGGGTGACTGCTATCAGATAAGCAATAGTCATATGACATAAAATTTAGTCATTGTTTTACATTCAAGTATGTCATCTTAACTTTCACAAGCCAATACATCGATGGTATGGAAAGAAACTTATAGTAATATTAAATAAAATGATTATGAAAAAAAATATGAATCATAAATCACTTATAGAAATGATGGCAACTGTAATAGAAATTAAATGTCAAAATTCTGATATAGTTTAAAGTTAAAAGTAAATTCCAGATAATCCATAATGTTAAGATATATAATTGTAATTTAGAATATAAAATATAAAGGAGTAATTTATTTTGTTTCTTTACTTATTTTTTGTTGCAGTTGTGTTAATTTAATTCAAGTTATAATTTTAATTAATAAATATTGCTTAATTATTAATTGGCTATCATCAAAGATTTTCTTTGCCTAAAGTGAGTGTATAAGATATCATTGATATGGATTTATGCTAAGGTTTTAGCTCTGAAAGGGAAAATTCATACTATGTAAATTCCTAGGAATGAGAAAATTTGATTTAGTTGAATTGGAAGAATCTCCAATATAAAGAGATAAGATTGTTGAATTCAATTTCAATATATCGTTTTATTATTATTAGATGTATCAGATAGACAAATATTCATTAAAATGAGGTAGGTATACAGAGTACATTAAAATCAAGGATATCTTATTCTAAGGATTAATTTTTATTTGTTAGAATCAGCATAAAATTTTTATTACTTATTCACTACTTGTTATAATTACATACTCAGGAGACTCATTTAATATTTAATTAATTACATGACTATTTACCTAGAAAATAATAATGATAGGTGGATGTAAAAAATGTTGGATGACAGAAATGAGTATCCATTATCCACCATTTCTTAGTTTATTTTGTTCTTTTGTCATTCTTCATATGTCATCACTCATTCATTTAAAGTTGCATTGATCCATGCTGAATAAAACATAAATAGTGTGTATTTATGGACTAGCACAATATTTATAGTAAAAAAAGAAAAAAGGTATCATTAAGAAATGAAAGCTGGGTTGATATATTACTTTTTTTATTATTTATTTATAGTGAGTTGTCTGCTTCAATTTTGTTTTAAATTGATTATTCTTAACTTTATATATAAAAGGCAACATTATGGACAAATTTTAACACTAAAATTTGATCATTTAAAATAGTTATAGCATAGCATATAATTTTTGTTACTACATGATTCAATTGCATAATAAATTTTAATACATTTAATGATTTGAATCACTACTATCTTTTTTATGAAAAAAGAAAGAAAAAGAAAAATTATGAATAATAAGAAAGTAATGGTAAAATTATATAAAGTCTCTTAAACAGAATATGGCAATATTTCCAATGAAATTATGAAGATATTCCAAATGAAAATTGAATTTACGATTGGAGACATATGAAGAAGTGAAATTATATTGTTAAGCCAAACAAAAGAATATGTTTGATTTAAAAGTAATTATAGCTCTGTAGATCACATTCAAGAATTAAAAGAAACTAATATTAAAATAAGATAAATATAAAACAATAACTGAAAAAATACCTGAAATATAAGATAAGTAAAATTGCAGAAAATAAAAGTAGTTTGACAGCCCTTTATTAAAATTAAGTATTTGTCATTTGCTTTTTTTATAGATCCAACAATTCTTCATAGGTGATTGATTGACACTATCATCATTTTTGACCATTAATGATCCACTTCGGGATAAAGATCTCCCCAAACATAATTCAGTTTCTTTGATCTTTAATTTCTCCACATCATATCGGTAAACTCCCATATTTCATCCAACTTTTTTCATGTAAATTCTTTTGTTTCCACTTTAAGACTTTAATTTCTAGAAACATATTCACCTTTACTCCATATCTCTTATTTTTTTCAATAATGACTGTGATATCTGTTTGTTGTTTCATCCAAATACTTCACTTTTAATTTATTATTATTCTCACATACATATTTCCTAATTCCATTGAGTAGTCTAAATCCATGCTTCTGTTTGTTTCAAAACCACAAATAAGAACTGGTAAAACTTACCTTTTCAAACACATAAGCATATTTCCATTTAATTTTAACTTATTTCTTCTAAAAGCAATCCATCCAAACTTAATATCAATACAATTGTTGTTGTTAACTCTTTTTAATTCATAATTATCAATTTTTATTTTCTTTTTTTGAAAAAATGCACTAAATATTATATTAGACTTCTTAGTATTTATCTTTTATTTTAATTTCTTATGTTTTGCAAATATTTCCTGAAACTCCGAAACATTATTTTCAAAAACAATCAATAATCTGCAAAATCAAGACTTAATAATCTCCATTTACTTTAATTATCTTAACTTCTCATTTCAACCTATGAAATACTTCTTATAAACTGCTATTAGAGATGTGGAGTCATCCTGTTGTCCACCCATTTCAATGTTAATCTTAATCAGTGTTGCCATTTAATTCAATCACTGCTGGTCCAAAGTTTTAATCATTGTAGCCATGATTATAGAATCCAATGCCTTTTCATAACCTTTAAATACAAAGCATAATAGCAACTCATATTCACTGATTTTTTTCAATAACTATTTTTAACACTTGGATGTGATCCATCGGGCTAAAGTCATTTTTAAATCCAATTTCTTTTACTTGGTTTGAATCAAAGTTTGTTAGATGAGTTGTAATTATCTTAATAAAGATTTTGTACAATAGAAGATTAATAGATTTGTAATTTTTAATTTTTTTCATCATTTTTCTTAAATATCAACTTTTTATTGCATTAATCATCTGGAACATCACATGATCACCATTTCTTATGCTTACACAAGATGTGATGATGTGATGTGATGTACTGTGACTTCTCCTTAAATGGAGTCAGGAATCTCTCAGCAACTATGCCCAAAGAAACCTGTTAGCCACTTTATCTTCCCTTTCCATTCCCCACCCTAAGCTTTTCCATAATCTGCTCCATCCCATTTCCACAACACAATCTTTGTCAACTCCATGGCCTTTATATTTAAATCCCCCTTAACTTTTCCCAAACCCAGCATAAAAACCAATAACCCACTTTCTGTATAATCACTTTGTTCATATTTATTCTCCCACAACTTCATTATATGTATCCTTTCTGCTTGCAGGCATTTACATTCAATTAACAGATGCCTAATATTTTCTATACCTTCCTTACACAATTTGCAGACTAAATCACCCATATTTTTCCATTTACATGTATATTTTCTTGTTGCTAAAAATCTTGTTCGAGCCCTAAACAATAAGCTACTTTCCTTACTATTATCATAAATTAACTCGCACCCGATGTTCCGTTTACTTCTATATATATTTAAACTCTTTTTACTCTCCATATTAGTTCTCCATCTCTCCAACTCCCTATTCTTTATTAATGCATCTATTCTTTTATCCCATTCCTTACCACTATAACACTCAATTATCCTCCTAACACAATCATCCCACCTTTTATACAAGTATACTGATATAAATCTTTTGCATATCGCATTAAACCCTCCATACAGCTGCGCCACCACTGCAAGCCAGAATAATCAATATGAAGAGTTTAGCATTTGGAACATCATTGTCATTTAGACATTAGTATGTAGCTTTGTTAACAATTGGTTTATTTTTTTAATCTGTTTCTTTTGAAATATCAACAATAATTCTATAAATTCTTAAGTTTTTTCACTCTTCATGGATTTAATTTCATATCTCACCTTTTCTTTGAAAATGCTTGGAAATTCAAATGATGCAGTATTTAGAAAGGTTAATTTGTTTTTGTGTTTTTATTACTATACACTTCTTTGTATAGATATTCCACACATTTCATGATATCATTTCTCTTTTTAATAATAGTTCCATCTTTTCTTATTGTTGAAATAATTGTTTCATACTTTTGAAATTGTTATTCCCTTCTGTATCTTTCCCTGCTAATCACAATTATATATTTTTTATATTATTATTAACTCTTTTTTAATAATGTTCCTTTTTTCATACATTGCCTTGTCTCAGTTGAAAATTTACTGGTGAATTGTAAAATTTACTGGAAGATTATTGCTCTTTCATCCAAATTATTTTTGTTGTCATTCATATTAGAATATCACTTATTTGTTTGTTGACCCCAATTAAGTTTGAACCATCTTCTAAATCTGTCAATATTTTAAAACAATTAACAAATTCTAATATTCTGAAGATGAAAAGTATTAATTGTTAATACTATCTTTTTAAATAATTTTTGCCTCTAGTTTTGATTTAACACTATCTTATAATTCATTAATAACTTCCTGGGATGAACATATTAAGAACAATCTCATTAGAAAGATGTACTTTCTGATAAAATATAATCCAATTCATCACATGATCACCATTTCTTATGCTTGCTTATAACTGTTATTAAAACAGGCAAAATTCTCCATACAGTAGTGCCATTCAGTGCAAGCCAGACTAATCAATGGATGCCAGAAGGCCACAAGCCAGAAACTAGTCTGGCAATATTGGATGAGTAGGCATTAGATAGGGATTTTATGCACAAGCCTTCTGGCTTCCATTGATTACTCTGGCTTGCACTGAGTGGCACTACTGTAAGTAGAGTTTTGCCTGTTTCAATAATCCAATTCAATTATATTTCTATTTGTAACTTTTCATATCCATTTCTGTTTAGGATTTTTTTCCAGAGAAGTTCATAATATACAATTTTTCTTTTTTATATATAAACTCCATGTCTGTTTCCTCACTCATTTCTATCACTCTAGCCTAATTTACCATAGCACTTTATTCTTTAGTATGCCATAGCAAATTTAAAATGTTATTTCATCTAACCAAAAGCATTTAACACATTTACATAAAAATCCTCTGCTTCTTCATCACATAGTAAGAACTTATTTGTGCAAAAACCTTATTATCTGTATTGGATATCATTCATTATCGTGAATAACTAATCTTGCCATTCTCTCTGATATTAATCTTCACAATGTTGTTCTTTCACTTTTTATTTATAATAAATTTCATTCCACTTGTGCCTTTATAATGAAGTATATGTTCACTTTTAAAACTGATTACCTCTTCATCTTTTCTTCTAACTTCATAAAGTTCAACAGATTTCAATTAATATTAGACAGTTTTCCTTTCAATTTGTATAATCTTTCTTTACTCAAAGTAATCTGCATTTATAGAGAAGTTAATTAAAAGGTCATTAGTGAATGGCAGCCTAGATCCACAATCGGGGGATTCTTAACACCCTCTACCTTCAGTCACCAACTGCTGTCTTGGCTGATTACTTTATAGCCTTCTCAGAATAAGGGTGCCATAATTTAGCTTTGTCCGACATGAATGTAAATATCTAATTTTAAAAAAAAGAAATCCCTCTACACACATTTATTGCCTTCAAGAAAATGCAACTGAGAAGAAAGACTGTAATGTTTTTTGATCTTAATCTCGGAGGTAAAAAGTTAAAAACATACTATGCTGCTAATATGGTAAACAACCCATCCATGTTAATTTACTACATAAATAATTATATAGTACTAGCAAACACAATGAAAAGATGTATAGAGTGGATGTTAATAATTTTCTCCCTTAAAGAGGAATCAAAGAGTCTCTGTTTAGTTACAAGCAAACTTCTTTCTGCAGCCCTGTTGAGTATGTATTCTGGTAATTATTATTTCATTGCATTAAAAGCATTGTATGATATTAAAATTGTTTATCTAATAAAAGAAATGTAATTGAATAAAAAAATAAATGAGTTATCAACTTATTAATTTATTATAATTAATTATCATAATATTTATAATTAAATTAATCTTTATTATTCTTTTTCTCACTCTACATTTCCTTTTGTCTATTGTCTTCAATCATTTAGATTTAGTATAGAGTCTATCTTGAGCTCCTCTAGCTATGAGGTTAATTTATGTGTTTGTAATACCATATATCCTCTGATTCCAATAATTTCTCCTATTTTTTTTCCTTTCTTTGTTTTACTTAAATTTTAATTCTTGTCTTTCTTTCTACCTTTGTGGATTTTTTTCTCTTCTGGGGTTAGATTGCGCATGTTGTAAATGGCCACTAATGATGAGGAATATCAGAAGAAAAAAATTGCCATTATAAATACATCTCTTGTATACCCATTCATTTTATTATATTCAAATGAGGCTTAATCAAGTCTATTTTTCAAAGGAAAGGATTGTTACAAAAGCAATTTTAGAAGTTCTTCAATTTCTGCCATTCAGCTTTTAAAGAGTACTTTTCCATTTTGTTAATTGCTAAATAATCTGAACTACAGAAATTGAAAAACAGACGACTAATTTTTATATCACTTCATTACATTTTCTAATTATTGATCTCAGAATTAAGCAATTTCTTTAAATATTTTCGGTCAGGAGGACAGGATATGTAAACTTAATAAACAGAAATTGCATTAATTAAATGTTTTATTTTTACCTGCCATGGCCATTTCCCTTTTACTGCTTCTTTTCCACCAACAATCTTCAAAATATTATCTTTTGTAGAAATATTTCTTTTCCCACAATGAGCCTCATTCTCTGGTATTATGGGTAATTTTTCTATAAAGTGTAAAAAAAAAAAATTAAATTAAAATATTGTATTTTTAAATAAGATTTTCAAAATAGTTTTTATTGTGATCATTCATATCCAAACTAACTATGAGTAATAAAAAAAAAAATAAGAGTGATAGATCACATGACCCTATCTCTTAAGCTTGTAAGTTATAAACAATGAGGATTGCCAATTCCTCTACAAGCTTTGTGATAAATGCTTAGCCAGAGACAGCTCTTAAAATATCTCTGTCAAGAGTCCCTCCCCAAACCCCTGACCATGGTTTCATGCTTTGGCACTCCTCAGAGAGGTGTCAGGGTAGGTTCAGACACTACATCTAAAAATACCAACCCAAAGCCAAGCACTTATCTAAAAGTTATCTATTGAGTGAAAAATCTAAAATTTTCAGACATCTACATGTCTTCAAACCCAGCTATCCAACTCAATTTTCAGACATCTACATGTCTTTAAACCCAGCTATCGAACTCAAATAGCTATATCTATCAGCCCTATATAGCTATTTGAGTTGGATAGCTGGGTTTGAAGACATGTAGATGTCTGAAAATTTCAGATTTTCCACTCAATAAAACACTTTTAGATAAGTGCTTGGCTTTGGGTTGGTATTTTTAGATCTAGTGTCTGAACCTACCTTGACACCTCTCTGAGGAGTGCTAAAGCACAAAACCATGGTCAGGGGTTTGGGGAGGGGTTCCTGACAGAGATATTTTAAGTGCTGGCTCTGGCTAAGCATTTATCACAAAGCTTGTAGAGGAATTGGCAATCCTCATTGTTTATAACTATGAGTAATGTTTTAATTTTTCATCATATATATATACATTAAATGTCTACACTTTTATTTATGAAATAGTAATAAATTAATAAAAATCTTATAATTTTAAAAAATATAAAACTGTTTTAAAATTATAATAAATCATTGCAAGAAATTAGTATGGCCGAAATAACAATCCCCCATTAATAGCAGAATTATATTAAAAACATACATTATTTTTTATCTATTTCAGGGATATTTTTCTTTGGTTTCCAAGAGCACGAGTTCTGCATGCTTTCAGAATGACAACATAAAAAATGGATCATTTGAAGTTTCAGAAAGTATGAAAATCACTGTGATATCTTTTTAGGACTGCACATAAATAAAATCACTTGGAAAAAATATATGTATTAATGAAAACAAATTATGAAATAACCATTTTAATATATATCAAGCAATCTCTAATCCATACATAGTTCAACTTGGCAAGTGAACATATTTAAGATTACATTATCAATAGAAAAGATTTTATCCTTTTGAGATTCTGAAAAAGAAATGCTGTTTTTGGTAAAGCATGGATAATCCATTTTAAAAAAAAGCTATATCCTAACCATATGATAAAAAATCACCTTTACATGACAATGCTATCCCACAAATGATATGGCTATATGCATTATATGAGAGAGAATATAAAATTATATTTGAAAACTATTTAATCAATTTCATAATTCTAACTATAGCCTAATCTATTTTCTTCAATGAAATCCATTAAAACTCCCTTGGTGGCAAAACATTTCTCCAAAAATTCTAAAAATTCCATAATTCTAAGCTTCAGATTTCAAAAGACCGGAAGTGAAAGGAAAGTGCATTATATTACTAACCTTTCAGATATGCCAGCTATTATCCAAAAGCTCTTTTGCTTCCCATATAACCATCCATATAATTTTTTGAGATTATTAATGTACTTTTTATAATACATGCTTTAAACATGGATGTTAATATATCATATAACCACTCTGTAGTAATGGGATTATTTAAATGGACTGTTTAAAATGTTTTTCTCCCAGTTTCATATCTTACTTATTTCACTTCTTATGACTAATTGTGGTTTACAGAATTCCACGGTATTACAAATTAATATAAAAATGATATTAACAAGAATCATTCAAGATTGAACAAATAATAGTAAATATTTTTATACTATGATAAACGAAGTCATGTAATATTTGAACTGTTTCAAGGGAAATATTAAGCCATTCCTTATTAATGATTCAGATTCTGTAAAAAATGTTAATGGAAGATATATATTTCTCACTCTTTCAAGAAGGCCCACCATTTTTTAATAAGTGCAATCACATAATTGATCTTTGAAATAACTGAAAAACTTGCAGGGAAAAGGCTAAATAAGTAAGCTTTTTTATTTTGAAGCAGTATATAATAGTAAGTCAAAGAGTGTATTGAATTGGAATTGCATAAAACAAAAAATTAATCCTTTTCATATACACATTTGTAAGCTTATATAGTAAAAAATTATAAAATATTAAAGCAATAGTTATATGAAAATCATATAAATCAAGCTAAAATAAATATATAATTGGATGTATATCAAACATTTATTCATTATTGGTGTTAATTAATCACTTGTTATCTTAAAAATAATTTGTTGTAGATCTCAAATTTAGCCAGCTATATTTTTTTTTTAAAAAAAAAGACTTTTATATATTTAGATTTAAAGAAAAATAAAAATTAATTGGACAAATAAGATTAGAAATAGGCAAAACTCTCTCCATACAGTAGTGCCACTCTAAGCAAGACAGAGTAATCAATGGATGCCAGAAGGCTTGTGCATAAAAGCCCTATCTAGTGCCTACTCATCCAATATCCCCAAACTAGTTTCTGGATTATGGCCTTCATCAGTGATTACTCTGTCTTGCTTAGAGTGGCACTACTGTATGGAGAGATTTTTGCCTATTTTAACAACAGTTATGAGCAAGCATGGAAGATAGTGGTCATGTGATGTTTTAAGATTAGAAATATAAAAATACTCAACAAAAAGAGAAATATATATATATTTATTGGGGAAAAAAGAAGGCTGGGAACTGAACAAGTTGTTAGAAATAAATATTTATGAAAATATTTGTTAAAATTTATAAAGTGAAGTAATATGATGAAAAAAATTGATAATTTAAGGGAAGAAAAAAGTAATTGAAAAAACTGCAGGAGATACCAAGGCTTGAAAGTGAGAGCAATGTGTAACAATTATGATTTATAGCTAGTGTAATAATTTTAAATAAATTTCAAATTAAATTATCTCTATATAAATATTTCTATGAATGACACGAATGGGGTAATATGTGATATAGCATAATTACTCAAGCATATTCTTTTGCCACTAATGCAACTGTTGTTTTTCTTCAAATTATACATGATTTTAAAGTATATATATATACCATGTTTCCTTCAAAATAAGACCTAACCAGAAAATAAGTCCTAGCATGATTTTTCAGAATGCACATAATATAAGCCCTACCCTAAATATAAGTCCTAGTTAAAATCATCAGCTCGATAGATGACTTTTGTTTGTTTATTGAAATACATGAATGGACATATTGAATTATAAAATAATGAATGTATAAATAAACAATATCATTGAAATTAATGCTTTAAGTAAATGGTAATATAAATTAGATGGTACTTATGTATTTGTCTGACAACCCTATTCGACAAATGTAAATCTACCTTTATAGAGAAACAATATATCTAACACAAGGCAGTATATAGGATAATTTAAAATTTCATTTATGTATTTTTAGGGACTTATTTTATTTATATTTAATGCTTAGATTTAGAATGCTTGATTTAATTTTAGAGCTTCGTCATGGTAGCTTTTAAATATTAAAGATAAAAAAGAAAATTGTTTGATTTCTTAAACATCTTTTTTCTCTAAAAGACTTTAAATAATGGAAGTGATTTTAATAATCAAAATTTAGCCTAAGTTAAACCATCAACCTTTCTCCTAAAGAAAAGTTTTTAAAAAGAATACCCAAGCAGTGCTATTAAGAGTAATGTGGAAAGTATTTACAATGTGCACACTTGATAATGAATAGACAAATATATGAATTGTCATAATTCAATACACCATGTGTTTTAGTGTTGTTATGGGCATTAATGTGCACATGTGAAATACAGAAACATTTTCTGAATTTTTGTACCCCCACTTTTTTGTTGCTTTTGTGTGGACAAACCATTCTTAATTGTAATCATTTTTGTGTTCACTCCTGTCTCCAATTCTTCTTTTAATACTTGATTTAATGGTAAATTTAAATGGAATAATATTTTGATCCCCAGATAAGATGATAGCAAAAAGAAAGAGCTATTCCAGCAAATACAAGAGAGGAATTTTGGAGAGCTCACAGGATATGAATCTTACAATTTTCTGCAAAAAGAAGAAATACTTGAATAAATATACTTTTTTTATATTTAAATAAGTGCAGATTTGTGTACATGAAAAAATAAGATATCCTCTGAAAATAAATCCTACAGGGTCTTTTGAAGCAAAAATTAATATAAGATCCAGTCTTACTTCCAGGAAAACATAAACATATGTTTAGTATTTGTTAAAACTGAATTCTGGAAAATATTCAAATATCATTTTGAAGTCAGAGCATAGCACTTTTGTCAGTTGATCAAACTGAGATTTCATTCAAAGCGATGATATAAAGTAAACCTTCATTACTGTCAACAATAACTTTGTGCAAACAATGGTTTATAGTATAGAAGATTAAACAAATTTAAATTAAAGCATCTTTAGCTCTTTAGTTCACAAATTTCATGTTGACTTTTTAAGCGAAAAATCCCAGATCACTTTTGAATAAAGATATAGAAATACTTATTAACAAAATATGGATTTTCTCAACCCTTTTCATGTTTAATATGGTTCTCTAATCTTGAGTTAAAGTTTCCTTAAAATTCTTTGTGGACAAAAAAAACTGAACGTTATAAAAGTGCAAGCAGTTTTACATCACATGATGAAAAAAAACTTTTTTGCTAAATATAGTATGTGTAATGTCTACTAAAAGAGTTTTAAAAAAATTAAATAAATTATATTCTTTAAATATAAACAATAATGATATAACTACTGCTTAATATACCTTTAGATTTGTCAGTAATAATTATAATTGCAGTCCCAACAAAGAAGAGAATTTATTATTGTAACAAATCAAATTATTTCTAACATCGTTACAACTTGGTATTGAAAGAAAATTTGTTTTAGCAATAAGAGGAAGTGATGAAATTATTACTAAAAAGAGAGATGTTAGCCAAAATGTGAGAAAAAATCCTATAAAGAATTATATAATAATAAGATCAAGAAAAACCAAGTATTTCCTACAATTACTATATCTTCTGCACTGCCAAGTATTTTAAGTAAGAGTCAAGACATGCAATTAAATCTATGAAAAAGGAAAAAGCACCAAAAAAATGGTGGAATTATTAATATCTTAAAAGAAGCAAGTGATGAAACAGAAATATTTGTAAAGTCATATACCAAAAATCTAAATAATAAAAATGTATCAAATTATTGCAAGAAAGCATATAAAGAAAATATTAAAAATTATAATCCTATGAATTTTCTATCACTTCTATGCAAAATCTTTAACAGTATGATTACAACTCATTTATAGCAAACTTTGGTTTCTAATCAACGAAAAGAACAAACTGAATTTAAAAATGATTTTAGCACAGTGGATCATATCCAAATGTTACGAGATTAAAGAAAAGTTCATTTAATATGAATTACCATTGTGCTTTAGATTTGTAGATTATGATAGCACAGTGAATCATATCCAAATGTTATGAAATTAACGAAAAGTTCATTGAATATGAGTGGATCATATCCAAATATTATGAGATTAATGAAAAGTTCACTGAATATGAATTATCATGTGCTTTAGATTTGTAGATTATGAAAAGACATTTTATTTTATAAACATATCCGCAGAAATTTTACATCATCATGATATAGACCCAGAATATGTTTTGAAGAATATTTATCAAAATTTAAAAGCAATGATTAAATTACATAGAGGTACCAAAAAGATTAAGAATGAAAAGAATATATGACAAGGTAATTTCACATCTTTAAAAAAATTTTATAGCAGTTTTATAAGTAAAATTTGAAACTAAAGGAATAAAAATAGATAGAGATTATTTTATTCATCTTGGTTTTTCAGATAATGCTTCAAAGCTTCTGAAAATGTTGCAAGAATTCATTAGATTAAAGTAAGAAAATAAGGCTAAAAATAAATGCTAAAATAAATAAAGTATTGTTCAATGGATTTTGTCAGAAAAAGCAAATAAAGATTGATAATCATAAATTAGAAGAAGTTAACAACTACACATACCTTGGTCAGATTATTAATATAGAATGAAACATAATAGATGAAATTAGTCATAGAATTAACCTAGAGTGGAATGTGTTTGGTAGAAATAACTAAATATTAAAAGGAATAGATATGTTTTACCAGTTCTAACTTATGGATCTGAGACTTGAATATGTTATCAGAAGAGTAATTCAGAAATATCAAACCATTTTTAGGAATAATAATAAGAGATTAAAAATGAAATACATGGGTTAGAGAATATACAGCTATCTCTGACATCATTCAAATAATGAAAAGACAGAAACAGAGCTGGGCTGGACATACTGCTAGAACAGATGATAATAAATGGTCAATTACATTGAATTACAACAGACTGTAAAAGACCTACAAAGAGAGCACATGTGAGATGTATGGATGAAATAAGGTAGTTTGTTGAAGTGAAGTGGAAAAGTGAGACTATATATCAGAAAGATTGTAGTAAACTTGGACATTTCATCCTGCAGTGAATCAATATGAATTTTAGTTGAAAATGATGATGATGATGAATGTTAACTTTAATAATTAGAATGATTAACATTATAATAATGATCATAGCGTTGATAATATTATATTAACACTAATGATACTAATATATTTATATTGAACTGTCCTGCCCAAAAGGCATGCCGAACTACAGCAGTTAAATACTATGACTAAATAATAAAAATTGATCATTATCAATAGTCTGTCATAACTCTGCCACTCTCATAACAGAAGCTAATCTATCATTTTAATTTTAGAGCTGGTTCATAATACTTTCATAAATCCTTATATTAAAAAGATGTGTAGATATAATGTGTGTAAAAGAGAACTATTAAAACCAATATAAGCCCAGCAGCTGAAAATTAATATTATAGAACGGTTAGATGCTTCAAAGATCGTATGTAATATTTGATCATCAGAAGTGTTTTGTTACAGTAAAACAGTCTTAAATAAATGACTACTGCACAAAGGCCTTCCCAGCATCCTTCCTCAGAAAACAATAAAAAGCAAAATGATATTACATGTAGATAATTTTTTTGTCTTTCCTTAGCATGTATTTAGATTAAAGTTCTATATTTTAAGGTTAAACCTTTATTTTATATTATAAATCAATAAATTGTACTTCATTTATTAGAAATATAAATTTATAAATAAAAACATTAATTTCACAAATGGATAATTATCATATTATTAATAAAAAAATAATAAATATTTATTATTTAAATTTCATTTCTAAAATCTGAATGAATTACTAAATCATCATAAAATAATAAAATATTCTGTTCTAAAATTTAAAATTGCATTTATTATTACTAAATCAAATATTTGAAAACCAGGCACTCTTCACAAACCTGAAGCTTAATTGTAAATATAAGGGATTTGAACTCAGACTTTCAAGCACCCACCAACTATCCACACTATCTCATACAATTGATATACATGACCACATACATGTAGAAAAGATAAATAATCACCAATATATGTATTTCATGCTAAACCAGCATTCATCAGTTGGTCCAGATTATCATCTCACACACGTATATATAATCAGTTCTCAATTTATATTAAGATAGCAAATCCTCACACTTTAATGGACAGGCTTCAATCTACTCCAACCTCCAACTTTTCAGCCATCCATATCATTGAAAATCTGATGACGGAAAGTCCAAATCCCATTATGATGCAAACATTATTGCCATGCCCATGTTGACCTGAAGTCAATAATGTTGGCATCAGCATGGGATTTGGACTTTCCATCATCAGATTTTCAATGATATGGATGGCTGAAAAGTTGGAGGAGATTAAAACCTGTCCATTAAAGTGTGAGGATTTACTATCTTAATATAAACTGAGCACTGATTATATATGTGTGTGAGAGATGATAATCTGGACCAACTGATAAATGCTGGTTTAGCATGAAATACGTATATTGGTGATTATTTATCCTTTCCACGTGTATGTGGCCATGTATATCAGTTGTATGAGATAGTGTGGATAGTTGGTGGATGCTTGAAAGTCTAAGTTCAAATCCCCTATATTTATATTACTAAATCACAAAATTTTCTATTATGGTATTTGTGCAGAAAAAAATTAATCTCGAATCATTGTAATTTTATTTTTATTGTTAGTAGGGTTTTCTTGATTTGTTTTCTTAAAAAGAAACATTTTCAAAAAAAAAATCTAAGGATAATCATGAATATCTTTGTTTTTAAATAAATACTATAAAATATTTTGAAAAAATAATCATAAATATTTAATAACTGAAACACAGACTTATTATATACCTGTGTCTATATATATATGTAATATATAGGGTATATGAGCACAGACTTTCACATGACCCACCACTCTCCACTCTATCTAATGAGCACAGACTTTCACATGACCCACCACTCTCCACTCTATCTAATAACACTGATACACTTAAACACAAGTGTATCAGTGTTATTAGATAGAGTGGAGAGTGGTGGGTCATGTGAAAGTCTGTGCTCATATACCCTATATATTACATAAATATTTAAATAAATTATGGAAAATATATACTTTTTTTTACCATATAATATTACAATAGAATGTTCATAAGCAGTCTCACAAGTGCTCTCAAAGCCTGAGAACGCAGAATCTACCAATCAGCAACTCCGCTAGCTCCAGATTTTTTTTTTAAAAATAAAGAAATCAATATATATATTGGTTCCAGTTTCTACCATCAAATGAACACAAAATCAGTGAAATAGCACTATGGTTAGATAGAGAACATCAAAGGAAAGCAGAAAATGGTGCTAGGCCCATTGACATATGAAACTATCATTTGAATCTGTGTATAGGTTAAATCACTAGATTATGCAGGTTGTAATTTGTTTTTTCTCTTTGTTTAATCAAAAAAAAATGAATGGGAATAATAATATAATGAATTGGAATTCTAATACAGATAGTAAATATAAAATAAATAGTATTAGTTCAAGAATATGTAGGGCTATTAATTATTGTTCAAGTGAAGATGAGTATAAAAAATAAGTAGAATTAATAGTCAAGGAATTTAAAGAAAATGAATATCCAGAGAAAGTAATAGTGAAAAATATAAAATTAACAGAAGAAAAATATAAAGAAGGTAAAAAGGAAGAAGAGAGGGAAAATATAGGAAAAATAGTATAAGAAAGAAGGAGTATATAGGTGTTAAAATATATAGTAATAATATAGTTAAGAGTGTTAATAAAATTATTAGAAAAATTAATAAAAGATATAATAATGTAATTAAATATAAGGTAGTAAATAAAAGAAGAAAAAAATTAATGAATATATTAGATAATAAATATATTAAAGGTATAGGAAAATGTATAAATGTGGTATATCAGATAGATTGTAGATATTGTAGGAATAATAAGATAAAAACTAAATATGTAGGGAAGATGAAAAATTCAATTTTTACAAGGTTAACTCAACATAGATATGACAAAAATTCACCAAGTTTTTTGCATACTATGGAAAGAGGGCATGTATTTGAAGAAAAAGATAGTATTAAAATGACAGGATATAGTAATAAAAGAAGAGATAGGAAAGTAAAAGAAGCAATATTAATTAAGAGGATAAAACATAGTTTAAATAGGGATGGGGGCTAAGAACCTTGTGTTGGTAGGATTATTATTGGTTTTGTAGGGTTATTAGTTTTAAAAGACAAGTTATATGTGTGTGTATATATATATGTATGTATGTATGTATATGTGAATGGGAAAATAAAAATAAATTTTGAAAATAATATTAGTTTTATAGGGTTATTCTTAATAATAGAATAAGTATATTAAAAGTTATAATATATGGATATAGGTAAAGACTTGTAAATATTGCTAATAAATATAAAGGTTTGTAAGTTTTAATTTTTCAAATAGAATTATAAGTTTTATAAAACAGATAACAGAGGGAGTTGTTTTAAAGGAATAAAAAAGTAGGAAACTTGAAAAAATTCATTATTTTACAGCAGCGTGATGTTTGATAAAGGCATGTATTATTGAAGAAAAAATATAAAATAGAAATAATAAAAAGGTAAAAGTTAAAAAATTAAAATTATAGATATTAAAGTAAAAGAGATATTATATATTAGATAATAATTAAACAAAATAGATAGTAAAAAACAATGAAAGGAAAATTATAAAATAATACTAATAAAGAAGTAAAAAAAGGGTAATATTTAAAAGAATTTTTTTTTAAAAAAATTTTTTAAAAAATTAAAAGTAAAAATAAAATAGTTTTTAAAAGGCAATAATTTTAAAAAAATTGTGTATTGGATATATTTTTTGTATATATATGTAAGTTATGTATATATATGCATGTGTATTTATATATATGTAGATTTGTATATATATATGTCTATGGGTGTATGTGTATCTGTGTATATATATATGTTTAAAGTATATATGTGTATATGTTTGGATATGCATATGTATATATAGTTGTAAGTATGGATTTTATATATATGACTATGGGTGATGTGGATCTATATATCTATATGTGTATGTAGGGGATATATGTGTATATTTATATGTGTGTGTATTTTATATATATGTGAAATGATGGTTATGTATTTATATTATTCAAATATTGTAGGAAAACAAAGAAGTTTTTTAAAAAAATTTGTTTGCATTGAAGTGTATATGAGAGAAGTTATTATAAGAAATATATATATAATCACTCCTCTAAGAATAGCTAGATTCCTATTTACAAATAATAATTACATTGCTAACTGGATTTCTTCTGATAATACTAAATAAAAAAATAGGCCACCTGAACAATGTCCAGGTTGCATCCAGAATCACAAGGGTACAACACTAATCTCTATTACAAGATTATTTATTATAGTAAAATAGAAATTATACAGGCATTACATCTGATTAATGTATAGAAGACATTATTGGATCATTATTTATTGGCTGCTATCAATTTTGGGCAGTGTACTTGAATACTTTAATCAGAGAAGCATATTTTATTAATGGCAATAATAACTCCATCAATAGACAAGATACCTGCTTTGACATCTCCAAACGTTGGACTATCTAGTTCATTTGCATACGCTTTGCATACTGTTTTGTTTCCTTGCCCTATTTCCTCATTCTGCAGCTCACAGTACCGCTATGAATATGAGGCAAAAGGCCTCGAAAGCGCTTAGCATGTAATAATTTCTGTGTATCTTTATAGCTTCTCATTCAAGTGTGTCATACGCTTTGTTAATTTTGTATATACTTTAATTATATAAATGCACATATGTACATACAATGCATTGTATTTGCTTATATGTGCTTATTTTTCTAGTTAAATTTAAACACACATTTATTAATTCCATATATTCACCAAAATATTAATTATACATTTTAATTATTTATATCTTAAAAATTAATAATAACAATGAAAATAAAATACCTTGCTTTGTTTTTATCGTTTGACCAAATAACAATTCACAATTGCTTCCTTCAATATAGCAATAACTTTCTTCCCTTTGTATTTCATCATAACATAATGGTAGAAACTTACAAGTCCTTGTTCTATGAGTTTTACAAGACATTCCACAATGAGTCCATGCACTCCAATCATTGAAAATTAAATTATCTAAATCATTATCATTAGGAAAGTCAAAATCTCTAGAAGAGTTTACGATTACAAAACTTTTGCTTTTACACTTCCAGCCAGTACAGCTTCTTTCTTCTTTTAAAACAGTATTAGCACAAATTAACGGAATTTTACACCTTCTGCTTCTCATTTGTTTACATTTACTAGAACAGTTCGACCATTTTGTCCATAATGTATACCAACTGTCATATAATCTAAAGTCATCTTCGAAAAGATTTGAAGATTTTACATTACGGTCTAATTCTCTCCCAAATAATTTAACCTGAAAAAAATATTGTTTTTATTTATTTATGTAAAAATAGAATGATAATAATGACATTTACATTTAAAAACAATAGAGATACAAAATATATACTATATTAAAGTCATTCCAAAAAAAAAAAAACAATTATATGGGTATATTATGCACACATACATAAAAGTAACTATATTATATAAAATTTTAGGACGAATATTATATACATGCAATAACTGGTTAATGTTAATATAGATTATTAACATTTGAAAAAGACACTAAATCATATACTGAAAAAGACTTTTTATGTATAAGTATTTTTACTATATTTATATGGCTGTTATGTATGGGTTTTTTTTATTATCTATACAGGGGTCCCCAACCGTTTTGCACTTAAAAGCATATTCTATAATGCTGGCCAGGTGGCGGGTACCATTTATTTTTTCAATGTAAATTTATAATTGGATACTGTTAATAATACACATAATGTACAAAAAAATATTTATTTCCAAAATAAAATTTTTATATATAATTAACGTTTATATTTTTACGCTGTAAAAGTATAGTATGCCCTACAATTTGATTACAATATAATACAATAATTTATAAGAAATTTTAAAAATTAAATTTATTTGAATCAGATAAATAATTTTTTATCATGTTCGGATAGCGGCGGGCACACGTAAAATGGTCTGCGGGTGCCATGGTGCCCACAGGCATAGGGTAAGGGACCCCTGATCTATTATATATTATATAACAGAATGTCATAATGGATTTAATTAATTTCTATTTATGATTTCATGAAATACCTATACATTAATTACAAAAAATATACACATATAAAATTAAAATAATTTAAACATTTTTAAAATGTATACACAGCAAAAATGAAATAGCAAAGCTATAATTAAAAAAATGAAAGACATCAATTAACAATATCAATCCAAAATTTTTACATTTTATATTTTCATTGACTGCTGTCTGATGATTTTATTAATTAAAGCATTTAAGTAACATATAGCTTCATTTATATATATAAAAAAAACTTAGCAAATATGTCATTGGTGTTTCCAGAACAAATAATAAAGTATGAGGTAAAGATGTAAATAAAGTTTGATTGTTTTTGTCTAATAAATGTAAAAATGTCCAAAAAAATATATAAATAAAATTTTCAAAAAACAAACAAGAGAAAAATAGGATACAAAAGTAGCAATTGGTATAAGTAAAGTGGTATATATCAGTGGTTGACAATCCATGTATGATTAAGTAACACATGAAAGACTTTTTGGTGGTGCAGTCAACAGAAGTATTAAATTTTTTGGTATTCTGCTGTTCTTATAAATATAATGATTATTTATAAATATAAAATCTTTTTCTGTAGTAACATTATCATATAGTAATAGTTTGAATTGTGTAGTCCTGTACAGTGGTGGTCCATGAAATTTTTAATTCAGTACACCACCAAAAAGTAAACAAGCAAAACAAAACAGAGTGTGTCTAATTTCATAACCAATCATTTTATTTTTCCATATCAATCATTATTAAAAGATTTAATATACATTTTAATTTTACTAACTGTTGTTTGACAAATAGTAATACCTGGAATAGATCGACTTTCACTCTTGTAATTATAATTGGGAAAAATATTTATATATATATATATGATAAACAAAAATGCAAGTTAAAAAACTTGCTAACGCTTGTATTTATGTCCACAGATGGTATATATATTCAACACTAACACCTATTATGATAAATATTTATAATAATATTTCTTTATTACTTTGTTATATTTTTCTGTAATAAATATTTATACGTGGAATGTAATCAAAATCAGCAATTGGCTACGTGATCATGAGCACTTGGTCTTCAAACATTTAGCATGGCTACATTTTAAAAATAGACAATAAGATAAGGGGGAAAGATTATGCAATTATGACCAGGCATTGAGAAAGCTTGGTAAAAGTTATAAACAGGGAGATGCTCTTGAGTACACTCTCCTCAAACAATTGGGGAATATCTGTTGATAGGTTTAAACAGCAGTTACTGGCCTCTGGGATTTAACTTATGGGGAGATGATTAAAATAGGATTAGCTCATGAAATTGTATTAGTCCAAATTTTGAAATTTTGGTAATAATAATGATAGTATGCTTTTATAAAGAAGACTAAGAATAAAAATCAGTCTATTAAAAGTAATTTAAAATAGTTTGCTATTGTGGTAAGAAAGGTCATATGATATAAAAATGTAAATGGAATAAGTAATATTGTAGAGCCTGTTGGATTTTGAGCCATTTAGAAAGAATATTCCCCAAAAAAGTAATCAAATATGCAAAATTAAAAATACTTGGGACTGTGAATGTAGCTGCAAGATATGATTTTGAATTAAACTTTAAAAAAGATAATAAAATAAAACATATGGATGTACATTTAAGAGTTTTGATTTGGAGAATTAGAGAAAAATGAGCCAATTATGTAGAAGACTGAAATACTGATGAGATGACCCAAAATTTGAATCTAGAAGAAGCGGCAGAGTTACGCTGGAGAGTAAAAAGGACACTTGAGAAAAATCAAACATTTCATGTGATGAGAGGAAAGCTATTAAATCTCTCAAACAGGATACATCTATAATCATTCTTTCTGCTAACAAAGGTAACACTACAGTTGTAATGGATAAAACTGATTATAACAAAATACAAGGCCTTCTTATAGCAGGCCAATGCAAAAAAGTAGCAAAAAATCCAATTCCAAATACAGAGGTAAAACTACAAGCACTATTCCAGAAGCATCACAGATATTTCAGTGATTCATAAAAAAGAAAATTAACTTCATATTTCAGCAAGATTCCTCACCTCTATGGACTGCCTAAAATCCATAAAGACAATGTTCCATTAAGACCTATTGTTAGTTCTAGAAATTCACCATGTCAAAATTTGTCAAGATTTCTTCTCGAAGTTCTTAGTCCATTGGCATATAGAACACAGTCTTTCATTAGGGATTCTAAGCACTTTGTAGAATTAGTCAGGAACATGAAAATGGAAAGAACTGACAGATTGGTAAGCTTTGATGTGGAAAGTCTGTTTACAAATGTACCATGTGATGAAGCATTGTCTATTGTAAGGAAAAGGTTATATGATGATAATAGTCTACAAACTAGAACAGCTCTACCTATTGATAGTATAATGGAATTATTAACATTCTGTGTAACAACAACATACTTTCAATATAACTCAGAATTCTTCCAACAAAATCAAGGGATGGCCATGGGATCATCACTGTCACCCTTGCTCAGCAACATTTATATGGAAGAACTTGAAACCACAGCCATAAATACTACTCCATGTCCACCTAAAGTGTGGCTTTGATATATTGATGATACATTTGTGGTATAGCCACCTGGCGAGATAAAATTAGTCATTCTGGATGCACATTAACAACATATCTCCTACAATTAAATTCACGATGGAATCAGAACAATAACAAAAATTGGCATTCTTGGATCCCTCAGGGCAAAGTAAAAACAACAGTGTATAGGAAACCAACACACACTGGCAAATACTTGGCATATACATCCAATCATACAAGAAGCACTAACAAGGAATTGTACAATCACTATGGAACAGAGCAAAGGAGGTTTGTTCAGAAACCAGTGATTTGGAAAAAGAAAAGATTCACATAGAACAAATGCTTATGAAGAATGGTTATCCATCAGCAGTCATCAGAAAAACCTTCAATAGACAACACAAAGAGACATCAAAAGAGAAAACAGTTATTGGTACGGTAGTGTATCCATATATACCAGGAATGGCGGACAAGTTAAAGAAAATCTGCAGTCAATATAACATTAGAACTGCTTTCCAAAGCCATACCACACTTTGAGGATTGCTTACTTCTACTAAGCCTAAACTGGAAATGCTGAAGAACAAAAACTGCATCTATGAAATACCATGTGAATGTGGAAGGAGATACATTGGTGAGACCTATCGGCCTGTTGAACAGCGAGTGAAGGAGCATAAATTAATGGTTAAAAGAGAAAAAACAGATGTGTCTACCATAGCAGCTCATGTATGTACTAATATCCATATGCTTAAGTGGGAAAATACAAAGATATTGGATAAAGAGGGGAAATGCATAGAAGAAAATTCAAGGAAACTGCTCCTATGACAATGGTAAATAATCCTATAAGTCAACCCAGTGTGGCAATACCCAATGTATGAAAGCCTCTAATTAATCTTGCTCTTAGGGGAAAAAAATTATTAGACTCGTTGAAAGAAAAAAAATTGAAGGACTCAGGAGGATTTGAACCAACCCTCATATATAAATATATCAAATTTCTACTATATGTTGCCTTTGACAGAACAGCTCAGTTGGTAGAGCATTTGCCTTAAATTTGATATACAAGAATCTAAAAGTGCAAGTGCAACTTCTAAGCGAATATTGTCACTGTGCATATAGGCCAGCAACATCTGAAGAAGAATGGAAAATAATACTACTCGAAACATTGTGTAATTACTAACCTGTATTGTCTATTTGTGTGTTATTACTAACAAGTTGTTTATATTTGGAAAGTTTAAATAAAGTTTAAAATTTTCTATGCATTCAACATTCACTCATAAATGATGGAAATAGTCCGACATATCACATCTTATAATATACCATCATTACAAACCTTCAGATATCTATTATGTTACTATTCATATTGATAACTTGTCAAAAATGTTTCAATTTTTAACTTTTAATTCAATCCTACCAATGTTTATTTTTTCCCTTGTGAAATCTCGGTGATTATTTTAATTTCTTTAATTTTTTATATGCTGTTTTAGTCCTATATTTAAATCCGATAGCTTTTATTATATTTACTATTTATATGAAGTATGTATATATATATATAATAATCAATTTAAAACAAAATTAAAATAGACAACTCACTATAAATAAGAAAATTATTTAATAAATCAATCCGGCTTTCATTCTTTAATGGAAACTTTTCAATATGTTTTGTTTTACACAATCACATGCAATGCAATGTGATACAATGCACTATGGCTTCTCCTTTCTTGGAGTCAGAAATCTCTCAGCCACTATGTCCAGGGTAACCTGTTAACCACCTTATCATACCTTCGCCTTCCCTGCCCTAAGTTTTTCCTATATTTTTCTCTATCCTGCTTCATCCCATTTCCACATATTATCTTTGTCCACTCTATAGCCTTCATATTTAAATCCTCCTTATCTTTTTCCAAACCCAGCAAAAAAACCAAGAGCCCAAATTTCTGTGTAATCACTTTGCTTATATTTATTCTTCCACAATTTCATTATATGTATCCTTTCTGCTTGTAAATATTTGCATTCAATTAACAGATGTCTAATATTCTCCATGCCTTTCTTAATAACTTGCAGACTATATCACCCACATTTCTCCATTTATGTGTATATTTCCTTGTTCCTATTGATCCTGTTCAAGCCTTAAATAGTAAACTACTTTCCTTTCTATTATCATAAATTCACTCACACCCAATATTCTGTTTACTTCTATATATATTTAAACTTTTTTTTGCTCTCCATACTAGTTCTCCATCTCCCCAACTCTCTATTTCTTATTAATGCATTTATTCTTCTATCCCATTCCTTACCACTATAACATTCAACAATTCTCCTAACACAATCATCCCACCTTTTGTATAAGTATACTCACCTAAAGTCTTAATCCAAATCTTCTGCATACCATCTTTTACATCCATCTGGCTGCCTGTCCTTTACTCATAACCCAATTAAATATTATTTTGGCTATTCTCTTATTAATCATAAACTGCAAACTACCAAACATTTTCATTTTGCTTTTTGCATCTCTCATATAAAAACTAGACCATTCTTTTGTTGATTGCGTACAGCAACTCCCCCACTGGACATTATTAACATTACATTACAATAAATATAATTATTAAAATACATACATTAAATATAATTAATAAAATACATATGTATACATAACAATGATTAAACTTATTACAATTCCTTTTTTCCCTCATAATATATATATATTTACAAATAATCTTTAAAAAACAATAATAAAAATCCCTTCTTTTTATTTTTAAAATTATAACTCTAAAGTTTCCAATAATATAACAATTCCCATTTCCCTTTTAATTGTGCTGGACCTTTAACCATGATTACACATTTGTTTAAATTTTCTCGAATATACAGAGTTTCATAACATTTTCTTTCCTTGTAATTTTTAACATACTTTATTACCTGAATATTTTTTCCACAATTCATTTTATGTCCAGTATATAAAAAATGTATATATGGCCTGAATTGTGAAAAAAATATTCAGGTAATAAAATATGTTAAAAATTACAAGGAAAGAACATGTTATGAAGCTTTGTATATTTGAGAAAATTTAAACAAATGTATAATAATGGTTAAAGGACTGTAACAAGTTCAATCACTTTTATGTACATATATGTATTTTATTAATTATATTTAATATATATATTTTAATAATTATATTTATTGTAATGTAAAAAATGTCTATTGGGAAGAGTTGCTGTAGGGTAATTGGTCATGTGATTGTGTAAAATGAAACCATCTTGAAAAGTTTCCATTAAGGAATGAAAACCGGATTAATGTATTAAATATTTTTTTATTTATAATAAGTTGTCTATTTCAATTTTGTTTTAAATTGATTATTTTTAATTTTATGTATAGAAGGTAACATTATGGACAAATTTTAACATTGGCATTTGATTATTTAGAGTATTTATATATATATATCAGTGTGTGTGTCTACATATAGAATAAACTTTACTAATAACAAATTATATATAAGTATTATCTTATGTTCAAGAAGGTAAATTTAAGTTATATAACAGATAAAAGACAACATGAAACCATAGCAAACAATTAGTGCTTCAAAACAGATGAAAAATGATTCAAATTTGAAGAAAATAATATATAGGTAGATGTACAATTTATTTATCATTTATACACTTTATGTATAACAGCATTGAAAGATAAGCTAATAATTAAACAATCACATCTTTTATTTAAAAAATGACATAAGTAATTACGGTTTATTTTAATTCTAAAAAATGGATTAAAGAATTAACATCTTAAAAATTTTGAACAGTATTGTTATCAAGCTTACATTGAGCAATAAACTAGTGGTTAATTTCCTTTTTTACTTCTGAAAAAACTATAATGACAATTAGCTTTGATTTGATTTTCAGACTTATCAGATATATTGCAGGAAGACAAAATCTCATTGAATAATATTAGATGAATTTAAAACTTCTTTGGCCAGTATGCATTTGTTCTGCAGAATGGTTTTCAGATAATTGATTCAATTTGATCATACCGATAGTAATTTTCCAATCTTGGACCCAACATAATTATAACATCTCATTTAGAGTTATATCTATATATTGCGCTTGAAAGGCACATCCGTGAAGCTATATTAAAAGTTTATATTTGCTTAGCACTTTCGAGAACTTTGTGCTCCCATATTCATAGCTTATAATAATAATGTTTGTTGTTAGTTGGTCTGATAGAGATGTATGCAAATATATACAAATCATTTAGACTGCCCATTTTTTCGAAATAGAGAAGAAAGCATCTCTCCTATTGATGAAGTTGGGATCTGCTATAAAGCAAGCCTTCTTTATCTTGCGCTTGGTCTCACTACACTCAGTGCAAACCATTTCAACCATCATAGTTTGAATATGTGGCCTGTGGACCTTTGATGTTTGAATAATATTGAGCTACCTTCGGATTTGATTCTTGCCATTATATAAATATTGATGTTGCGATACTCTAGTAGCTAATGTGACTCATGTTTCCCCATAGTATGCTGCACTGCAGCTATTATGGGAGCATGTAAGTTTGTAAACAGCCTGCAAGGTTTGGTCAGGTGCAATCTTGTCTTTTGAATTCTTGATTAGTCTATTAGTGGCAGGTCATGTATGAAAGCTTAAACTGAAATCTATTGAGAGTCTTTTAATAAGTTTTTTAGCTAAAGTATGTATGGTAAAAGCAGATGTGATTTATCCTCTTTGGCTAGGTTAGTTCTTAGTTAGTTATAAAATTGTTTGAATTTCCTGTTAATGGCTCCATGTTTAAATCCAACATTTATCAGGTCTTTCAGATGAGTTAAATTGTTTTTTTCTGTCCAATTCAAATTTACAGAGATGATGTTTTCTAAACAGGAATGCTGCCAAGCCTGCTAATTTATGTGCTCTTGGAGACTTCAAATTTGGGTTGGTGTAGCCTTGTATTTCAAGTGGGTTAATGATCATGCAGTAGTTGAGTTGTATCGCATCTCTTTGCACTTGTATATCCAAGTATCTCACCTCTTGCTTTTCATTCTCCCACACACCATTCAGTATCACAAAATGTTATAATAATAAATAACTGTACAGTTAGTTGTATGGAAAATTCCATGCCATTCAAGTTCCCAAGTAGCAAATTGACGTCAGTGATCTCATTTAATTACTCGATCTGTGATTGAAACTGATGCAAAAATCTTTGACTCAAATCTGCTTCTCTAATAACATTCTAAACTCATAAAGCATAAATTTTTATCATAAAATAATTACCTACATTGTTTAAAATCATTCAATATTTGTTATCTGAAATATAATACTTTCATTCAGTTTATACTAAAGTGAGTTTCTTTTTTTTTTTGTCTTACCCAGCTGAAAAATCAATCCAGAAATATTTAGCTTTCATCACTCCAGAAGTGACAAATTAATAAACAGTAGTATAAGAATTAGGCATAAATGTAGTATTAGTTTTAGGAAGATATACGCCTCTTCAGACCCAAGCGGCAGATCGAGTACAAAAATATTTTCATTCAATTAATTGAAATGAGATATTTTTTTTTTTATTCAGATAAAAAATCATTTAGGAACCTTGTGCTCTTAACATTAATATTGTGTTAAACTGCATGACGAAATCAAAAAGTCCAGAGTCCCATTTTTAAAATCAAATTCCAGCTTCCCATTGAAAGCCCAGTATCCTTACCCCTTGGAATTTCCATTAACCATAATTTCTAATATAAAAAAGTTTCCCAACTACCCATAATCAAAATGGCAAATAGCAAGCTATTCCTATTCATGATGTAGTAACTTACAGGTTACGATTTATAACAAAGAAGTTGCCAAAATCAAAATGACATTAATTGGAAAGCAAAAAGTGGCAACAATAAGCCCCTTTCCCCTCCTTCTCTTTCTCTCTTAGTATCTACAGTAATGAAAATATAGGGGATTTGAACTCAGACTTTCAAGCAATCTTCAACTATCCACACCAACTTATACTACTGATACACATGTAGAAAAGATAAATAATCACCAATATACATATTTCATGCTGAACCGGCACTCATCAGTTGATCCAGATTATCATCTCCCACATATATATATAATCAGTGCTCAGTTTATATTAAGATAGCAAATCTTTATACTTTAATGGACAGGATTCAATCTACTCCAACTCTTCAGCTATTCATACCATTGAAAATCTGATGATAAAATGTCCAAATCCCATGCTATGCCAATATTGTTGTTATGCCCATGTTGACCTCAAGTCACTCTGACCCCTCATGTATAGGACAGTATCCACTTAAATACATAAAAGAGGAATGGGCAGAATGCAGGCTTAATGTATAAGATTTGAAATACAGGCATTCTTATACCTGGAACTTAATTGTAAATATAGGGGATTTGAACTCAGATTTTCAAGCACCCTTCAACTATCCATACTATCTCATACTACTGATACACATGACCACAAACATGTAAAAAAAAATAATAATCACCAATATATGTATTTCTTGCTCAACCAGCACTCATCAGTTAGTCCAGATTATCATCTCCCACACATATATATAACAACAATATTGACATCAGCATGGGATTTGGACATTCTATCATCAGATTTTCAATGGTATGGATGGCTGAAGAGTTGGAGGTAGATTAAAGCCTGTCCATTAATGTATAAGGATTTGCTATCTTAATATAAACTGAGCATTGATTATATATGTGTGTGGGAGATGATAATCTGGACCAACTGATGAGTGATGGTTCAGCATGAAATACGTATATTAGTGATTATTTATCTTTTCTACATGCGTGTGGTCATGTGTATCAGTAGTATGAGATAGTGTGGATAGTTGAAGGTTGCTTGAAAGTCTGAGTTCAAATCCCCTATATATATATATAATTAAGTTCCAGGTATAAGAATGCCTGTATTTCAAATCTTATCTACAGTTATGGGAAATAATTTTAAAATCATCAATAAAAGTAGTTGGTTTTGATACAAATTTATTGAATCAATGTCAGTGGAAGAGTAATGGGTGTTACCCATGACTTAAGATCTCTGAAATCTGAAGAAACCATAGAATTATCAAGCCATCCAGTGGCTTAAATTTAAAAAAAAAAAAATAGAAGAACGAATAAAATATTATATATATATATAAGGTCGCAATGATAGATAATTTTATTTATTCTGTAATTAAAATTAAACAATGTTATTATTACTATAATTATAATTAATACATTGTACATTATAATTATTAATTAAACAATGTTATTATTAATTATTATTATAATTATAATTATTATATCAATAGAAAAAAATATTTTTTTTGTTTTGTCTCCTTATCTTTGCTTTTGTAATTGGGATGGTCAAATGCATACAAACTATTAAAACTATAAATAATCTACATTATTATAATTATTAAAATATTAACAGACATTACTGATAGCATAGATAGATATTTTTCTCTTAAAAATTAATAGGTAGTTAAAAGATTTAGCCACTAGTGACCTCTATCATACTTTTAAAGAATCATTATTGAATAATAAAAAATTCATGGGATAGAATATTTAAATGTTACCATAAACATATAATTAGATAGCTATTAGAAGTTTGTTATCATTGTATACTACATGTACTGGATCGGTATAAAATAAAATATAATAGTTGTGTTATTACAATGCAAAAACTTCTATTTTAAATCTCAGAGAATAAATAAAGAAAAATTCATCAATCTAACAGGTTGATGAACGTTTATCTTTTTTTTTCTTCTTTTATCCTCTACTTAAGAATAGTAAGATATTTTTATCTGTATATAAACCAAATCTTAACAGGGAGAAAATAATAAAAAGGCAAATATAACTACTATTAATTGGGTCAGGTTGATGGATAGAAAATGGTCATTAAAAAATGCAGATTAATACTCAAATCTTTAGCATCATCAAGTCAATGACTAGGTCATAGCAATTTAAATAAGCTACTAATATATACACACAGTCCTTAATATACCCTAGTAATAAATAGCACTAGCATATATCTACATTTGGAATCAATAGCTTATGATATGACTCTTGATTAGATATCTATAGAAAAGACTAAACTGCAAAACTGTAATATGGAAGACAATAGGAAAACACTTTGTTAAATTCTCTAGGCAACCAGTAAAATATAATCCTTCAGTAAAAAATATAAAATTCATAAATTTATTTTAAAACAAAAAATAGTAGAAAAAATAATTATTTAAGAGACAGAAAAAAATACCATTTGCTAGTTGTTAATCTTATAATTAGACAAATCTCTTAAAACATATGACATTGTGAAATTAAATCAGAGATATAAATAAGGATAAAAAATACAGTCATATATGACATGACTCCACTTCTTTTTTAAGCTTGCAGGATATAAACAAAGAGCTTTGCTAATTGCTCAACAAGCTTTGAGATAAATACTTAGCAAGAGAAAGCATTTAAAATATCTCTACCTAAAAACCACCCCCCATCCCCTGACCAATGGTTTCATGCTTTGGCACTCTTCAGAGAGATGCTAGAATAGCTTCAGATACAAATCTAAAAACACCAACCCAACGCCAGCATTTATCTAAGAGTTGGCTATTGACTAGAAAATCTGAAGTTTTCAGACACCTAAATGTCTTCAAACCCAACTATCTAACTCAAATAGCTATATGGGGCTGAGAGATCTTCAGCCAAACCATATATTAGAAGTCTTGGCTGAAGATCTCTCAGCCCATAGAACTATTTGAGTTAGATAGCTGGGTTTGAAGACATTTAGGTATCTGAAAACCAAATTTTCTACTCAGTAGTCAACTCTTAAATAAATGTTGGCTTTGGGTTGGTGTTTTTAGATCTAGTATCTGAAGCTACCCTAGCGCCTCTTTGAGGAGTGCCAAAGCATGAAACCATTGGTCAAGGGATGGGGGGGGGGTGATTTTCAGATAGAGATATTTTAAATGCTTTCTCTTACTAAGCATTTATCTCAAAGCTTGTTGAGCAATTAGCAAAGTTCTTTGTTTATATAAATAAGGATTATACTATTCAAATAGTAATATAATTTAATACAATTATTTAAATTAAACAGAATCATTTATTGATGCTTAAATGAACTAAATAAAAAGAAGTATAAATCATTTTAGAAAAACTCATAGTATAATAATCCCTTTGTAACTATGACATTTAGTTCCAAATTCATGAATGGCAGTAATACATACAGAATATGTTTTAACACATACACTTATATGTATTGCTAGTTTAATTTTTTTCTTAATCCAATCTCTCTGTTTAATTCATGATCGGTGCTATAATTAATCCAATTGCAAAGCAAAAAGGATAAATAATTCACTAAAAAAAAAACAAAGCTTTCAAAATTTTAGACTTTTTTTTAATCACACTCAATTGCTAAATGGAACAAAGTATAAACGAAATTACTCTAAGCTAACTTGCACTTCAATCAAGGAAGTAAAACTAAATTGTTCTGATTTATTATTTTAATTGCATTTGTATAAAAATTTTGCAACAATATAAAAATAAGCATATTTAGGATTTTATAAATTTATATTGTTAATGAAATAAATGTATAGAGTACACAAAATATATTTAAAACAATAAGTATGGGGATATGTACATTGGGAGTAACAAGAAGAGATCAAAAACAAAATACATGGGTGAGAGAAAAACAGATGTTATTGTCATCATTGAAAGAATTAAAAGACTGAAGTGGATGAAATAAGGAAGTGTACTAAATAATGTGAAGAAAACCTAGAGGTCAGAGAAGATGGGTTGAACTTGAAGAGATCTTCATCCTGTAGTGGATTGATAATGATTGAAAATAATGCTGATAGTAAAATTAATGTGTTGTAAATTTTCAAAAAAGTTTGAGTGCTAAAAAAAAAAACAGATTTATAATGAGGAAATAAAAGGTTTATCGTCTGTATTTTCTTGTAGTATTTGATGATTACAGTGCCCTGTGAACTATAACATAAAAAAAAAGGTGATTTTTTTTTTAATTTATTTCTATTTCATTTATTTATTTATTTTTTAATTACAGATAAAACTATGGATGTAAAAATTGTGGATGAAATCTACTATATTCAAGTATTTATAAATTTATTTAACGCACATTGATTACATAAGTAATATTCACTAAGGCAATTAAGCATGTGCACTTGAAAATACAAAGGTAGTGACCTCTACAGGTCTTAACCACAAGCTTACTCTTTGGAAGATTTCCCTTCCCCATTGAATTAACAGTTCTGAAAAAGTATTGGCGGATGATAGCTTCTTGCAGTATTAGCAAAGTTTAAGACAGATTGTAAAAATGTTGTTTCATAAATATCTTATATAATCAAATTTGCATTCTTAAATATATCAGAAATATATATTGTGATAAATCATAACCCAAAACATCATATGATCACTATTTCTTATGCTTGCTCTTGACTGTTATTAAAACAGGCAAAACACTCTATTGCCACTCAGTGACAAAGACTACAAGCCAGAAACTAGTCTGGGGATATTGGATGAGTCGGCACTAGATGGGAATTTTATGCACAAGCCTTCTGGCATCCATTGATTATTCTGGCTTGCACGTAAAGAGAGTTATTTTATTTTAATAACCCAAAACCTGAAGAATATATATGTAATATCATTTGAAAGTCATCAAGTATATAAGATTACATCATTTTATTGAAGATAGTAAGAGACGATAAAAATAGATTTCATTTTTATGATTTACAAGGAACATACAGTTGGCTGTATATAAGTTCTTGGCCAAAAAAATAGATTGGATTAACTTGCTAATAAAATCATTAAATATTAATTGGTTCCTGGTCATAGTTATACTTATTAAAATACATTGGGTGCATGAAGTTTCATTAAAATCCTATATTTAAATATATAATCAAAATATTAAAGATATGATTATATAAATAGTTTAGCTTTAAGAAAAATTAAACTTAGAGGAAGAATTAGCCAAATGTGAGTTGTGGGAACTTATTAGACAATTGCAGAGTGATTACTTCTATCGAATGCAGTTAAAAGTTAGCTTGAGAAAAAAGAAATCATGTGATACTTAAATTGATGTATTCATTATCAATTTTGCTTCATGATATTTCATGCAGATTACATGCATATACAAACTCTTTCAATATAAAAATGTAATCAATTCTTATATTTAAACTAAAAAGAGATATTTAAAAATAATTCAGAGATAACAGATATATGAGTCATGTAAATTTACTGTTGGCTTATAAACTACTAACTGTCCTCTTGTTAGTAGAAAATTATCAGATTTTTAAGACAATTAAGTACCATAAAGCAAAAATCCATAGTTCTAGCAAAAAAACTTAAATTTGTATATATAAGAATAAGGATAAATGAAAGAATAATAGATAAATGGTAAAAATAAAGGATTATTGACAACTTGCCCACAATAAAACTGTCTTTAATTTAAATATTCCTGATCATTTGTTTTAGAGCTGAGATATTTGTTCTGATTGTTGGCTGCAAATCCTTTAATCCTTATTGAAATATTTGAATTATACTATAACACCTATTCTGATGATCATTTTTGTACATAATTCTTTTGACATATTTGTCAATTTTAGAATGCAATTCCTAAATGCACTTTTTCTAGATTACTTATTTTTAAAAATAATAACAGTGTGCATAATAAATTAACAGTCAGTCCACTACAATATTTTAAATAATCTTTCAGACATATTTTTATTAGTCTCACTTATATAAATTATTTATTTGTTTGTTACTGAATAACTCCACAAATATTGCCCCAATCTCCTTAGTACACACAATATTTCTTCCAGTGAAATAATATATTAATAATTTCTGCTTTTGCTAGAAAATATTACTTTTAGATGATCAAAAATCCCCTAGAGGTCACTGCTAATACAAACTTTTAAATTTTGTATCTATGATTTTGTTTGTGTTAAGAATAAATTCATAAATGTTTTCAAACAAGTACTATAAAGCAAACATCCATAGCCTAGGTAATTCTCGACAAAAAGGAAAAAACCATGCAAAATTCATCAAGATCGGTACAATATTTATTGAGTTATTAAGTAACAAACTTTCATGTGAATATACATAATAAATAGATAATAGATCAATGTAAATTCATCAGTATTTGGCATATAAGTGAACAACATATTTTCTTTTGCTACCACACATGGTACTGAATGCCTAAATGCAGTTATTGCATATGAACATAGAATCTATTTGTTTGATATTTACATTTATAATATAAAAGAAAATATAAATTCTATACTATTTATAAAATAGAAATCACTGCAAAAGAAACTTTTGATTGGTAAAAATTCACACTGATTATAAAGTTACCAAATATATAAATAGTATATTCGGTTTTTTATTCATGGATAATGCATGCATGGATTGATATATTTTATTTTGTATAGGAGAAATAATTGTTAGTCTAATTTATTTCTAAATAAGTGAGATGTGATTTCTTTGCCCAGTGAATTTTAAAAATAAATATCTGTCAAGAGATATTTTGTGGAAGGCACAGAATTCACTTAATACATAACATATTTTCATGACCCTAATACCAAATAATTGATTGTTCTTTCAGAAAGAATAAACTGGAAATAACATGAAACCTCATTTAGAATATACATTATATTACCTGTTTGAAGACATTATAAAGAATTGTTATCTACATATAAAGCTATATATTAATATATATTTTGGCAAGAGTATTTTAAATGTGGCTACAAAAAGTCTAATTAACTAATTTATCTCTTTAAAAAAAAATTGGAAAGATATATAAAGACAAATAACTTTTTTCTTTGTTCATTAACAAGTCTTATGCATAGTATCTCATGATCAAGATTTAAGTTTGGAACATGTAACCTTTGAATTTTTTTTACATCGTAAACAACCACCCCAGCTAACATTTAGTCATAATCATTAAATAGCTATTTAACTAAGAATAAAGATATGTTATAAAAAAAATAATCAAATAGATGTTTGTGAGTTTATAAGAAATTTGAGCATTGAAGTTGCACCACAATCCATGGATATTAAGTGCCAGACTCTGCCACCCACTACTGCACCAATTAATGGAGGGTTAAAGCCTCAATTAATTTGGACTGGTCAAATGAGTATCAGTGCATTGGCTGTAAAAATGAAAAGTATGATTGTAATATAATAGGGCTTTTATTATTGGTGGTGTCATAAGCATATAAATGCTTAACCCATTATTATTTTACATTTTCATCTGCCCAGTTAACAGATAATAATGTCTCTATTTTTTTCCCCTATAAGAGGTTGTGTTTCTTCATGATTAACAGATTCTAGAAAAATTACATAAAGATGAATTGTTGAACAGGAATAAAATTTCCACAGAAATTAAGTTAATAATGTTAATCGGTACTATGTATAATAAAGCAGGCATTTATTTCTTCTATATTAACTCTAACACATATACACCCAATATACAAATCATAGTTTATTGCACATATATTTATTAAATTACATAAAAATATGGTAAGTAGAAAAAGTTAAAAATTAATCCAAAATAAATATTGTTATAAAATTAAAAACACAAAATTAGCATCATCCCCCTCCCCTTTACATTAAATTTACAAAGAAAAATAATTAAATATCATCTTACTGCCCTATCCCCATTCATAATTTTGCTATTAGCAATTTTATCTTCAAATTAAAAAGTACTGGAGTGGCAATATCTTCTATATTGTGTTCTAAGCTTTCTCATACATTCAGTATATTGTGGTTAATAGCAACCATTTTGTTAATAAGCTTTGATTACAATACATATTGTTTGCTCTACTGTTAACGTACAGAACTTTTCAACACATATGTAGCACTGCTGCTTTTTATATGTAGGTATAAACAAATTTTAAAAATATAATGAAGTTTTTAAAAATAAATTGCGATACACATTTATAAATATATTTACTGTGTATGTGTACCCTTATTTATATCCGCTGAAAAAAGAAAAATAATTTTAAAAAATGACTTAGCATATCTTTATTTTTTAAACATAAATGAAAAAGTGAAGGGTGAGACTTTCATCATTAATTTAACATGCTCTAGATAATATCCTTTTTCTTCAGTAACTTTTCCCTGCTATGAAACATAATGAGTCTCATTAACATCAGACAAGAGCCTCTCTAATTGTTTTGATACCTTTAAGTCTGTACCAACTTTAAAATCTATACAAACATCTTTTGTTGCTGTTACCCATTTCAGATTTTTGGGTAAACTCTACAAACTTTAAGTTTTAGAATGTTTTAATGTTATTTTTTTCCCCTTTCATTTTATCAATTAAAAAATGTACTTCACAACTTTGCTTAAATTAATTTCTGGATTTATGCTTAGAAAGTAATTTATTACATGAAATAAACTATCATATCATAATAAAAAAAAGTGGAGAATAAAATACAGCTGCTTTCAATGTAACTCAAACAAGAGAAACATTAATAAGCATAATCACAAATGGCATTCCAAAATAGAAAAAAATGGCTGCTGCTACATCGTAAAATTAAATTTACTAATTTAAATATTTTTATTTTTTATTCAATTACATTTTCTCTTGAATAGCTTTTTATTAAATAAGAGTTTCTATAAGTAATGCTAATTCTTTTCTAAAAAAAAATTAAATGTTATTTTACAATTTAACTAATAACCCGAGCATTGCTTTCAAGCTGCTTATAGGCCAAATTGGTATTATTATGAGAAACATTAATATTCGGTGGTTAATATGTAAATTTATAATTTACATTTTACACTTCCGTGACAAAGCTATACAAGTCTTTTGTTTATCGTGTAGATGCTGCCAATAAGTTTGAGCACTATGATTATGGTTTCCCATGTTGCACAGTGAGTTATTAGTTAAGTGTAAAATAAAATGTAATCTTTTCTTATAAGAAAATTAACATTATTTATAAAATTATATAACTAAAGAGAATAATCAAAATTTAGTAGAGTTACAGAATAAATTAGTGTTTATTAATACAGCACATATCATTAATTCATTGGCATAATTCAAAGATAATCATTTTTATTAGCAAAATGAATGATATTTTTATTAGATTACCAAATAACTGATAAGATTTTTCAAGATTTTCATTGTTAATTTTTTTTTTTTTTTCATCATAGAAGAAGTACATTTAAAAACTTTTTTTCTATCTTATGGTTAATATTAAGAATTTATTTTGGAATGTAAATCCCCCAGAAATCAAAAAATTATTTCATCTGGATAAACATTTGTTAAATTTTAATTTGTAATAAATGTTTACTGATATTTTCAAATACTAGGAATATCTAAATTTAATTATTCTAATTTCATATTTAAGCCATAAACATAAAAATTTTCTGTACTTGTGAGTTTTCTGATAAACCAAGATGGTAGCCATATTTTTGATAAATATAGTTTTGGGGACCATAAAATGTTTACAAAATGTCATATTTAATATTTATATTTTGTTTATTGTTATTTTAAAAAAAGAAATCACAGTAGAAAAAAATTAATTACAATATTTACACTATTTTTCTTAACTTGTTAAAAAAATAATAAATCAATTGTTAAATTTTAAAAAAAATAAATAAATTCCATAAATTTCATAAAGAATCTTTATTTCAATTTTTCCTTTTTTTTATTCATTTTTCAACACTAAGTTAATATCAAATATGACATTTCATAAATATTCTGTGGGGTTCTGAAACTATATATTTACCAAAAATATGACTTACCATCATGGTGGTTTATCGGAAAATGTGAAACAAATACCAAATTTTCTTTTTTAAGTTTAGGCTGTATTGATATTATATTGTAATTGCAGAAAACATCTCAAGAACTACAATAAATATTTAATATGGTACTACTGTGCTTTGTAAATAATAAATATCTATATTTTGTTTACCTTTTTTTTATCATTCTTAATTTTACATTTAAGTGTAAGTATAGCACTTTTTTTAAATGTAAATGCTTATACTGAAGATATAATGAAACAAAAAAATATTTATACAGCAATAATTAAAAGCATTAATATTGAATTGTTAATTTACACTTCCAATTCTTACATTATCAGAAAATGATTGTAATGCAATACATACAATTTTTAAATCATGTGCACCTTTTTTTTAATGAACATGCTTTTTTTTTTAAAGTTCCACATTGTAAAATGGTTTATTTTGTAAATACATTGTCTGTAAAGTTTTTGTTTCATAAAGCAATGAGTTTTATCATTGTTTATTCAATTGTGATAATAGAAAATATGAAAAATACACATAAACAATGAAGATCCTCTGTATTGTAAACATACAAACAAAAAAAAGAACTAATTTCAAAAATTCTTTTAAGAGATTAATCTAAATGAAAAATAAGAACCATTAGATATGAACCCTTTTTGTTCATTTAAATCCAAGCAATAACTTTATGTAGATTTTATTTAAAAAATAAAAAGACCATTCTGTACTCTAAATAATTTTGTATTAATTATACTGTAATTGCTTAAGTAATATTTCTTTCAAATTTCTGATCAATTGGAACCAAAGGTTACTTTAGATTTAAAACTACTCAATTAATGTAATTCATATTGTGGATAATATTACTTCTTAAATTAACAAAACCTTTTCACCTTTAATTATAAATTATCACTTGGAAATTTTTTAAGATGATTACAAATAGTTTTCTTTCATTTACTGTCAGCTGTCAGCCATCTATCCTTCCTGCTTATAATAATATTACAATAAATTGCAAGGCAATCAATCTTTTGAGGTCTAATTAAAAATGCACCATAAGGATTAATTAAAATATACTACAAATTGATAATGGAATAGAATCACTAGCTGACATAATATAACACTTTAGTTCTGAATTTCATTCTACATTCCAGTTTTTATGATACACCCATCATAACTATCAAAAAGTACAGGTTATCAATTTTTGGTTATTTATTACCAAAGTCTTTTTTTTTAAAGGAAAAATGTGCACTCATTAACAGAAGTCCATCAATTGGCAGATCTTTATATAATTTTATACATTGTGAGCTGAATTTGTAATCACAGATATTTTCTACTATATTTGCTTATATAACTTCAAGCTGTAAATTTATTCTCAATACCATGGAAGATTTATACTAAGAGTTGTCAAAGATTTTGGGTGGATTTTTTATCAGAAATTGTTAAAATGCAATTGTTAGGACTTGTAATTTATTATTTTTGAGATAGCTGGCAGGATAAAAAGTGTATTATATGCACCTACTAAAGTCTTCAATTATCAATCAAACGTTAATCCGAAATCTTCTGGTATATTTCTTATCTGTGGTATAACTTTTGATTAAGAGAATTTGTTATGTCTGCACCTTACTAAATCTTATGACCCAGACCTGTATTGGAGAGCTTACGGTCCCTGACTGAATTCCAATAATTTACCCAATAATGAATTAACACTACTTTGGTCAAATCCGGTGCATTTAATAAATTTAACTCACAATAATTTAATACATTAACTGACAATAATTATTATCACAACTTTACATTTTATATACACAGATACACATAATCCTATAGGCATACAAAATAATAATAAAGATTGTTCCAACCTGTTTAGTCCCTAGCTTGTTTTCTCATGTCTGGGGGCAAGCTCTTTGCTCTAGAAGCTACTGGATAAAGGATAATGTCCAGCATCCAAATTTGGGTTCATCTGCCAGTTGATCTCCTGATTTTTCTCCTCCAACTTGCATGTCTTCTTTCATTGATTTCTTCCTACAACTGATTGGCTGGTATTCCTGCTCATCAGATAAGGTAGTTATTTCTCTAAGTGCACATATGTTGGATGCCAGAATGTTTTACCTTTTGTTAACTTTAATTAATGAGTTATTATGAGACTCAAATTCTTGTTATCAATGACAGAAATCTGACACTCATTTCTTTAATTATAAGTACATTTTTATCTCGTTATCACTAATTTTACTTTTTCACTATAATTAGAATATAACCTTTTTCTAATCTTATAACTTCTAATTATTTTCTAGTTCCATATTTAAAAGATAAATCTTTTAATTCTATATTTATTTTTTATTTATTTACTATTACCTTTACATGTATGTGCATGTAATCAGATATATATTATTTCTACAAAGTTCAGAGATTACGATTGAGGGATAATTTCCACCTTCTCTTAACATACTTGATTGCAGTTCATTGTCATGAGTATTGTTTGTTTCCATTTTATTTTCTCATTGCATCTTCACTTTGGTCTCTGTTGTGTCTAACATGGGTATTAGGTCCATGCTTTCTTTTTTCTGCAGTTGTTTTACATGCTTTGTTAATATTTTCCCATTGTTCGTGCACACTGTCATGACGTGTTTTGAATGATGCCGAATCACAACTTCCTGTGTCTAACAGTTATTTATTTTGGTCATGACCATAATCTTTCTTAGCATTTAAATTTATATGAACAGCTGTGCTGCTTGTTTTGATCTGTTAGCGGTACTATTTTTGCTAATTTTGTGAGTAGCTTTTTTCCTAAGTATAATTCAGCTAGTGATTTTCCAGATTTGGCAGCTGGAGTTGAATGTTGGTGAAGCAGTACTGAAAGAACTACTAACTGTATTTTAGTTTTAAACATTTTTCTTATAGATGACTTTAAATTTTGCAACACTCAAGTGTTTTACCCTCATTCTTGCATTGCTTCCATGAACTTCTGTGATGTAAACATATGTTCCATTATCTGAAACTGATTCAGGCAACCCATGATGGGCAACTATCTCATATAGTCTGTTCAGCATTTCATTTGCACTGGTATTTATTGTTTTGTATTTGGCCCATCCTGAATATGAGTAAACCACTACAAAGAACAGATGAGCTTTGAATGGAATGCAACAATCTATGTGAATACATTGCCATGGCTTGTCAGCTTTTGGCCATGTTTCAAAGTTGGACGGGGGTCATTTAGCACAAGACTGACAATTATTGCATTTCTTTATGTATTTTTCAATGTCTACTTCAATGTTCAGCCACCATATATATCTACAGGCTAGTGCCTTTTCTCTAACTATGCCCAGATAACCCTCATAAAGAAACTTTAATATTTGCTGTCTATCTATGATTGGTATTAGCACATGGTCACCTGTCAGGATAAATCTGTTCCAGACAGATCTATTCACTGGTATTCCAGAGTTCCTTGTGGATGAAACAGGTGTTGATTATGCCAGCCCTCTCTGATTTTCTTGATGATCCATCAGTAGCCATCATCTTCTCTCCAATGTGCTGTAATTTTGCTGTTAATGTTTTGATTTTTCAACATGTCCATAGTTGATGTTTGATTCACTCTGGTCAGGTATATGTGATAGCATGTCCGCATGCCCTATTTGTTTTTCCTTTTTATATTTTTTGAGTATGTAATCATAGTCTGCCAGTATGTTAAGCCATCATAACATATGATTATATTTTTGAGTATGTAATCATAGCCTGCAGTATGTTAAGCCATCGTAACGTATGAGGACTAAGATTATCAGGCAGTTATTTCTTTCCTAAAATTCCCAGTAGGGATTTATGGTCGGTTACTGTAATAAATTTTACAATCATACAAATATTGATGAAATTTTTTTACTCTGAAGAATTTTGCAAGAGCTTTCTTGTTCAGCTGACTGTAATTTCTCTCTGCTTTGGACAAGGTGCACAAAACATAGGCTATGGGTCATTCTTCTGACTGGGCTGGGTGACATAATACTGCTCCAACACTGACTTCCGATACATCTGTGGTTAGAGTAATGTCCAAATCACTGTTATAATGTATCAATAGTTTTTTTGAAGTCAACAATGACATTGTGTGCATGAAGGTTTTTTTCTTATTTCCATTTCTAATTCCCTTTCAGGTCATATAAAAGTCTGGCCACATGGGCCTTCCCTTGTAAAAAAAAATCAAAATAGTTTACTAGTCTGAGAAAAGCTTGAAGTTATTTCATGTTTGTAATGTCTTGGTACTCTGCTATGGCTTTAGCCCTTTCAGGGGCAGAATATGTGCCATTTTCTACTATGATGTGGCCCAGAAATTTAATTTCTCTCACCTTCCAGATGCAAGGTGTTCAGCTTAGCCCCAAATTTCATCTAATTTTTTGCAGACTTTGTAAAAGTTTATTTTTAATAGTTGCTGATCTAAGGATACTCTTCAAATATGATATACTGCTTTCCAATCCACTAAGAGGATTTCAATTTTTGAGTGAAAAATGCTAGGGACCGATGTTATCCCAAATGGGAATTTTTATATTTATATAGCTCTATGTAAGTGGTAAATGTTAGTATTTTGGCTCCGATGTTATCCCAAATGGGAACTTTTATATTTATATAGCTCTATGTGAGTGGTAAATGTTAGTATTTTGGCTGCTTCCTCAGTAACTGGTATTTGATGGAATGCAGCATTAAGATCTAATTTTGCAAAAAAATCTTGGATCTCTGAAGTGATTCTATTATTTATTTAGCATTTGTATAGGGTACACATTTTTGCTAATCGCTTTACTTACAGATAAATTTGACCATTGGATTTAGTTATAATTACCAGGAGTATAACCCACTCAGATTTTTCAGTAGGTTCTAAAATGCTTTTTTTAACTAGTTGGTTGGTTTCTTTCTCAACTTTTTTCTTTTTGGACAAATGGAACTTTTTCTAGTTTATAGATTATAGGTAAAATACCTCCATGCTAACTTTTAATGATAGAGGCATCATTTTAATTATCTCTGGTGCTTCCTTAAACAAGCTAGAAAATTTATTTTCCATTTCCTTTTCAACCTTGACGTTTTCGTGAACCTAAGATTAATTCTTAACTTCCTGAATCATTCCTGACTGATAAGAAGTTGATTGTGTGAATACTATATATAATGTAGTTCCACAAATTTATCCTGTTCTACATATTGTGACTTTAACTATGCCTTTGATTTTGATAGCTTACCATTTACATCTAATGCTTTCAGGTCTGTTTTAGTTATTACAGGGATTTGTTTACAATTTTATGTTACGGCATACCAATATCAGACTGATATCAGCAATATGAATATTGGCTGGTTATACATTTTGATATCCAGCATTATTTTATCATCATCAAGTCTCGATATATTTTTCATGTTGGTAAGCTGCTTTTCATGACCCTGAAATATATGGTTATAATTAGTTATTTCATTACTGGTTACGTTAATTTATTCTTGCATATTATTTCCATATACCCTCTTTTTTTTTTTTTTTGCAAATTTTACATCACTCACACCTGTGAAAGCAGTTACTAACCTTGTGGCAGTTTTTACCACAGCAAAAGCAAATAAATGACTTTTTTTTTGCTGTAATTAGTTCGATCATTACCATTTGTAACTTCATGTTTTGCAGACTTCTGTTTGCTTTTTTCCACTACTATTATTAAACTCAGTGAACTTACACAATTGCACTAGCATGAGTTCATAATTTATGCTATACTTTATGGCTTCACTGCAGTCTAAATTGATGAATAATAATTGTTGCCATAAATTGTCACTATTAATTCCCCTTAGAAATTGTTCAAGGAGGGCCTAATCTAAGAATGACTCATAGATGCAATTCTTTACAAGATTCCACAGAGAACAATCGTAATCTTTAATATTCTCCTCCCTACCCTGGTTGCGGTCACAGAAATGCAGTCTGGTGACATATCTAGAGGGATGAGGGTTGAAATAATTTGACAGCTGCTCTTTAAATTGATTGTAAGAGTATTGTTGAGGAGTCAGGGGGCTTTGCAAGTCTGTTCGCAATCTCTGTTATCTCTTTTCCAGAAAAACAAAATACTGTTACTATTTTGAACTTGTCTTCTTCGATTTTATTTATAAAGAGATACTTTTCTATATATTGGATGTACAAGGGCCAGTTACTTACCTCGCTGGTCAAATTCTCCTAGAATAGATTGCATTTCAGAAAATCTCTCAAGATACATAAATTTAACTGATTAACCTTGATTCTTAGTTTGAATCCAACTGGCTGACTGTCAATTGTTACATTGGCTAAGTGTTGGGGTTTGTTTTGACTGTGACTATATAAATTGTTATATCTCCACATCACTAAATCTTACAACCCAGACCTTACTGTTTTCTGATGGAATTCCAATAGTTTACCCATAATGACTCAACACTATTTCACCTAAATCCAGTGCATTTAATAAATTTTTAATTCAAAATAAATTTAATACATTAACTGACAATAATTATTAGAGTAACTTTACATTTTATATACATAGATACACATAATTCCATAGGCATACATAATAATAATATTGTTCCGACCTGTTTAGTTCCTAGCTTGCTTTCTCATGTCTAGCAAAGGGTAATATCCAGCACCCAAATTTGTATCCATCTGCCAGTTAAGCTCCTGGTTGTTTCACTTGTTCTCCAATTTGCATGTCTTCTTTCATTGTTTTCTTCCTACAGCTGATTGTCTAGTATTCCTGCTCATCAGATAAGATAGTTATTTCTCTAAGTGAACACATGTTGAATTCCAGAAAGGTGGCTGCTGGAGGGTTGTATTAGATCCTAAGATCTAAGTGCAGTGTTCTCAGATCCAAGGCTCCTCACTGACGAAGGCCATAAGCCAGAACCTAGTTTGGGGATATTGGATGAGTAGACACTAGATAGGGATTTTATGCACAAGCCTTCTGGCATCCATTGATTACTCTGTCTTGCTTAGAGTGGCACTACTGTATGGAGAGAGTTTTGCCTATTATAATGTTTTATCTTTTGTTAACTTTAATTAATGAGTTATTATGAGACTCAAATTTTTGTTACTCAATGACAGAAATCTGACACTCATTCCTTTAATTATTATAAGTACTTTTTTATCTCTTTGTTATCACCAATTTTACTTTTTCGCTATAATTAGAATATAATCTTTTTTTTAATCTTATAAGCTCACTGACTTTGAATTAATTGTAACTCATTTTAAAATTACCTTATTACTTCAAATTTAAACTGTACTTTTCATTTAAATTTTGAAGCTGCAAAATTGGAGTGTGGCTTAAATTTAAAGCTAATATTTTAATATCTGAAATATTTCTGCTGATCTCCCACTCTCCAACAATTGCATTTTTGTTTTACGTTCTAAGCATGTTTATAATATTATAATCATTGATAATAGTTTAGTTGGGAGGTCCCCATTTGCACTTTTCTTTTAATTTCTATTTAATTAAATGAAATGATTATTATTTTTCAATACCTATTAAAAAATCATTTATATATATTTTTTTTTCAATTTTAAAATCCTACAGCAGTTTAAATTTGAAGTAATATGATATTTAATATTTGCATTAAATACCATTACTGTCATTTGCTGCCATTTGTAAATGAATATAGCTATATTCTAATTCCAAATGGAAAGGGGGGGGGGTAGAGTAAACGAGAATAAAAACTTTAAGACAAATTTTATAATGACTACATGAATTAGAAACCAGAAACTTTGCCACACTTCACATGCTGATTCTTTCATTTATATATAGCATCACTCAATTTCTTTTTGATGTCTTCTACAGCAATATTTTCTTTCTGAAAAATGTTGAAGGATTGACAAATTCTAACTTTCACACACATATATAAATTTATAAGATCTTTGTATAATTTTGGCATCCAGACCTCAAATTTAAATTGTTTTTATAAGTTGCATCCATTAGGCAAGTTTCGGAAATAAGTTAACATCAATTGAACAAACTGGTAAATAGAAAGAATATGATGTAAATGTAAATTTTTGTTGAACTTATAGAAATTGGAACAATGAATTGAAAACACATGTCAAGCATTGGTGGTCAAGAGATCAGCGACAGCTGCTTTACAAGCAGTTGTCCCGTGTTAGCGGGTTCGCTTCCCGGCTGATGCTATGATACATGAATTGAAAACACATAACGCTGAATAAACAAATACTTCATAAAATTTATTCACAAAATACAAGAATATATTGCCCTTGCATGATTTAATATAGCGGTATACTGATGATCTCTGAAATTCAACTTCCATATATGGTGACTTCGCTTTGTTGCTTCTGATGCTCAAATTTCATAAGAACTTACGAGAAATAAATCACTTGGTTATTTAATAAGATATTTGTATAAAAGAAAAACATTTTTTTTGTGTCCTGAAAATTATGAATAACCATCACTTTCTCTACCTTTACCTATGAAATCGACTGTAATTATATAATAAAAATTACATTTAAAAATAAAAGATTTCGGCAATTTGAACATTGCTAAAAACAATAATAATATTAATTAAAATTACACATTCATCATTTTATTTAATATATTTGTATCTGCAATTGGTGTATTACATTTATCTTTGTTTCATTCAGAATATAATCAAGTAGTTTATTAAATTTAATACTTTCATTTATCTCTTTGATATTTGAGACTTTATTCATAATTATTTTATAAAGAAAACATTCCATAAGCTTAATCCTCTCAGCACCTACCAGGATCAAGTTGATTTTTTTCAAAGATTGTTTTTTTTTTGTTTGTTTGTTAGTTATTTTATTATTTTGTTGTTTCTAGAGAAATAGTTTGGTACTTGTGGATTTTCCTGTAAACCAAGATGGCAGCTTGTATTTTTGATAATGTATAGTTTTGAGAGCCTATAATCTATCAAAGATGTGTTAATTGTTAAATTAAAACAAAATTGATAAATTGATTGTTATATTTTTTTAAAAAAAGAAATAAATTTCATTTAGAAGCTTATTTCAATTTTTTTTTTACTTATAATATGGGAAGCAACGAGATGCTCTTACAGTGTCACAGCAGTTTTTCTTTTTTTTTTAGTAAATTGTATAATGAAAAAAATTTGGGACTTTCCTGTCATAGAACATGATGCAGTGAACTATTTCCAAAGATAGGAAATCCTGCCCTCCCAAAAAATGTGCACAATATAATTGCACGGCTGCCAACATGAATAAAGTGTAAATATGTTTGTTTTTTCATTTTTCTGTTAATAAGCTAATCCAAAATGAAATAAACTGCAAAGACTATAATTAATTTTTATACAATGATTTCTTTTTTAAAAAATAAGAGTAATAAAAAATAAAATCTAAATATTAAATGTTTCCTAGCATGCATTTTTTTGTAAACATTTTTTTTTTGGGGGGGGGGGGCTTGAAATTGTAAATTTCTCAAAAATACAGGCAGCCATCTTGGTTTACTGGGAAACTCATAAGTACCAATAATTTTTATCTATTACATGATGTTTTGCCAAGGGAATACTTGTATTAGTAAAAATATCATAACAATTATTTTTTTGACATAAACTAACTCTAGGGTTTATCAACTTCATAATCACTGGTTTTGTATTTTATTTTTAAACCACCTTATTATTTATATGCTTATATGTGAGGTCCAGAATAAAGTGATAATCTATAACAAGCAAAATATTGTATTAAGTATTTTTATAATTCATCAGTAATAAATATCTCTGTTTTCAACTTAGAATTCCAGTTCTTTTATTTCAGGTTTTCCACAGCTTCTTACTGAATTTATTATATGTACTGTAAAATGACAAATTCTGCATAATCTTAGGCATGTGATAAACCTCCATCATACATTCAATAAAATGTAATCAATATGACTACATTTAAACCAGAAACTATCTTTCTTCAAAAATAATCAACACTATCTTAATCTGTTTAAGATTATAAAGTGTATTATCTTTTTTAAATTAAAATAATTTCTAAACATTTGATAAAAGTGAAAATAAAATATTAACGGTTCTCTGCCATATATGTAATTTTAGAAAATTTAGCACAGCAATATAAAGAATTTCAAAGAATCAATAACTGTTAGATATATTAATAATTTTTTATTAGTCATTCATTAGACTGTAGATTATCCAATAACATTTCTGTAGTGTAATTTTCACTACATCACTCTCGTGCAAGTTTCTATTCACTTTTAACACCTTATGGAGGGATGTAATCATAAACATATGACCAAAGACATGAAAAAAGTGTATGATCCTCAAAATTCACATTTTGTGCTGAAGCAGCACACATCACTTGCCCTAGATCACACTCTGTTGTTCAGTATATATATAGAGAGAGATAGCAAATCACTTGCTGCCCTCACATCTTTGATACAGATCACTTAATAGAAGTATATTAATAATTTTTATTAGTCATCTATTATTCTAAAGATTATCCAATAATGAATAATATTTCTGTTATATATATCTCTACAAGTACATTATGGAGGATATTTAGAAATATCATTTAATATATTCATGATTCAAGATCAATTTAAAAGCAAATAATAAATTTTAAAAAGTACTTATATCTATATAGGTAAGTATAATCCAATATTTTATATATGAATAATTAACATAAAAATTTACAATTATGCAAATGAAGAACAATATAATCAATTCTTCCTACAACTGGGTAACTGCTTGAAGCAAACACTAACAGAAATGAGCCTATAATATTCTTTGGATTAGGAATAATTCATTTCATTTATTCTATTCCAGAGCTATCTATAATAAGTTTAACTAATAGACATTTTATAATAATGCTGTACACAAATAAAGAGTTAATTTAGACATTTAATATATCAAGCTTACATTAGATGCTTTGGATTTGAATAAATTGCAAATTAATATTCTCAATGCAGATTTTGAAAGTAATCGGAACAAATTCGGTGTTTCTTTGTATAATCCTTACATAAAATTTTGATAAAGACAATATAATTAATTTTATGTCCTTTTTTTATATAAATAGATTCTATGACAATTAGTATTAATATTACTATTTTTATTTTTTAATAAACTAACCTTTGAAATATTAAAGATAAAATTTTCACTTCTTAAAATTTAGTAAATGTAATAAAACTGATTGTAGTTTTTCTCTAAACACAAGAATTAGTTATAAGATAAACATGCATATCACAAAAAAAAAAGAAAAAAGTTATTTAAAATCAACAACAGGTGCATTTAAAACAATTAACCCAAAGACGACCACTTATCAGGATAGTAATCAGAAAAAGATTTCCGAAATTTTTGTATCATGCAAAGTTAAAAATCGATGACTAACCCACTTTTAACAACTAAGAATAATAAAAATACAGGTGCGCTGCTTTGCAATTATCATGCAAATTTCATATGAGAAGTAAATATTTCAATTTAATATTCAAATCAGCCAAATTAATTATATGCCAGTAATTTTAAAATCATATAAAAGACTGTAAGATAATTGAACTGAATAAAGCGTTGGGGAAAATGCAAAGAAATAAAAAAATGTAAAGATTTATTAATATCAAAATTTCTAACATTCTTTCATATACTGTCACTAAGATACGAAGTTTCAAAATATTTAAGGAAATAAACACACAATTTTTAATCTTTCAATAAGTTTTATTTGGGAGTTGAGATATCGTCATTTATACAAAATTGTTTGTGTAAACCTGCTTTTATATAGGAACCTAATAAATAACTCAAAACAGTTGTCCTATAACAGTTAACAACCAAAATAAAGTCGTAACCACATACACTTCTAAAAGAAAAACAGAGAATAAAAATTTAAATATTTTTTTTAAAAAAAGTTACATTTTATTTTTCTCTGGCTTTCTATTCACATTTGTTAAAATCTTTTGCAAATATTTCAAAACATTTTTTTTTTTTAATACAAACAGCCTCAATAACTAAAAGTATTTCACTCCATTCATGAAAATGTATACTCACCCGCTGTCTTCTAAGTTGGCCGTATTCTATACAACAAAGTAGCAAACTAATAAATAATAGAAATTCAAATGAAGATATCATTTTTTGTTTATATTAATCTAAAAGTACTATTGAATTTTAAATAAAATTAAATTTAAAAAAAATAAACGCGAAAGATTTTTATATAAACATTATTACAAATTGAAAACATTAATGTGCCAAGAGTACGCTAGGATTTTCCAAAGCGTGAATGTGTTCCAGTTGAATGCTGTTACGGAACTCCAAACTGTAAATGTCTTTCAGACACGCTTGATTTTATTTTATACGCGTTCTAGTGTTGTTATTTTGTACTCTTACAGCAGAATTTTGAATAACTCCCTACGCTGCTGGCAATCAGCCAGAACGTGGCAGCCACTGACAACAAAAATTGATCTTTAGAAGTGGCGGTAGTTCTCCCACGTAAATCCCGAATCAACGTGAATTGAAAAGAAATGCTGAGAAAAATATTTACATATTTGACTTCAGACTTATTCGAATGTTGATATTAATCTTTTAAATCCACATAGATGTTCGTGCGTAATTTTAATTATAAAATAAATTGCACAAATGAATATAAATTTAAATTCATTCAATTAACAAATATTTACTGTAGCATGCATTTTAACAAAATTTCTATTTTTTAATTAATATAGAAGAATTGATAAGTGTACGACGATGTAGCTCTACATTTAGTATGCTAGCATAAACTAAGTGGGGGAGGGACGCAATGCAATCTATTACCGATGATGATGAAATATTTTTACTTGAATGTCATACCTTCTAATATGGCATAAAGTAAATTTTGTTACAAGTTTTTTTTTTAAAAAGGGGGTTATTTTTACATTTATCAACCACAAATGTCTAATAATCAAAATACTTATAGCAGAATGGCACTGAATAGAATTGCAATGAAATGCCTGGGAAAGATCTTTAAAATGTAAATGCACATATTTAAAATGAAATGTAGAATTATATCCCTAAAAATGAAGATGGGAATTATTCAACTTATGATATTTCCTGTGATAGTATGGATATTGGGGAAATATAAAATATAAAGTGGTTAAGTCTCTTGAATTGTGGTGTTTACAATAATTTTTGGATAGCACAAAAAATAAACAAGAACATATATAATTTGATTAGGCCTGAACTTTTTTTTTTTATGTGTCAAAGCATCGGCCGGGAAGCGAACCCGGGACAACTGCTTGTAGGGCAGCTGTACCGACCACTATGCCACCAACGCTTGACTAGGCCTGAACTTTTGAAGCACAAAACATCAAGACTGCAGTAATTTTATTTTAGGCATATTATGAAATAATCTAATTCATTTAGAAAATAATATAATACATGGTAAAAGAGAATGAGAACAAAAAGGATGTATGGATTCTATCACTAACGAATTAATATATTGTACGTTAAAAAATGCTATTATCTAATCACCCATAGCTGACACCTATTTGATAGCATTTAATGATAATGTTAAAAATAACAAAAAAAAAAGCCCAAGATAGAATTAACTTTAGTAAACCATAAAATAAAATTCAAGATTGAAAAAAATAGCCATAGTTCAAATATTAAACAATAGAATAAATAAATATAAAAGTAGAATAAAATCATCACATAAAAAAAAAATTCAAATTGTAATAATTTCTTCCTTTAATGTTTCATTTTACAACATTCTTATGAAAACATTTTTTTATTATTATGTATTAATAATTTGAAAGAAAAAAATTTTATTTTGCTTTTTAAATTTTATAAAAAATAGAAAAATTATTATTGTGTAAAATTGGTATTTATCAGACAAATAACAAAGTAAAAAATAAAGTATGACATATATTGTAGATAATATTCAATTGTAACAGTTAATTAGGAACAATCAGTTTAACAGATTTTTATCCCAACAAAAATTAATTTCTTATAAAAAGAGGCAGGATAAATATCAATCATTATAAATGTGGATAAACTATTCATTTCAACAAAAATTTTATTAACAATAAATAGTGATTACATACTAATAAAGGATAAATAAATGAATAAGTTGTACAATAATATGATTATATAATGTTCTATTTGTCATCTGGCTAGATTATGTTATGAGAGCACAATTGTTATACTCTTATGTGGTTAGGTATAGTGAAGAGATTCTAAGAACTTGTTTAATGGTATTAGCATTTTTAATATAAACATGAATATCTATAATGCCGGATAGGTGGGAGTTGATAATCAGGAAAAGGACAGAGCAGTTAAAGACCAGGCGTCATCAAAGACTTTATTGGAGGCAAGGAGCTGGTCACGTTTCTTGATTTTTTTGAGCGTTTGATAAAACAATGGTATGATTTGTGGTGGGGGTAATTCCATGAGAGTTTTGCATCTTACTATCCATATGGAATAAAGGATAAAGGTAGAAAGCCTTATTATTGAAAAAAATCCATTATGAATGGCATTTTCAAGTGAGAAAATCATATCAGGTCTTATGTTGGAATTGATTATGATTATATCTTTCAGTGTTTTAAGTCTTGGGCACCGGTGTATAATATGGTCTATGGTTTCATCTTCACGAGCACACAGACCACATATAGGGTCAATGCTGGTAAAACCTCTTCAATGATAGAGAAACCAATTCGTGGGAAGCGCATTAAGATTTATTTTAATGATGAAGTCAAGGAATTTGGGTTCCAGACTCCATCTTTTGAAGTGAGTAATGAGTCTTTGATTGTTTACTTTTAGGCTGTTTTTAATGGGTTGTTGATTATAGTTGATTATATTGTATGCTTACCATAAGGTGATTTTTTGGTTAAGGAGATCCTTGAGGGATTGACTTGTATGGCTTGAAGCCTGGTGTGATCTTGCCATCAAGAGAGAGAAAAATCTCTCTGTTGTTGAGCAGATTGCTGACCATCTGAACAATCCCAGCTGGAATGTCACATTCCAACAGAATATCCAGGAGGATGTTTATCTGGACTAAATCAAATGCTGCCGCAACATCCAGCTGGACAGCAATAGGTTTTGATTTACAATGAACTCTGATGTAATTGAAGAGTGCAGTTACATTGGACATGGCATGCGAGATTGATGATCCCTTTTTTCTGTATTGGTTTGATGAGATATGGCTAAGAATTTGAGTTTGGATTTGATCTTTAATGACTGACTCAATTATCTTAATAAGTAATGGGTCATGAAAATTGGCCGGATACTGTTAATGTCGTTTAGTGGTTTTTCTTTTTTAATAAAAGGCACGAGTGCCACTGGGTAAAGATCTGTTATGTTTCTGTTGCCGGAGGCTAGGTGATCAATCATTTTTTTAATAATTGGTACAGTGAATTGACTGAGGTGTTTGAGAAGGAAATTTGGGATGCCATGAAGGCCAGGATGAATGTCATCAGGGAGAGATGTTATCTTCTTTTTGATTTGGATTTCTGTGATGCCATGTTTTCCGGGGTCACCAGCATCCAACCAGCTGTTTATAGGAGGAGCTCCATCTTTTTGCATTAATTGGCAGAATTGTTTGCTGATGTGCTGCATCATTAATGTGGATAAACTATTTATAAATACTTTTAACATTTTTACAACCGAATCAATTCTTTGTTGTTTTTAATAATCTTAAATTTAAAAATAATAATAATTAAAAACTTGTTTTGATTTGCTATTTATTTTTTTATTTTATAGTAAATGTTTTACATACTTTGCTTAAATATAAAATAAATGATAATATACTATTAATTCGTATTTACTTAAAGAAGTAAATCTATCAAGAATATAATTTATATATGAAAATAGAAATATTTTATTTATTTTTTAAATTGTGATTTTAAGGTTTAGTAATATTTTTTTATAATTTATTTGTTTATCAAAACAGGCATTTTTATGTAAGTAAATTGATATTCCTAAAGGTTGGTTGACTGCTTCTGGTGGAGCCACCCATAAGAATGACAAAGAAAAAATAAGTTTGGTCTTCTAATTTTAGAAAACATAAAAAAATAAAAACATGAAAATAATATAATACATTTAAAAAACAAACTTAAAAATAATATACTCAACAATGTAAAAATAATATTTTTAGCAATCAACACAATGCATTGCATAGTAAATATAAAACTAAATAATGTTTTGGCAATGCGGCCAAATAAAAATTCGTAAACAATTAAAATTACAAAAGTCAATTAATTAAAATTTTCATAACAATGTTTTAGCAATAAAACCAAATGCAAATCCATAAGAAATTAAATTACAAAAACTAATGAATAGAATGAATATAGGTGATGATTTAACAAGCACAGCATTGTAAAAAGTAATTTATAAGAAAGAAACTGTAAGAAAAATAAAGAATATGGATGCTATAAATAATACACAAACAATAATGTAAAGTTACAACAGTGACTGTAACAAGAATAACCATGGAAGTAAATAAGGTTTTAGTGGAGATGCTAAATGCATATTCATAATAAATTACAAAAAAAAAAAAAAATCATTGCTGAAATATTAATTGGATCCATGATTTCATTTAAATGTACGTTTTTATCTCCCTAAATGATAGCATTTTAAAATGCAATCTTCCATGGATTACTTATATTTAACCCATATTTATTACAAGCAATTACTTTCTTATGGATTATTTTTGAAATTACTGTGCTTGTTAAAGTATAATTGATACTGATTTATGCAATTTAATTTTTTATTGATCTGCATTTGATCTCATTGCTAAACATTATTTAGTTTAATATTTAGTTAATGGTGTTGTTACAGATTGCTTAAATGAAGATTCATTGCTATTTAATTTAGCTGCTCGGTATATTATTTTCAGATTTCTTTTTTAAATATATTACTTTCATGCTTATATATATATATTTGACTTTTTATACAAAATGTCAAACGCAGTGATTATTTTTTTCTGTAAATATTAATATGTTGTCAGTTGCTCTATTTTTCAGTTAGCACCAATAAGTTTATGCTAAAGTGCATCTATATAAATAAATATGTACATATGTTAGAACTTTACATATGAATCAACTATAATCAAGTATAATAAATGCTATGTTAATAATTTTTTTGACTTCAATATATGTAGACTTAGATTTGAACCCCAGTCAAATATTGGTGCTGAGTGTATTTAAAGTGTCCATATATCCCAATTTTTCCAGATTTACCCCAGTTTTATCTCTCTTGTTCTGGGGTCCTGACATTCTTTTGGGACAGTTAATTGTACCAGTTTTGTTAATTAGTCATGTTTATTTTACTTTTTAAATTTTAAATTTATATTTATTTTTAATTAATATTTATTCATTTAATATTTTATAATTATTTTTTCCAAAATAGAAGTGGTCCCTCATCATTTTGGTACCTTAGAAATAAGTGATTTCAATTTGTGATTTTGTTTTGATAGATAACGTATATATATACAAACAATTGTTTTTTTTGCTTTCGTTTATATTACGAAATGAGAGACTTGTTAATAATGTAAATGTGATTATATGCTTTGTAATTTATTTTTATTTCGTACTGAAATATTTGAAAATCTGCAATGAAGTTTTTTTTTATCGTATATCCTGGTTAGGCCCTGTGGAAATATGGACATACTAGCATATTACTTACTCATTAAAATATATGTAAACGTGTCCCATTCAACTTTATATTAATTATATTATTATTATTTAACATTTTGTTTATACATACACACATATAAAAAATGATCTGTTATATATATGTGTGTGTGTGTTGAAGAGTATTGTATATTTACAATTCAATAAACAGTATGTATTCTATTCTAATCAATGTTTATCAACAAATCGTGAGCTTACATTGAACGCGAGGAAAGTTTGGAATAAAATATATAGCATAGATTGCGGTCCCATTGTATGGGACAAATCCTTGATATCCTTGTCTTTTACAACAATTTCCAATTCATTTTATTTTGCTAACATTTTTTTAACTGTTTTGAGGTGAGAATCAAATAGTTTAATAAATCATTCCTAAAAAATTAATTTTGTGTTACAGAATCTTCAATTCCATAAATATAAAACTAAAACATTGGTTCAGAATATAAAAATATCTAGAGTTTCAGACCAAATTAATATATTCCGTCTTTTACTTTATTTATCTATACTTGGAAATAAATTTGTTTTGCATTTGCCAAGATAAATAAACAACTTAAAAACAATTTTAAAAAAATAAAAATTATTTCTATTTTCAATGTTTTCTATCAGAAACAGGTCATACTTAAAAATTCTAATAAAAACTTTTAAAAAAAACTCCTCTTGTTTGCATATACAATTTTTGAATTCACTAAGAAATAACAAATTTCCTAACGTTAAATAAGTTCATATCAAACAATTTATTTTACAGAAAAAATCTCCTCGTTATGAATCATCTTCTCAATATTTTTAATTATTCCTCCACTAACCAACAAATGATTCTCAGTGTCACCAATTAGAATACATTCTCTGTATTGATGTTTTATATATGAATAGAATTTTCATTTATATAGCTCACTACCAAAGTTTGCTCTTTTGTATTTAGTATCATCTCAAATCAAAGTCCTTATTTTGGATGTTAAACCAAAAATCCACAATCGGAGAATTATTATATAAAAAAATAAAATTCTTATAATGCTCCAGATCCAACAATAAAGCCAGATAGGTATGATCTTTTTAGAGGAATCTCATCAATAGATTCAGAAGAACCAATGGTCATGGCACTCATCTGCTTCATAAATGGAACCTAATAGCTATTAATTTATATTAAATGGACAAACACAAATCAGGACTCATACAGTTAATGATTATTAAATCTATGTCTATAGTGGCAAAATTGAAGGACTTAAAGCTATTTTTGAAATTATCTCCTGGTAGGGATTTCTACAGGTTTCTTTATATCTTGTTAATAGCTAAGCTATATAAATTTATCCATACACTAAATAATAATAATTATTGTTGTTGTTGTTGTTGTTGTTGTTATTATTATTATTATTATTATTATTATTATTATTATTATTATTATTATTATTATTATTATTATTATTATTATTATTATTATTATTATTATTATTATTATTATTATTATTATTCCAATGAATTGATAGTTTGTAGAATTGTTGGCATTATAACTCTGCTTAACTTCCAATATCTGTTAATTATCTACAATTTACTTTTTTTTTAATGGAATTGTGACTAGATCCCTGGCAGACTCTTATAATTAAAATTATTGTGTACCTATGGTTTGGTTTCATTGTATCATTGCCTAGTCTATAAAAAAAGAATAAAAATTTACTTTAAAAAAAAAATCAATAAATTTCTTTACAGATTCGAATGTTTGATCTTCATTTTTAGCTATCTGTTGATTTAGTGTTAATAAATTAGTTCAATACTTTATTCATTTGGAACCTAAATATATGATAGTGTTTACTCAAAATATTACATTGACAATTATTTTTTCCCCAACTCTTCCTCTCTTTTCTGTGTAATCCTTTTTATTGTTGTTCTTATTTGTTATTTATCTTCTGATTATTTAAAAAATAATAATAATAATAATAACAGAAAAAAATATATAAAAACAACATTTGAAACAATAATTTCATTTGAGTGAATAAACAGAGATACTGATTTTATTTCCGATAGAGATTATCTATAGTACAAATGTCATTAATAATTTGACATTAATAATCATTTAAATTGGCTTATTTATATAAAAAGAATAGAAAAACCTTTTTGTTGGAAATCACTTTGTTGGGATATGCAGAACAAAAAGTGATTGAATTAGCAACCCAATTTTATGGTTCATGAAACGTTGCAATATGCTTCACTAACAAAAATACTGAATAATTATTTTAGTTTTCTATCATTGAAGTATATAGCTTATCTCCCTTTTTATAACTGATGGCAAGTTAGAGAGGAAAAACTTAGAGATTATGATTAAACCCTGCGAGAGAAAAGGCTATCTCTATGGTTATTCTCTCGAAGAGTCCCTATAGGAGCAGTTGTTGGAGATTATATAATGAATAATTCAAGCAATAGATGTTTGTTAAATGGGATAATTTATAAGCTAATACTAGATCATGGGAATTTTAGATTGCTGGTGTTTCAAAATGAATAAAATGGTCATCAATAAAACTGAAAATGTGAAAAAAAATATTATTTATTATTATTGTTATAAACTAGGCCATTTTGTTAAAGATTACAAGTAGAAGAAAGAAAGCTGCAGAAACTGTGGTGAGAACTACTTACACTAGATATGCTAACAAGATAGATTCAAAAAGTGCTAAAAAAAAAAGACTACAGAAAATAAAATAAAATCATTTTATAAATAAAATCATGAGAATTGGGAATTTGAATCACACAAAATTGCCTGGCTAAAATATAACAAATAAATAGTTATGGAAACAGACAGGAAAGATGGCATGTCTATAATTAAGTATAACTGAAAAAAAAATTTCCTATCTGCAACAGTCTTCCATCTTCGTCTAAAATCTCTTTAAAGGCTAAAAGAATTAGTGAGAACTTTGTTAATATTATAGATACTGAAGGAGAATTAGTGCAAATAAAAAATAAAGCAAAAATACTGCTGCTATAGGACATATGAGGCAATATTGATCCTCATACTGGAAGGAAGTTTTTTGGCTCTTTGTTGTTTGAAATTTGCTTGATTAATGAAATTTCCTGTTGAGAAGAAATCCAAAAAGCAGATGAAAAATTAGCTTAAAATTTCCCCAGGAGAAATAATGCTAAACAATCAAGAAATTCCCTGCATGTGTAAGCCACACAAGATTTTTTTTATATAATTATCTAAGGGAGTAGACAAAAAGATAAAAAACTTGTGAATCATGCCAAATAATGCTAACAGCTTTCACAAAAAAATTTATAGCATGGACAGCTATAACCAGTCAATAAAGCAGAGCACATATGGGCAATGCTGTATCACATATTGGCAATTGGTTTTTAAGGTTTCTGGATTCTTACATAGGACACTATCTCCAAACTAAATCTCTTCACATGACATAGATATCCTGAAATCATTATTTCAGACAATGGTATGGAATTTACTTCTTTTATGTTTAAACAATTTTTTAAAAAAGCAGAGTGAAAAATATTCCAAGTCAAGTTTAACAATTAAAGTTGGTACTATGTAAGGCTAAAATCTCAAACTAGTAAACTTTCATTTTTTCAATCACAATAGGAAAATCTCCAATCTAGAAGATGTTTGAAAGAAAGCCGAAAACCAAATTGTTGATGATTTTGCCAAATGTAAACCAAGAGATAGCTGAGTTGGAAAAATTAAATTATGCTAGATAGTGACCAAATCTGAATTGAGATTAAATTTAATAAGTAATGAATAAAAGGCAAAGACAGTGAACTTTTATTTAAACACATAATGGAAGTTGGGTCATATTATGTCGGCATATAAATCACATTCACATATGAACCATGGGAAATGGTCAAGTTGATGCTGCACCTTTGTTAGCAGAGTCAACACTAAATATTAATCCATCTAATTCAAAAACTTGCAGAAACAATTGACATGGCTGAGAGGAAGTTAATGAAAGATAGTCATTTGTTCTTGGATAAGAAGATCTATGTCAATTAGAAGAAAACTTGCTTATCTCCTATCTCAAAAAAAAATGGAGAAGTAAGAATGTGTCTCCAAAAATTTTTTTTGCTTTTTCTATTTTATTCATCATTCAAATCATTAACTTTCAAATGTACAATGGAGTTTGCTAAAACAATTTAATTGTTCCCAGAATACCATTCATTACATCATCAGTTGGTTGTAGTTTACATTGAACAGTATGTTCTTAGGGATAATCCTTTCCTAGCTCATAGCAACTATTTAAGAAAAAAAAAAATCAAAAATATAAATACAAAAACATCTAAAAATTAATTACTGTGTATACTATATAGTTATATTTCAAAAACAACTAAAAATCATCCTTTAAAGCATAATATTAATCTCATATAATCTAATAAAAATTCAAGATCATTGATTTCAAAATCTCCATTCTCTTATGAGATAACATTCAGTAGCAGTTTTATCTAAAAACCCACTATGGTTTATAATGCTCTCTACTCCCTTTTCTGAATTAGGTAAATTTTATATTGATGGTAATAAACATTTTTGCAGGAACAGTATTTGTATTAAGAGATAACAAAAAAAATTTCAAATATTTACTTTTATTACCTTTTTACATTAAAGCTACCATCTGCCATATACTTTTGATTAATCCACATTAGCAATAATTCAATAATATTACAACATAAATTAATCCTTAATTACCCCATATTCAAAATTTAAATTGATAATCACTTCAGTGATTATCAATTGTTGAAACAATTTTGTTTTTTAGCTTATGATTAAAATTAATATTTATACATGTATATAAAGAATTTAAAAAACAAATAATGTTCAGCACAATCTCACAAAATATGATAATGATATCTAATTCTGTACTCAATGCTAAAACATTGTGAAAAGTCTCACACAGATGGTTACTATTGCAGGCAGTAATTCTCATTGTAATTTTTTTTATTTTAGTCAATGGCATTCATCAAATTAGCAAATTCTTTACTTATTTTTCTACATTTTCATTGGAATTTCATGTTGAAATTTTAATTTCAAGCAATAATCAGCTTTCAAATTCTACCTTTATGGCATCTAGCTAAAATTATTTTGATACATAGATCTAGGAGAATACTTTTAAAGAAATATATTTATAACATTTTTGATACAAGAGATTTAAAAAAAGATAAGAAAATTAAATTATTAACTAATTTTTAGATGTCTATCATATTACTAGAACTTTATATTTCGATTTTTTTACAATTATATGCTTAAATACAAGTATGAATGTTTATACTAAGCTTAATGTAATTTAGAAAACATTTAAACTCAGACTTTCAAGTATCCTATATATATCACAATGATGGCATTACAAAACCATTGTGTTGTCTTTCTAATATACTATTCTTTAAAATGAAATATATTCAATTTATAAGACAACTATATACTTAAAATATATAAATAATAAATTTATTAACATCTAATCAATTTTCGTTCAAAAATATACCTTATCAAGATATTATAACAATTAAAAAAATTCATGTGATTTACATATCATCTTAACACACCATACTGGGTCAAACTTAACAATAAAGATGTTTTTATATTTTCCAATTTTTATTTAATGACCACTTTAATGGATTTCTATTCCATATTCTAAGGATGTATATGAAATTCTAAATGATAGAAAAGAAAAAATAAATCTTACTATAGGTATTGGATGAAAAAATAGTAAATCTTTAAAAAAAAATAGTAAGTAATTCTAAAATAAGGAATGATAAGAATAATAGGATAGGAATAGTTTATAAAATTATTTGTAAAAGATTCAAGATGATATACATAGGTCAGTCAGCAAAAAGTAAGATAGAAAGAGGTAAAGAGCATGACAGAGCTATAAATAGGAAAGATTAAATCAGGACCGTTTTGCCATTTTTTAGAAACAGGACACATTATGAATTGTGAAGAAAGTATTGAAGTCATCAAATATTGTAAAAAATATAAAGAAAAAAAAGTATATGAAACCTTGTATATACATGAAAATAAAGAGAAATGTATGAATCTAGTACAAGGGTTGGTAAAATTAGGAGGAAAATGGTCATTAAATAAAAATTGGAAAATATAAAAACATCTTTATTGTTAAGTTTGACCCAGTAGATGGTGTATTAAGATGATATGTAAATCACGTGAATTTTTTCAATTGTTATAATATCTTGATAAGGTTTATTTTCAATTAGATATTAATAAATTTATTATTTATATATTTTAAGTATATAGTTGTCTTATAAATTAAATATATTTCATTTTAAAGAATAATATATATATATATATATATATATATATATATATATATATATATATATATATATATATATATATCCACTCCATCTTATACAACTGATATACATGACTACATACATGTGAAAGAGATAGATGATTTTCATTATACATATTTTGTGCTGAATCAGCACTCATCAGTTGGTCTAGATCTTCATCACCCACATATATATATATAATCAGTGCTCAGTTTGTATTAAGATAGAAACAAAAAAAGAACCAATTATATGCCAAATTTATTTAAGGTTGAATGTTAATCAACTTTTAGATTCAATTTTTATGTCATATAATTAAAATTATTACATCTTACATACTTAGAAGAATACTTTTTTAAAAAATATGAGCATTTTTATTGCTAAAAATAAAAAAGGCAAACAAATTAAAGTAATAATTAAGATTTAGAGTTTACAATTTTACAAAGAATTTCATTTTGAATTTTTTTTTATTGGAATTTTATTTGGAATTTTCTTTAACAACCAACATTAATCGGCTTTCAAATTTATAGCTCATGGCAAAAATGATTATAGTATAAGCACCTAAAAGAATACTTTTTGGCCAAGTGTCAGCCATTATAGTATTCAATGTATAATGCTGCATTTTTTATACAAACATAATTTAAATGAGAATTAAATCAATCTGTCATCACTGAAATGATGTAAGAAAAAACTTTTTATATATTTTTATTTAACTTATAGAATTTTTTGTTTTGTTTGTAAAATCTTTTAATTCAATTTCCATCTATTTTCCAATTTTTTATATACCTGATACTTTGAATACATATGTATTCTTGATATCAGTACATTGTTTTAGAGTTTGCAAATAATTTTAGCAAAAATATTAGTAAAAATTTTAAGCTTTTTAATTTTATAAGAGATTTATTTCTCTTTATGTTACCCTATCTAGTGACATTAAATTGTATTTATATTTTTTTTTATTAGAAATTTCTAAAACTGTATATTGAAGTCTGTCCATTAAAGTTTGAAAATTTGCTATCTTAATATAACCGGAGCACTGATTATATATGTGTGTGGGAGATGATGATCCAAACCAACTGATGAGTACTTGTTCTGCATGATATACATATATTGAAGATCATTTACCTTTTTCATATGTTTGTAGTCATGTATATTGGTTGTATAAGATAGAATGGATGATTGAAGGCAGCTTAAAAGTCTGGGTTCAAATCCCCTCTAATTAAACCTAAAAAGTAAAAAATACATATTAAACTTTTTTTTAAAAAAAAATCACCTTTTTTATTCTTATAAATGTACTAAAAAGTAAAAAATAATTTTTCTTCAATTTTCATAAATAAAAACACAAATTGATCATATCTAAAAATTCATAAATAAAATTCTCAAAGACTCAATTTAACATGCAATTAAAATTCATTTTGAATATATTGCATTGATATAAGTAATTGAATGAGATTCTTAGAAAATGTGACATGAATTTCTAAACATTATTACCCATGTTTTTATTTGTGAAAGCTAAAGAAAATTTATTCTTTACTTTTTAATGTCATTTTTCTGAATAAAGCACTTTTTTAAATATATATCTGTTTTGAAAAAATTAAAAGTCGGAAGTGGAGTTGGGCTGGGCATACTGCTACAAGAGATTATAATAGATAGACAATTGAAATCTTAAACTGGACTCCAAAAGATTGTAAAAGACCCAGAAAGAGACCACATGTGAGATTGATGAATGAAATAAGAAAGTGTGCAGGGATGATGTGGAGAAGAGAAGCTAAAGATTGGAGAAGATGGATTGAACTCGGAGAGACCTTCATCCTGCAGTGGATTGATAATGGTTGTTGTTGATGATGATGAATATTGTGGAAACAATTAATCTTTATATATGCACTAAAATTGGCATCCATTCTTCTTGCAATAATTGTTTTAAAAACTTAGATGATCCAAATAGTGATCCACCTATGGTTAGAGCTTATTTTTTAAATAAATCAACAATTATTGACTGTGCCCAAATTATGGCTTGAATTTATTATATGCCAGATTTTTAAATCAGCATATTACTTTACAAATTCAGTTTGTACATTATAGAGAAGAGAAAATTTTTCATTTTTAAACTACCTGGACTATTAAATTTTGTTAGTTTATATTGCCGTAATAATTAATAATAAACCGATTTATATATATGTAATATTGTAGAAAGAATTATTAATGGTAGAATGTGTTTCAATTTTAGCACATGTGTGAAGATTAATTTCTTTCACAATATTACAAATATATAAATTGCTATCTTATTAATTATTAAATATATATGTGGGGGGGGGATCATGGCAATGTAGTTTTATAGGTTGAAATTTTATTAAAATTATGATATGATTCTGAAATAAAAATGTTCGATTAATTTGTTTAAAAGAATGGACAATTATATAAAAAAATTATCCAGATGAATAAATGTCATTATTAGTTTTTTAAATGCCTTATATTATGATTATCAAACTTACTTACAGTCAGATGACATATATATATATATATATATATATATATATATATATATACACTGTACAAGATATGTAAAAATAGATAAAAATTTCTACTCGTTTTCCCAATCATAGTAATCTTTCTTCATTAGTATTTATATATGAAAATATTTTAATATGTGAAAATTTATGTTTATAATTTTAATTAGAAAAAAAATCACAATTTATAAAATTATAAATGGAAATTTTTACATATTAAAATATTTACATCAATTACATCCATTAAAATTATTAAATTATAATATATGTAATTATATAATTGAATATTTATAAATACAGTAATTAGATAATTAAAAATTGTATCCACTTAGGAGTGCTTTTGATTATCCTAGTAATCTTTGTCAACTAACACTTTGAAAGGCTAATCTTCCCACAATTCTGTGGTCTTAACGTTTGCTGCCTGCCTGTTAATTAAGTTATGTTTGTATTTGTATATTAGCATAGCTTCCTTTATTTTCCTTTTATTGTTATTATAATATATATATATATATATATATATATATATATATATATGTGTGTGTGTGTGTGTGATAAATCATCATTGAATAGAATTGGAAAGAATAAAAAATTAGCTAAGTAAATTTGGGATTTTGAAAATATTAGAACTAGAAATGGCCAAATAATAAATTAAAAATTACATTTAAAAAAAAAAAAATTAAACATTTAATTTGATTTTTTTTCATTATTAATTTGGAAGAGTTGTTATAATAGTTCATATTGTACATGTTAATATAAAGCTGAGCACTGATTATAATATTGTGCCAGTCAAAATCGTGTATTCATTCAACAAGACCAATAATCCCAGCAAAAGTACCTCGAATCCAACCATACACAAGATACAGATGTCAGGGGAATGGTGAATCCTAACCTATTTGCCTGAACTATTGCCTCTCTGACTAATGGATAACGTTTGAGATGACCCTAGCAGTGCTTGGTTTTATTCCATCCCAGCTGGAGGTCATGGTTCACAAAGAGACTCAAAATAATAAAGGGTTTATATGAGAAATTAATGATTTAGTGAATTCTGACGATTGCAGAATGGTACAGATGTGATTTGATATCGATTACTAATGGTTTGAACCGTAATAATTATAATTCTTTCTGGCAACATTACAAAGAAGTGAATTTAAATCAAAGAAATATTATAAATAACTAGGGTAATTAATATTAGAGATTCGGAGTGATGACAAACTAAGCTAATTTAAAATAATAATATTACAGGAATTTATTAAGAAATTGAGTTATTGTTATACAAAATAAGTTGAGTTTTGTTTATACAACTAGGTTATTATATTTCTTGAATTCGTTTTGATGCGGCTAAATGCAAAGCATTTGATAACAAAGTAAAAATTTGTTAATTGGTCTGCCAAGAACCAATCAGCAATAAAATATCATTAGCCCTCTTTAAGAGATTACAAATAAATCTATTTTATATATAAATAACAAGACATGAGCGATGTGTATTTAAAACACTATTACATTTAAATCAGTTGTCTATAATGAGTGTGGAAAGCAAAATAGTTCATTTTAAATTAGATAATCAGATTTAACTAATTAACGGGATTGGTTTGTGAAGGACGTGCCATCACAGCAGAGAGCATTTCAAGTTTGCTAAATAAAGATATAAAATGATGAAGGCAGTATGCTATTATAGATTACAACAAAAGAACAAATGAGATCTGTTATGAACCTTTGGGTGGCTTTGCTAAAGGAAATTCCTAGTAAATACAGCTAGATGATGAGAAATTCTGGCCCTCCAGCCTAAACATGTCTCTGAATAATAATAATAGCTTTGATGTGCTGGACTTCCCATACACATCTTAATGGCAATGCCTGAAAAGGGTCCCTTAGTAGGAAATACGTCTACTTTGAGGGAAAGTAAGATTGGACTGATCATATTTAAACTTCCAAAGGTCCTGAGGGGTAAGTAGCAAAGCAAGAATAATAATAAACAAATGGTTGTAATGATGAATACATAATGCCTTAGACATATATAGATAGATAGTGTATCACTAACGAAAATAATAACTTAATTTCTGATTAAAATAATCGGCTCCCTGACATAATAGAAAGTCCCCAGAAATCTTAGGTCATTACTAAATGGATCATAAATTATAATATAAAAGGAAAGAAGAATTAAAACTAAAATATAAATTGTTTTCCACACTTTCCAAATATATCATTTATTAGTGAGTTATCAAATAGTTCATCATTGAATATTACAAAATAAGTCAGTCTTTTAATTAACATAAACAGACTGGGCATTAAATATCAAACTCACTTCTGGTGAAGTTTGACAATATACAGCATAATAAATTATACATCACAATTTTACTATTTTTCTCACAAATAAAATATATATGTATGAAACATATACTGATAAAATGCTATGATAAATGTACTTTCAATGATTTTCTTTCAAGACATTTGTTTTAATGAAATTCATTATCCTTTCAGAAATAATTATGAGGGCACTTTTAAGTTGGAGATAATAATAAGATACCTAACTTTTAAAATAATTTCAATCATTTAAAATAAATTTATAATATAAGAGGTACAAAACTAAATGAGCTTTCTCTATTAATTAATTTAATGGAAATAAGTCTCCTAAAATGATTTTTAACTGGAGAAAATAAGAGGGGGATGGTTTAAAGTTAGTTGCTCATTGAGTTTTATACTTGGCAGTTTCAACAAGTCAATATTATAAATAAACCAACAAAAAAAAATTTAAGATAAATTTGCCCCATCAAAATAATGTGAGATTTTTATAAGAATTGATAATTTTAAATTTAAGAGAAAATTTTTAAAAGACGCATTTTAAAATTAAGTTGTATAAACATTACAGATATATATAATATAAATTAATATTGATTTAAAAAACAAAGTAAGCTAGAATCATAGGCTTGTGGCAAATTGAAGGTTATCTTTCCCAATCGGTAGACATTCCATGGCTTGAAACAGGCAGTTATAAAATCAGATCATTTAGCAGGCTTCCTTGACACAGTACAATCTTGGGCTAGGTGTTGAGAGCACTGAAATGGCATTGTGATGAGCTGGTGGAACAGAGCTCCAACAAGCAAATGGCCAATCTTTTCACCCCATCATTCTTTAGGCATGGTGTACTATAAACACTATCAACTCTCTTCAGTGAACTGTTCTTCAATCCCTTCTTATCAAAATTTTCTACTATTTATTTGATCTGGCCTTATCAATAGGATTCAATCTACATTGACAACTACCAATTGCAATTGCTCTAAGCAGTTCTCTGAGGTTGGTGTCTGCTTGGGTGGGAAATCTACAATCCTGCTTTCAACATGCCCCAAGGGTTCATTCTGCTAATTAAAAGAAAACAGCAACAAGCATGATTAAGTTTATCAGTCGTTGTATTAACAAAGCCTATCTAATTAAGATTTAGATTTTAAAAAATGTAAATTTTATTCACAAAAATTTTAGGAATTTGGTACATTCTATAAATAATATGATGACTTTCAAACCTAATATTTGATATAAAACTTAAGTAGAAATTTACAAAATATTCCTTACAAATATTAGATTGTTTACATAATTGATCCTTTAATGTACATTTATCAAAAGATAAATATAAAATGTTACCAACTGATTAATTGAAAAAAAATGAACTTTAATAAAAGAATTTAAAATATTTGTAACATTTTATAGATATCTAGGATTCAATTATTTACTCAATGCCAATTTAATAAAATAAACACAATATACATTTCTACAAATATAAAATAAATAAACTATTATAAAAAGGTTAGTTTTAATCATAAAATACAAATTAATTAGATAAAAGATTATAATATTGATTATAAATATACTACCACCTATTATGAGATGGGTGTCAGTTAACATACAAAACTGGGTTCAAACCCATACTAGTGCTGATGACATTGGCACTAGGTGAAGCAGAAATATGTACTATATTTCCAGCTTCAATATGTGTGAGGATAGTAATCTGGACCAACTGATGATTGCTGTTTTAGCATGAAATACATATATTGGTGATTATTTATCTTTTCAACATGTGTGTAGTGGGTCAGCAATATGAGATGGCACTGAGATTAGCGGGTCATGTGAAAGTCTGAGTTTGAATCCTGCCTATATTACATATGTAAATGCAGGTTTTAGCCTGTGCAATGTTTAATTACGATTATGTAATTTTGAACAAAACAAGTAATCATTTTATTTAATTTATCATAAACATTCTTTGAAAGATTAATATTAATTAAAACTACAACTTTTGAAAAGCAACATGTTCAGATAAATCGTAGTGACTAATTCAAGATGATGCATTTTGTTTTTAGAATGTCATGATGAGAAAGATATACTGTATTGCAGTATCTTTTAAATTCGACTATTGCCAGAGTAGAAGAGGAATAATACAAAAACTACGATTTCATTTATCCAAATGATAGTATAGTATGTACATTGATTAAACATAGAAAGTTTAATACAGTATAACCTATTAAATGAAATATTATAATTTAAGTTAGTAATTGAGTTGATCAGCACAATAAAAATAACTGAAGATTTTTAAATAAATCGTCATTATATAAGAATCAGATGTACTTTTTCATTCTATAGTTTTAGAGAGTAAAATGAAAATTTAATATGGCAGAAAGAACCAAATAGTTCTAAAAAAAATTAGAACTAACTTTATTAAATCAATATTAGGATGTTTGTTTTTTAATTATGTAATTATGTATTGGAATAGAATAATCTGTTTCTAGATACGTTTAAAGTTGAAAAGTAAGATTATATTCTAGTAGTAAGTAAAAAGAATTATAATAACTATATTTTTCAAATTAATGCTTGATTTCTTTTACAAGAAATTTGAATTATTTTAGATATAACTATATAATATTTTTTAATATTGTGATTGTTAGCTCGGTCGTAATTGTATATTCATCAAAAATTTACAAGTATATGATTTTTAATAATTAATGTTTTAATATTTATATGACAGAATTGCTTCGCCATCAGTAACTTGTAATATATACATATATATATATATACATTATTCTTATATCTTCTCCTTTACTTTTTTTTGCATTCTTTCATATATTCATATATATATATCACTTTTTATAAATCTCTACATATACACTCTAATGCAAATTTTTTTATATAATTCCTTTAACAGTCGAAACTGTTAGAAAATTAAAGGAATTATATTAAAAAAATTGCATTAGAGTGTATATGTGGAGATTTAAAAAGTAAAGCCATAACTCAAAACCGGTCTGAGAATGGGGACAACATAGATAAAGCTTTAAATGCTTTCTCTTATAGCATTTATCATATAAAAAAATAAATAAAAATAATAATACATGTATTAGTGGTTATTTATCTTTTCTACATGTGTGTGGTCATGTGTATCAGTAGTATGAGATAGTGTGGATAGTTGAAGGTTGCTTGAAAATCTAAGTTCAAATCCCCTAAATTTAAAAATAATAAAATAAGCTTGTTTAGAAATATTGGCATGCTCTTTATTATATATATGGTAGTCTTTCATAACTAGTTACGTGTTAAAAGAAAGATACTATAATGATGTATAAACTGGATTAGAGAAGACGGTAAATTAAATTAAATTCTTGTTATAATCATAGGATGTGTTATACATTCTGTGTTTGATAGTATTAGAAAAAATATAAAATAAATAATATATTATATAAGTATTAAAAATAAAATAAAACAGATTGAAATTTGCTTATTGTAAAAAAAAAAAAGTGGATTTTCTAAAATTAAATAAAAAATTATCAAGTTATTTAAATTAAATTATAAGGGATAATAACACAGACTTTCAAGCTTCTTCAGTTATCTGCTCTATCTCATACAACCCTTATACTTTACAACTAAAACTCCAAGTATATAAATTATATTTATATTCAATCAAGTTATTTAAAGCAAATTCAAATTTGTAGAATCAATATATTGTCTCTCCTTTTTTTTCTTTCTCTCTTGCTTGTTTCTAATTTATATATAAAAAAAGGTTGTTATTGATAAAATAAATGTAATTAAAGATTGATTAATTAAAATAGATAAAGAAATTTTGGATAAAGACAGTGTGAGGTATTGGAAAGCATATTTTTTGTAAAGTATGTTTTGAAATGCAGAAAATTGTTTAATTGATTTAGATCAGAATGTATATTTACCCAGCCGAGTAAATTAGGGACTTATAGTAGAAGTTTCATACCTTTTGTAGTGAAGTTGAATACAGCAAACTATATATTTTCCATTGGGAGAATACCTTCAAGATAGTAAGAAAATAACTAAGAAATGACTCAGAAAATTCAACATTTCTGCTGTTTTAACATGAATTGTTAGTTACTCTCCTACATGTGTTCATCTCTGTCCTAGTATAAAGCTCCATAAAAGAAGGAAGTTATAAAATACAGCTCTGGTCTGAAAGGAAAGATGATACATATCATCATTTGAAAGTATGTTTTTCTTGCCCGGAAATTGAAATGACTTACTGATTTCCTCCAAAATTCTACCAATTTTTAATGTTTAATATGAAAATATATCATGGTAGAAAAAGAAACACCCCAATGCTGACCATCCTAACTTGGAGATCAAAGAAATAATGGAATTTACCAACCTGACGATAAAATAAAGGGATTTACCATTTGTGACTAGCCTGAAATAAGAAGAAGAAAAATAATTAATGATCGAACATAGAAAGAAATGTACTTTTAATAATCAGTTGATAGATAACTTTCGTAGGATTCAAAAAAAAAGTCAAATACATCAAAATTTATAAATAAAAATAAATATAGATGCTTACTTTAATAAAGAAAGCTAATAAGACTATTTTGATAGATATTTTTCATATATGAAAAAATTTTAATACAGGAAATGACAAACTAATATTTAGTTATTACTGCATAAATATTGAATCATTATATTTTAGTATTATTTATTTTGCTTGAACCCAAATTATCTATTTGCTTGAATAATTATAAAATCCTGTTTTTACTTAACCTTCGAGTGGTAAGTTTTAAATTATATTGATTTCAGTATAATCACGCATATATATATATATTATTATTTTTATTCTTTTGATGAAATTTTTTATTAATTTTATATGCTTGTAATTAAAACATTGATCAGATCTGGGGGGGGGGGGTAAAATAAAGTATTAAGAAATAGAGTGTAATGGAACTTAATAAAAACCATTATGTGAAATGCTTTATCAATAATCTTTTAGTTACATTAGATATTTTTGTAGAATTTATTGTGTATTTGAGAGACTGTTGGCACATTTATTTGCTTATATTGCCTAAAATAAAGTATTGCTAAGATTAGCCTATATTTTAATTTTCATTCTTGCATTTCCCACATTCAATCATGGATTAAAAATTAAATAATTGTGCTACATTATGGTTTAGTTTAATGTGTCTCCAAGCTACTATTTGGTTTTGATGGGATTATTACCAACTAATGAAATGAAGCTTTTAACCTAGGTTTCTGATCATTCTTTAAACAAGGCACGAGGTGTTGTCATAATGGGTTTGGTTAATGGTATTAGTCCCAAAACAAATAAAAAATGCCTAGAGAACTCAGATCTTTGAAATAGTATTCAGTTTATATGTAGTTACATGGATTTACTTATTGTAGATGTATATACATAAATAAATGATGACGAGTAAGAAATGGCCAATGTTATGAGAAATAGACCCAATAACTAATGAAGCCTTTCAGTATGCTCATCACCAATTTTTGGATTGGAGTTCATAACAAATCCTGTTACAACATCTTTAATAATTTATATGTTATTAATAATGTACTTCATACCCTGAATGGTTTAACATAGTAATAGGGTATGAATATGAGAATTAAAGTTCTTCACTCAAATTCAACCTTCATTTCTGCTCTCAAACATCACATGATCTCCTGAACAATTAAACATTCAATAATTATTTTTTTTAATATTATCCTGTTCTAATAAACTACCACTGATTTTTGCCTTATTAGTCAGTTAAAAAATTATCATTCATTTTATTATAAAGAGGCTATTTCAATTAATTACATATAAGTAGAATATTTTTATTACTATATATATATATATATATATATATTGTACCCTCACTTCCCGGGCACAATATATATATATATATATATATATATATATATATATTACAGTATAAGTAGAGTATCTCTATCAAAATATTCAAGAACTTTGAATGAACTACACAGAAATGTATATTAAATTTAATATATTACAAAGAAGGAACAAACATCCGGTTATGCACTTTATGAATCTACATGTGCTCACCCTTGCCCATTGGTTTGGAAAGCATAAGTGCACACTTATTCTCAGAACTTATCTATAAATAAGCAAACTCAGGCACACAATAGATTGAATCCCTGATTTCAGCATGGTGAAGAAAGTTTGGCTTTTTTATAGATAGGCTCTAAGCATAATTGTACACTTAAGTTTTTCAAATTGATGCTCATGGGTAAATGCACATAAATTTGTAAGGTGCATGACTGTAGTTTTGTTTTTGTTTTATAATATTACATATGAAGTCAGCACTATATAAATAACAGAATATTTATTACAATAAATTTAATATAACAAATTTATGTTTGTGTCAATTTAAATTTTGAATAGTTGAACCTACATTATGAAATAAAAATATTATAAAAGTTATTAAATCTTATCTATTTTCTTATTTTGCCATACTATTTCTTATAATACAATCTATACATCTTACTTTGAACACTTTATTGCAAAAGTTTTTTATACAATCTGATGTTTTGACTGTTTTGCAGTTTTCTTCAGAGTTATGATACATTAATAAATAAAATAGAATAAAATAAATAAGTAATAAGATAAAACAAGGGAATGAATAAAATAAAAAAATAAGCAGAACAAAATATGAAAAATAAATGTCAGATTATATAAAAAAGTTGTGCAATGAAGTGTTTAAACTAAAGTGTATAGATTATGCTGAATCTCAGGATAAAATTCACATTGTGCATATAAAAAAAAATCATACAAAAATAGTTTTGTAATATATATATATATATATATATATATATATATATATATATAAACAAGGGACTTTAACTTGAACTTTCACGTTCCCTACATCTATCCAATCTATCTTACACAACTGATACACATGACCACATACTTGTGAAAAAGATAAATGCTCTATGTGTGAGATGTCAGATTCACTTAAGGTTAACATGGGTCTGACAATAATATTGGCATCAACAAGGACTTTGAGAATTCCAACCTCAAATTTTCAAATGGATGGCTGAAGAGTTGGAGAGTGGAGAAGATTAAAGCTTGTCTATTAAAGTTGAAAGATTTCTACTTTAATATAAACTGAGCCTTGATTGTATATATGTGTGGAAGACCTGGACCAGCTGATGAGTGCTAATTCAGCATGAAATACATATATTGGAGATCATTTATCTTTTTCACATATATGTGATCATGTATATCAGTTATATAAGATAGATTAGATAGATATAGGGGCTTGAAAGTTTGAGTCAAGTTCTTTATAATTACATTATGTTTAGTATAGATAATATGCATATATTTAAACAACACGAAAAACATATTTATAAATAAACCTCAATTACATAAATATCCTCATCTTACATTAACATAAACACTAACAAATAAATTAATCATACATGATTATATTTTACTTACATATCTCTCCCACTATTATTTTTTATTACACTTCCTCTTATATTATTTAATTACAAATCTTAAAATCATCCAAGAAATTTTTTATACAAATTTGAAAACCAACCCTAATTTCAAATTTGAAATTAGGGTTGTTTAGGGTTGGTTTTTAAATTTGTATAAAAAGTTTCTTGGATGATTTTAAGATTTGTAATTAAATAATGTAAAAGGAAGTGTAATAAAAAATAGTAGTGGGAGAGATATGTAAGTAAAATATAATTATGTATGATTAATATGTTTGTTAGTGTTTATGTTAATGTAAGATGAGGATATTTATGTAATTGAGGTTTATTTATAAATATGTATTTCGTGTTGTTGCAGATCCTTGAATATGACTGTAAGAAGGTAAAAACAGTTGAAACATTGGAGTTTGTATTATATAAATGTATATATATGTTCAGTATTGATATAAGAAAATAAAGTTTTTGAAAAGAAAAAGGTGAAGGATTTTTTAATTTGTTGATATTATTGGAGAACATATATATTTTTTTTAAAAAAGTGATTGTACATTTGCTGTGTTATAATATATTTAAATTATGCAAACCTAAATACCTTCTTATGGTACAGACTCCTCATAGAATTAAATCACTAAATGTTTTTATCATATGTGCAATTTACTCTCATTGCTTTGAAATATGAATTTTTTCTCTATAGTACAGGCTTTTTCATACCTGCACTTACATATGTAATAACTCAGATTTTCACATGCCCTCAACCATCCATGCTAGCTCATACTGCTGATACACTTGATCACACACATGTTGACAAGATAAATAATCACCAATATATGTAATTTGTGCTAAACCAGCACTCATCAGTTGGTCCAGATTATCTTCTCCACTTTAATGGACAGGCTTCAAACCCTTCCACCCCACAACTCTTCAGCCACAATTTCATTAAAAATCTGTTGATGGAATTCTTAAAGCCTACCATAGTGCCAACCTTCTTGTCCTATCCATGTTGACCACAAGTCACTCTGACCCCTCAGGTAAAGGACACAATCCATTTACCTACATATACGAGGATGGGCAGACCTTACAGCACTTTTATTTTGAAATATTAATTTTTACTCTACAGTACAGGCTTTTTCATACCTGTACTTATATGCATAATATATAGGGGTTTGAACTCAGAATTTTATATGACTCTCAACCATCCATGCTATCTCATACTGCTGATACACTTGATCACACACATGTTGAAAAGATAAATAGTCACCAGTATAAGTATTTCATGCTAAAGCTGCACTCATCAGTTGGTCTAGATTATCATCTCCACACATATATACAATCAAAGCTCAGCTTATATCAAGATAGCCAATCTTCATACTTTGATGGACAAGTTTCAAACCACTTCACCTCACAACTCTTCAGCCATCCATTTTATTGAAAATCTGATGATGGAATTCCCAAAGCCCACCTTAGTGCCAACCTTCTTGTCCTGCCCAAGTTGACCCCAAGTCATTCTGACCTCTCATGTATAGGACACAATCCATAACTTGTACACTGCTGAATATTTTCCTCTGGTCATTGATCTTTATCTTAAGCTGAAATCTCTTATATATATATATATATATATATATAGATTTCAGCTTATATTAGCACGCTCTTAATTTTATATATATATATTGTGCCATTACAATTTAGTCCTTAGCTAAATTTGTAGTAATGTGCATGAAAGAAAATGTGGAACAAAAATCATCATCACATTTTCATATAGTAAAGGAAACTGTAGGGCACCCAAGTTTAAACCCTACAAGATCCAGTTCTAAAAGCTTAAGACAGAAAGAGAGTGGGGCAACAGTTATATTCTTTATTTGTTTGTGTGTTGATAAAAAAATCAAAAAGAGTAGTACACACAGTTAATTATTCAGTATTTAATTTTTTTTTGTTAAAAAATAAAGTTATAACACATATGTATAGGCAGTGTGTGTTATAAAAGCTATTTAGTTAGTCACTTTTAAATTACACATATTAACTTTCTTTAAAACTAACCTACACTTGCTAAATTTTAATATCTTATTCTATACTTCTATTTTTGCTTTTCTATAATTGTAATTTGGATTTAAAAACTAAGGATTTAATTTTAAATATTAGGGTTATAATTACTAAGCTAGCAATTAGATTATTTTAATGTCAGTTTATAAATAATTTGAATGAGTGTGTGTGTACATTGCATACATGAACTACATTTTTATTTATTAAATATTGAAAGAAAAAGAAAATCTGTTAAATTATTTTTTTATTCAACAATTTTGTATTATAAGGGTTGTTTTTCTGTTAAAACTTAGAGACGATGTGAGAAGTCTAATTTTAGAAGTGTCTCATCCTAAGATCAAACGAAAGAAGCTCAAATTTGAGATGTTACATAGGTGTAAAAAAGGATTAAGACTATTTTTTCCTTTAAAACAAAAGTTTGCCTAAAAATCAGGATAGTGAGATTTTTCATACTATCCAGCTAAAAAAACAATTTTGTTGAGAATAAGTTATAAATCTAATTAAAAGAGGTGGTCAAAAATAGAAAAAAAATCGGATATAAAAGCAGTCTGGAAAATCAGTTGATATGATAGAGAATTCTAAAAATCTTGAAACTAAGAGACAAGCATTTTTAATTCAGCAGATATCAATTTTAAAAATCATTTTTAATATAAAGTTTTTTTTTTGTGTGAAGATGAAAAACAGAATGGAAGGTTAAAATAAAGATATATTTCATCTGGGGAAATTTCCTGAGTCATCATCAACTAGCACATCATATAGGAAAGAAAAGATTTCTTGTCTGAAAAATAATATTCTACACCTTTCAACTGACTGAAAGAAATAAGATGTTTTTAAATAGAAAGAAGAAAACATTCACCTGCATTTGAAGGTGATCAGGAAAAAGAGTAATCTACTGATAAATATTAAATCATCAAGTCCAATTAATTGTTCCAGTAACTGAGTTTAAACCCAAAAAAAATTATAAATGTGAAAACAACTGCTGTACTTCATCCACTAAAGGATCATGCTTGACAGGAAGGGAAGAAAAGTTAATATAATGATTTCCAAATTGTCCACTAAAGCAAATAACCTCAATAGAATCATCATCATCAAATAATTATACACCTCAAGAAATTGTTCCAAAGAAAAGCGGAAATGGTAAATGCAAAAGTATAGACATTAAACAAGATAAATTTGACTCATTGGAAGTCGCTACAAAGAATAGAACTGGTAATATAAATTTTTCTTTATATATTTTCTTTATAATATCAGAGACTTAGTAAAATTTTAGCAAATCAGAGTGGTATATTTTCGTTTAAAGAACTTTTAAAACAACCAAGATCAATTGAAACCAAGAATTTCTTAATAACGATAAACATAAGCTTCATTAATGATTTTATATATACTAAAATTATGATTGTCTATTAATCTAAAGTTATGAAATGTTATTAATATGTAACATTTTTTTTATTATTATTTTGTTTTAAATAATATTTTTGTTATTATGGGGATAAAACATTCACATACATAATAATATAATACTTGTTGCATATATGTAATTGTGTGTGAATGTAAAACAATAGGCCATATTAAGAATATTAGAGTATTGTGTTTTAAGTTAAAGTATAGCATTTCAGAGGGTAGAAGGGAGGGGGAGAAAAATAATTTAAAACTTGTTCTGGAAATCTTGCTCTTTCACTTCTACTAACATTTATTTTTTTATCATTCTACTTTACATGTTAGATTTATAAAGGTATGTGTGCAAAGGAGAAAAAAGAAAAAAAGAGTGTTTTTTTTTTTTTAAGTATTTTCTTGTGTAGTGAAAATCATGGTCAAGAGGACATCCAATTTAATATACCAGTTATGGGAAAGGGGGAAGAATTTAAAATTAATGTTATGATTTTAAAACAGTCGATTATGATTGTTATTGTTAATATAAATTTTCATGTAGATATAGAAATTTTTATGTATATGTTAGAAATGCAGTAATAAATATTAGTTTATTTTGTTAAACGAGGTGTATATATTTCATTAAGAGTAGTCTTTATTAAGTATGATCATTCATCATCAAGGTGAATATTAGCTATTTAAGTTCCAATTAGATATACTAAAATTAAGCAATAATTATGAATTTCTTTATAAAAATTAGGTTTATGATTAGGCTTAGTCCTAAAGCTGTGTTTGAGACCATTATCATTATCATTATCATCATCATCAACGTTTTACTTAATGAGATAAATAAATGTTTAAAGGTCATAGATAAATAAGTAATTTCATGGTATTTAATTGACATTTGTGAATAATTGTAATAACCACCATCCCATCATCTATTTCATGCAAGGATGAGTGAATTGCCATCCTAAATTAATAATAATAATCTGAGCTAGTAAAACTTATAAAAAAATATTGAAACACATTTATTATGTTAAGATCTAGGAAATGATTTCTGTCTAATGAATTTTATATACTCCACTTTAGTTTAAGGATGATTTATGTTTACCTAAATATTAGTGCATACAGTGATATGGGTCTAAAAGCAAAATCCTCCATTTTTATTAAAAATAAAGTACCAAAAAGGGATTCAAACCTGGTATATGTGAAAAGGTTATAAGATATAACCGTGTCTAGGTTCAGATAATCTAGTGGTGCCCTGCTAGATCATACTCACTTGTTATTTATTTAAATGTGCACTTGACATCAAACCAAGAGATGAAAGTGAAGAAAATCTACTGTCTGTATACCTGAGAAGATATTTTATTGAGTTATCCGTGTACTCACCCACTTGATGTTATTTCCTGAGTTATATTAGTTTGATCTTAATAATTGCTTATAGTTTGATTTACTTGTTTATTGATGATACAATGCCTGCCTAACTGGGATTTGAAATAGGCCAGACACCTTAAATGACTAGTCTCCAGTCATTGTTGTTTATAATTATTGATATGGTGATATCATTAGAGATCTAATTATAGAAATATGTTTCATTTATTCCTACTCATCATTTTAATGTTTATTTATTATTATAGCTACTATCCAGGAGTATGTTTCATTTAATCCAATGATATTTTAAATATTATGATCTTATATATTATAGACCACTCAGGTATCATAATATCTTTTGATCACCTATAATTTAGTTACAATGGGTAATATTAATATTATTTGTATTTGAATTTCTTTCTACCCTTATTTATTATATCGGAACGTTGGCGAAGGAAGAAAATTTCTTCTCACTTTATAAAAAAAACAACAAAAAAAAATGATTATACATAATTCTTTTTTTTTTTTTTTACAACATTTGATTTGACCTCGGAGAACAGTCTGGGTGAGGGTTTAAATTAATATTTACAAAATTGGTTGGATACCTAGTTCCTTTACTCATCTCATTCATGTCACAGTGGTCTTACCTTATCATTTTTTATTTCTACCTTCTCCCTGGGTCGGGAGGTATATAGGGTTTTAATGGCCTGGTATTATAACTACACTGTTCCCATTCCCTTTTTGTTGGATACAAGTCCCCATAGTCGATCTGGTTTAGCAGTTCTACAGCTTTTTCGAACACATGGGGCAACCCCCACATTATCCTTCACCACTGGTAGTTATCGACGTATAATGTCTTAGTTAAAACGGTGAGGGATTTAAATATCATCTTGTGTGAAGAAGGCTCAAAACTCTTCTGCTACTTTTCGTACTTCAAATTGAGAACTTGTGTAACAGTCCCTCTGTTTCTCCACACTCCAATACCTTTCAAAATGCTTCTTTATCCACGCATGGTACTCGTGGTTGTTTCAATAATTTCCACAGCCTTGCGATTCCCTCAGATAATGCTGGCGGTTACCCTCTCCTTTTCCTCATTGAAAGCACAGAAATTCTCTAATGCTGTCCAGATATGTTTTCCCGGTCCTCTAAACTCTGAATTGGATAGATGATCCCCTGAGGAATGTTATCACCCTTGTTGGTGTTCTACGGCTCTTTTTATTTCTTTTCTTTGTCGCTGTCCCAATTGTCGCTTGAGGTTTTCCGTGCTGTTCCTTTTAATTCACTTTTGGTCTGGTCTGTTCTTCTTTGATGGCTACTTCCTCAGGTGTCTAATCCCATCGGAAGTTTTCCTCTCTCCCTTCTTCCACTAATATTTGCTTTACCTCCCTACCTTTTTAATCCATCCCATCGCCATTCTTCAATCCTTAACACCTCGCTCATCGCATCGATCTTCCTCCTCCCTCATCCTGGGATCCAAACTTCCTGGATGGCCCCTCTGTTTTGTTCTCTCTGATCTCCAAAACCTTTTTTTTATCCTGAAACTTCTTAAACACAATTTGTGGTCCTGGATGTGTCGTCTTGCACAGTCGATGTGCTTCCTCTATTTCTGATTTCCTGTTCGTTTTACTTATAAATGTCTCAGCATAAAATTGCTTGTACAACACTTTGATTGTATATATACATAAAGATACTATTCCTCTCTAGTGCCAAATCCTCCCCGCTGCTGATACTTTTTGCTTCCTCTTTCTCTCTTTTCTTCCTTCCCTACGTTCCTCTGTTCTGTTATCCAGTTTTTCACTTTAATATTTTTTTATTTTTTTTTTTTAAGTATATACAACATGACATGTTTAAATCCTTACACAAAAAAAACAGGAAAAAAACTTATTTCACCCAGTTCCACTTTCTCTAGTCCTATAATATAAACATATTAATAATGGGTACATAACATAGTATTTTTTTTTTCTGTAGTAATTCTCTCTTTTTATTTATAGACCACCATTCTCTCCTTTAACCCAACAAGACTCACCACTCTCATTGACAAACATGTTTCTGACAAATTTATTTGAAAGGCGCCAGCCACAACTGTGACCAATAGATAGTTTAATCCACTGATCCCCCAAATACATACTTTTACATGACCTAATAATCTTTGTTTAGACTTAATTTTTATATAGGGAACAATTAAAATTAACTTTTGATAAGATTTTTATATTATACATATATATATGCACATTTTTTTTAAAACATAAAGATAATCCTACTTTTTACTTTTTTTCTTTAAAAAAAAATTTTTAAACAACAACAAAAATATATATATGTACACAATATTATATCTACATTTTTATTTTTAAGACATGGAATCAATTCTACTTTTTCTTTTAAAATTTAAACAACAAGACTAAACTCAAAAAAAATTATGGCATAACAACAAAAAAAAATCGAATATTTTTGTCATTTAACTGTTTACTCTCGTTCACTCTGCAGGGTGTGGGAGATTTCTTCATTCAAGCCCCACGTTGGGCGCCAAAAATTTAATAACTGTACCGGTATAAATCCACCACGCTTACTCATACACAGTACCCGAGTTCAAACCCAATCCGCGTTTAAGAATAAATTCCAAAAGCCAACTGAATTCAAACCCAAACCCCGGTATGACCAACCGATGATGACTTTATAACAGCACGGGGTTATCCCTTTTCTAGCTCAGCTCAGAACATAGACAAATTCTTACAGTTAATGATATATATATTTATTATACTCTAGATATTGGAACGGTCATTCATGTAACGTATATATTTAAGTTGCCAATACAGACAGTAAGTGGCTACCTAGACTTAGAGAGTAATAAGGTGGAGGACACAAAAAGTAGATTAAATAAAGTGTTTAATAAGAAAATTAGAAAGCATATAAATATAACGTTCAACAGTACGGTAAGACTTCCATGAATCCTCTTGTATTTAGCTACTAGTCTTTAACAATCTTTTTATCTAGTGAACAAACTCATGCCAATAGCTGTGTAGTTAAATGATTGACGGGTGGCCAAGAGAATCAGAGTATTTGAACATTGAAAAGATATTTATCTAAAGGGTTTTTTTTTTATTAACTTATTTTATTCGAATAGACTCGAGCCGTTACGTAGATGGACAGTTGGAGGTGGTTTTATATAAATACGGCATGGAAGATAGATGTACTGGTGGTTGCCTATATTCAAAAGCCCTACAGTAATCACTTGCGGTGCATTAACGGAATACCGGGCGGCTTGTACTTTGACAAGGCTTAGTGCCCCCAAGTAGCTCCGGGACACGACAACCAGCCGGGATCATTTCGAACCCGGTGATCCAAGAGATAACCTGGGAAAGAAACTGCTTTCAATCCCCAATGGTAGAATGGCGAGACGCTAACTTCAGCGAAGGGAAGGCATTGCCACAGACATCAAGGACGAGTACTTGAAGTGGATTTTTAAAAGAAATTATACAAAACCTGGAATCTATTCGTCTGTTTCTACGCCACAGGCTGAGATCCTTATCCCAATAAAATATAGCAGAATTAAACTGACCACGAGAACAATAATTAATTAAATTTACTCTGAGACCCTTAACCCTCCAGGTTGACAGGCGGTAGCGATAGTATTAAATCATACAGTGAGTTATTTCTCATATCATACATGACATTAATATAACATTTTAAAACCAATATATATATTTAACATTGAACCTTAGATTGCAATTATATGACCACTTAAAATAGAATAATAAAGGGATTCAACATTTACCAACTCGAAATATAAAAGAATATTTAATTCAGAAAACGAAATTTACTTTTAAAATAACTTGCTCATTATTGTACACTAGTTTTACACAGAGTTGGGAAATATTACTATTGGCATCGTTTGTTTATGGAATACGCAACACAAAAAAATATAAATGCATTCATTTAAATTATTATTACTCTTAATTACAATTTTTATAAATTATTTCTAAAGACTAGAGCGGAGGATTAAAAGAAAAGAAAATTTACTGACAGGTTAAACAATAGCATTATAAACAACATAAAAACTTACATGTACTTTATTTGATTGATAACATTAAGCTCGGGAGAAAGTTAAAAGTTCGTGTAACACAGTTACTCTTCTTTCTTCATCCGGCTTGGCTTTTCCCGATTGATATTTCCGACGAACGTAGGCGCGCATATTGAAAGTTATTTGCAAGGCATTGTCAATTTGGAGATTGGAAGCTGGAAACTATGAAGCACAAACAACATGATCAGTCAGCGGCACGAAGATTCAATTTGGCAGGGCAGAGATCAGCTCCTGGCACTTAGCCCATCAACATTGCGGTTTACAGGTGAGCTTCTTAACAAAGTTCTAGGAATTACTCTAGCAGCTGCAGTGCTGTCTTAAGACTACCTCTCTCAACCACGTCAAAAGTTAGAATAATCTTTTCTCTAAGATGGCCACGATTGACCTTTCCGCCTGGTTTTTGTGTTTCAGCTCCTCCTACTTTCTCTAGCTTCCAGCCATCCAGCTTGACCATACAACATTAATTATCCACTCCCATTGTCCTTTTACTTTAATACGCAATTTTTAAATTGACACGGTAATTACAAATCTACATTTCTTATCTAATTTCGAATACAATTTAATTACTCTGTACATTTGTGTAATTTAGATTTTAATTAAAAACACTGATCAAAGGAATGTGACTTTTGATCAGTATTTTTAAACGACTTTGTACAATTTTAAAAAAAAACTAAAATTCAAACAAATACGCCCGCAATAAACTTTAAATTAAATTGATATAAATCCACAAACCACGCACACACGAATATTATCTCATGGTTTGTGACATTTATATACGGAATCTTACCTATTGATTTACAAAACATAAAATATATAACTAATTTTTTTATTATGACTGAAAATAGACAAATCTCACTGCGGGCAGATAGTGGTTCGAATTACCGTACTTAAAACACATGAAACGAAGATCGGTTCTTCGATCTGTCTGTTTCAATATATGTCAATAGATGGTGTTCTACAAAAAACACCGTCAAGCGTAAGTTTGTTTACATAAACGTCAGAGCAAGCATTCACTATCTCTAACTTTAATTCCACTTTCAGATCATGATTTCAAGCTATTTGCTATCATCAGTGAAAGACAGGAATAAGAAACTAGATCTAAACACAAACCCTGAGCATTTATGAAACAGTTTCTATTCAGCTTGCAAGCGTGAATCTTTTAGACATGTTAGTGTCTTCAAACTCAGCATAGCAAGCCAGATAGCTACATGGGTCTGATATCAGTTCAGCATCACCACATAGTAGAAGCCTCTGCAATATATATCATTGTAAGAAAGACCTCAAAGGTACATTTATGAAAAACAAAAAAAAACAAGTTAAAAACTTGCTAACGCTTGTATTTATGTCAATAGATGGCGTTCTACCAAAAACACCGTCAAGCGTAAGTTTGTTTACATAAACATCAGAGCAAGCATTCACTATCTCTAACTTTAATTCCACTTTCAGATCATGATTTCAAGCTATTTGCTATCATCAGTGAAAGACAGGAATAAGAAACTAGATCTAAACACAAACTCTGAGCATTTATGAAACAGTTTCTATTCAGCTTGCAAGCGTGAATCTTTTAGACACGTTAATGTCTTCAAACTCACCATAGCAAGCCAGATAGCTACATGGGTCTGATATCAGTTCAGCATCACCACATAGTAGAAGCCTCTGCAATATATATCATTGCAAGAAAGACCTCAAAGGTACATTTATGAAAAACAAAAAAAAACAAGTTAAAAACTTGCTAACGCTTGTATTTATGTCAATAGATGGCATTCTACCAAAAACACCATCAAGCGTAAGTTTGTTTACATAAACATCAGAGCAAGCATTCACTATCTCTAACTTTAATTCCACTTTCAGATCATGATTTCAAGCTATTTGCTATCGTCAGTGAAAGACAGGAATAAGAAACTAGATCTAAACACAAACTCTGAGCATTTATGAAACAGTTTCTATTCAGCTTGCAAGCGTGAATCTTTTAGACATGTTAATGTCTTCAAACTCAGCATAGCAAGCCAGATAGCTACATGGGTCTGATATCAGTTCAGCATCACCACATAGTAGAAGCCTCTGCAATATATATCATTGCAAGAAAGACCTCAAAGGTACATTTATGAAAAACAAAAAACACAAGTTAAAAACTTGCTAACACTTGTATTTATGTCAGTAGATGGCTTGCTATGCTGAGTTTGAAGACATTAATGTGTCTAAAAGATTCACACTTGCAAGCTGAATAGAAATTGTTTCATAAATGCTCAGAGTTTGTGTTTAGATCTAGTTTCTTATTTCTGTCTTTCACTGACGATAGCAAACAGCTTGAAATCATGATCTGAAAGTGAAATTAAAGTTAGAGATAGTGAATGCTTGCTCTGACATTTATGTAAACAAACTTACGCTTGATGGTGTTTTTGGTAGAACGCCATCTATTGACATAAATACAAGCATTAGCAAGTTTTTAACTTGTTTTTTTTTTGTTTTTCATATATATATATTTCACAGAATAAATATTAAATCTTTCCTCCAGTTTCAACCACTAGTGCAAAATTTAGTAATTTGCACATACTTTATTTTGAGAAAAGTCTTATCCCAGCAGTTCTGTCTTTTATATTTTATACCCATCTTTTTACTCTAAATAATTCTGAGCCTCCTGCATAATATAAGATTAAAAGATAGAATGAGAGTAACCCAATCTGTGGGAATTTAAATTCAATTTAGCAAATCTAAGGATCACTACTCATGTAGTGCAGTCATGCTATATTATCACAGGATTTAGCTTTTATCCAAATGTTATTGGTAGATACCAATGAGTCTTGAATTTTCAAGTTTGAAAATATGCAACTATAAAAGCAGTGCTTTTACTCATGAGTTAGTAATTGTTGTTTTTGTAACTGTGCTGCATAAGAGACTTTATCACTTAGACATATCTCTGTAAATATGGATAAATTTTTAATCTATGTCAAACATAAGCTTGAAGATGAAGAAGTTTTTACTTCATCAAAAATACCTAGTACCAATTCTAATTCCATTATAAAATCAAATACATTAAAATATGACCAAGTGTATTTAAACTTTATTGTTGCGAATGTCTCTCTGGATCTTAGGGATGCTCTTTCTGTTTCTAATACTCTTAAGAAGGGATTGTTTGCAGCAATAAGATTATTTATCTTTATAACATTTTCTTTATCGTTGACACATTGCAGGCTCATATTTGATAATTCTCAGGACTCGGCTCTAAGTGTCTTTATTAAGCTTCTTGACCAAGTCAAGCAGTGCTTTCGCCTGTGAGTCTACATGATGATACTTGGGTGAAAGTTTTTTTTCTTCTTAATCTTATTAAGATACCCTTTCCTCTGCATTGACTTTTTCAAGTTTCATTCTGAATGCTATGTAAATTTTTATAAACTTTAACTGTATATTACTATGTTACTATGTTTAATAAATTTATTTTAAAACAACTTCAGGTTTGTAAGCACTGAAATAAATGGTGAAGAAAAACCTCAGTATGTTATTTGTTTCAAAATTATGGCTGCAGATAGCATGAGACTGAATAAATTGAAGAGGCACCTAGAAACCTTGCACAAAGAATGTATTGGTAAACCTCATGAATTTTTTGCAGAGAAACTCAGATCTTTTGAAAAACAGGGATCAAATTTCCACAGTTCTCACAATAAATGAAAGCTTTATTGGCATTATACAAAGTCATCAAATAAGAATGTAAAAAGCTATATATTATTCCAGAAAAACTTAATTTACCAGCTGCTATGGACATATTTTTGATCAAATCTATGCTAAACAACTTAAGAATAGTCCTCTGTTAAACGATACAATTTATCGAAGAATTAACAATATATCTGGGGATATTCTGCAACAGCTTAAATCTGGATTAGTTGGAGAATTATTTACCACACTATTTGATGAAGCAACAGATATTAGTAATGATTTCCCATTTGATTTGCTATATCAGATTCTGTCAAACCTTGCTGTATTGCAAACCTATAGAAGAGCAGCTGATATGGAATTGTTCAGAATTATGAATGATGTTATTGTCAGTGCAAACTTGCAGTGGAAAGATTGTGTTAGGATTTGCACCAATGGTGCTCAAGCCATATCTGGAAAATATTACAATTTATAAGTATGCACCAATGGTACTCAAGCCATATCTGAAAGATATTACAATTTACAAGTACTTGTAAGAAAGAAATCATTAAGAATAGTCTAGACGTGATTCATTAGGAAGCTTTAACATTGAAATTGCTAAGATTTGAGCTAAATATTATTTTAACAATAGTTATTGATATAGTTTTTATAAAAACTAGACCTCTAAAATCAAGGATTTTTTTCTACTCCTTGTGAAGATATGGGCACTGACCATGAATCATTGTTGTTTTATTCTTCATTCAGGTGGTTGACACTGTCAAGGTGCTCAAAGGTTTCTATGATCTGAGAAATGAATGAACGATATTCTTAAGCAAAGAGGGATATAAACATGCAGAAAAATTTTATGTTATTTTTAATGAATTTCACCTACTTAGTAGTCATATTTTAGAAACTTAATTCACTTAATATTCAACTTCAGGGAAATATATTTGATTTAAATGAAAGAACCAATGCTTTTTGTAAAGAAAATACAGTTATGGAATAACAAAATAAAAGAAAACTACTTTGAGATATTTTCTATGCCTTTATCTAGAGTTACCCAACAGAAGAGAATCATAAAAAAGTGCTGCTAAAGATATTGAAGGGTCATTTAGAGAACTTGAGTAAATAATATTTGCAAATACTTTTTCACAAAACACATTAAATTGTATGACTGGGATTGAGTAATAAATCCACTTGATAGTATACCTGTCATCCCATCACTTCAAGAAGAAGCACAACTAAGTAGATCAGAAAAATAAAATTTTGTTATTAAATCTTTAACGAATTTCTGGATTGAGCTGTCTTGTAATTATTCTCTTATTAAAGCAAAAGCGCTTTGGGTACTGTTACTTTTCCTACTTCATACCTTTGCAGGGGTTTCTGCTGAAGCTGCTTTAAAATCTAAATATAGAAACAAATTACAAATAGAAGATGAACTCAGAGTGATTATCTCAAATATAAAACCAAACCTGGACACTCTGTGTACTTCAAAGTAAAGACATATTAGTCATTAAATCTTTCCCTAGAAATGTTTTATTTTAAAACTTTCATTTTGATTATTTTAAATTAATAAAAATATATATCTGTTGTCTTGTTCATTTATTTGACACCTCCTCTACCAAGCTATGGTGCCCCCTAAGAGATTCTGCCCACAGTTTGAGAAATGCTGATTTATTCAATTATATAAGAGTAATTATAAACATATAGCTATGTGTTTCAGTACAATATATAAATATACACGACACACATCCATGTTCATTTGAATGTAGATTATTTAAAACTTGATATATTAAAAATATTCTAAATTTGTAATAGTTCTGTTTTATTTGGTATCTATAAGTACTGAAATTAGTGACTTGTTTCATTAATGAGTATCAATGAGTCTCAATCTGATTTTATTTTCAATTCGTCTAATCATTCTATAGTATAATCATGTATAATCATGTAACTTTCCGTATTTACACTCTTAATTGCATATAAAATGTTTTAATTAAGCAGATCCAAAATCCATTACTCTAATTTTACAACCGTTTTACAATTAATCTATTAAAATCTCTTTTTCCCTTTTTCATGGATTTTTATATATGCATGATCTTTTTTTTTAATATAATATTTATACATACAACAAATTGCAAATACATTTCCTAAAGAATATTATTCTGGATGTGTTATTTTCTGGATAGAGCAATGAAGTTCATAATAAAGTTTATAACATAATTCAAAAAAAAAAAAATGAAATTACATTACTTTTCTTTCTTTGTAGATTTCATCTGGTGCTGAAAAGTTTGTGAGCCTTTCCATTAACATTTGTTTTATTAACAATTTAGATCCCCCCCCCCTTTCTCCTTTTATAATATTCATGCTTCAATTTATCATGTAATTTAAATTCATTGTTTGTTTCAAATTCTGGCATTTCTGAGCATTCATTTTCTAGAAATAGCGCTTTCTTTCCTATATTGATTAGATTTAAAGTCAGCTAGTGGGTCATTTCCATGGATTTAGAGGAAAGAAATTTGATAATGCTAAAATACATTTATTAAAATTATGATGGATTAGAACTCAGACTTTCACACGACCCACAACTCTCAGTGTCATCTTATATTGCTGACCCACCTGATCACACACATATTGAAAAGATAAATAATTACCAATATAAGTATTTCGTGCTAAACCAGTACTCATCAGTTGGTCCAGATTACCATCTCCACACATATATACAATCAGTACTCAGCTTTATATTAAGATAGCCAATCTTCATACTTTAATGGACAGGCTTCAAACTACTCCAACCCACAACTCTTCAGCCTTTCATTACATTGAAAATCTGATCACGGAATGTTCAAAGCCCAGGTCGTGTGAAAGTCTGAGTTCGAATCCCGCATATATTACATATATAAATGCAGATGTAAGCCTGTACAATGTATTAAAATTATGATACTAACTTTTTTTAATCTACCATTCCCTATCCCCTTGATCAGTTCAAGTCGATTTATCTTATAGTTAAAAAAATTTAATAATACAATTACTATGAATTTTTACAAAACTATTTCTTAAAATTCTTTTTATCTTTTTTTTTTTTATAGCTAACTGAATTTATTAATTAACTAGAATTTCAGAATTGTAAAGAGATGAAAAGAAATCTTTTTATAATTAATCTTCTTTGTTATTTTCTTAAATTAGAATTTTACGTAGACAAAATCAAAATAAAATAACTAACCTATACTTTAATTTAAAAACCAATTTATGGTTGTTGACTTTTTAATTCTCTTTAAATATTAATCAAATAGTCAAGCATTGGTGGTCGAGAGGTCAGCACAGCTGACTTACAAGCAGTTGTCCCGGGTTAGCGGGTTCACTTTCCCGGCTGATGCTATGACATATGAAAAAAAATAAAAATATATTAATCAAATGGTAAATATATTTTTACCTCCTTATAAATGTTCAATATTTTAATATAAAATATTTTTATGCGCATACACTCATACAATCACGCGTAAAATGTATTTACAAATTATTTTAGGCTGCTTTTCATTTTTTTTAATATTATTTAGCTAATTGTTATCATTTGATTTTGAAATGACAGATTAATTATTTTTAAAATAATTCAAGTTATTAAATTAATGCATGAATATTCTCAGTCTCATAACTTTCAGTCTCTTATCTAATTGTTTTTAGAAGGGCATTAATTAATTTCCTTCTATTCTTATTGCTTTCCTTTTTATATACATATAACATTTTAATTACACTCTCGTCTCTTCATTTCAATTTTCCTTTACTTGCTAAAATAAAATAAGGATAAAATAAATAAATATATAATGCAATTCAAACCAAATTTATTATTTGCAATTGCCCATTCGATCGTTATGATTTATCGTCATTTGGGTGTCAATTTCAGACTACAACCATTATACCACTATTTAATACTTATTGATCCTTTCAACAAAAAATATATTGATATAGCTTTTCTTGTAATGAGATTAATATATATATTCAGTATATTTAATTGTATTTTTATATTGGACTATTTCCATCATCTAATATGAGTACTGAATGTCTTTAAAAAAAATTAACTTTATTTAAATATTCCAAATACATTCAACTGTTAGTAATAGCACATCAAACAGATTAGTATGTGCACAACGTTTTGAGAGGTATTATTCTTCCCTCTTCTTCAGGTATTGCTGGCTTGACCAGAAACAGTATTAGCATAGGATTAAAACCTGGATCCTTAGATTCTTGAGTATTGATTTTTAAGAAAACACTCTAATCAACTGAGCTAAGTGTTTCCTTAAAATTGAATACTCAAGAATCTAAGGGTCCAGATTCGAATCCCATGATAGTACTATCACTGGTCAGGCCAGCAACACCTGAAGAAGATGGGAGAATAATACCTTTTGAAATGCTGTGCGTATACTAACCTGTTTGATGGGCTATTACTAACAATAGAATGTATTTGGAATATTTAAATAAAGTTAAATTTTTCTAAAGACATTCAATACACATATTAGATGATGGAAATAATCAATATAAAAATACAACTAGAACACCACTATCACAAACCTTCAGGAAATATATATTTAATGTATACAGGGGCTGGTTGACCTAAGCCAGCTTTATCTACATTAATATCAATTAATAAAAAAAATACACAAATCAAGTTTAAACTTTATCTATTCTGAATTGAATGTATAAGATATTAGTAAGTATTAGCAGTTTGCTGTCATTCTAACTTTAATTAACTAGCAGACATATGAATAGAGAATCTTCTTGTATTTGTCTATTATGGTAACTAATTTGTATATTTCTGTGTTTAATCTATACTCTCAATTTTTATAGTATTGAACTATAATGATGTATGTGCTTAATTGCACTTATACTCAGAACTGATAACTCTTCATTTTAATTCTGCATTCTAAAGTTCATTGACTGTACATTCTTTTGTGAAATTCCTATGTATGCTCCTTTATTTGTACATGTACATATAGTTTGGCAGTCTTGTTCAGCTTTTCTAATTTGCATAATTGATTCTCACATTTTCTTTGAAACTTGTCATACTTGGTATAATTTTATATTAGCATAATCTTTGTTATTATGCACAGCTAATTTTTTTAGAATGCTTCTATTTCTGACTAATTGTACACACACACACTCATGAAACTATTAATTTTTATACATTAGAAGTGTAAAGTTTTTAGTGACAATATAACAATATTAATAGATCTATGGCCTGCTAATGTTGCTATGATGAGATATCAACATTAAATTGACCTGAACTTCCATGACTGTTTTTTTCTTTCTCTCATCTTTATTAATCTTCCCTTTCTCTTACAGGAATCTTTCCCTGAAATAATATTTGGGGAACAACAATCAGAAATTAATTTTTGATAAGCATTGCATCTGAGAATCCATATTACAGTACTCAACATGTGAATTTGCTGGAATCACAGAAGTTGATAAACTCTTTTGTCATTTTAATCCAAAGTAGAGTCTAAAAAATCAATTTATTTTTTTAATTTTATGAGAGCTGGATTGCAGATTACACATAGAAGTTAAAATTTGTTTTATATTCTGTTTATTTAAGCATAATTTCCACTCTATAGATGCAGATGTGGATCAAGCCAAGTGGGGACCCTAAGCAGTAAAAATTTTGGGGCCCTCAAACTCAAGTTAGAAAAAAAAATGAAAAAAACTCTCTTTAAATTATTAACAAAAAAGAAAAGTAATCAAAAATTTCATACCATAACACATTGAATGAATTTATTAAAAAAATATTTTAAATGAATTTCCATCTTGCTTTATTTCTTGCAAATTTGTCAATTATTTTTGCAGTGTCAATTCGACTTAAAACTTCCTACTCTATATACAGAATGGCCATATTATTTAATCTTTCTTCTCCCATAGTATTCCTTAAATAATTTTTTATATGCTTTAAAACAGAAAATGATCTTTCTCCTGACACATTAGATAAAGGAATTGTTAAAAAAAATGTCAATAATATTTCAACATTCGGAAATGTGCAAGACATTTCTTTTGTGGCTGGTAGATGTCTGGTGTCGTTTTTATGGTGTTCTCATTTTCTTTTTTAGAAATATTAAAAAATGGTCAAATTCATCTTCAAAATTACAAACATCAATGTCATTTTTATAAATATCCTTAAACATTTTTATTGCATTCTTTTTTTCTTGTATTGATAAATTCCAATCAAGAAATATTCGAAAATACTCTACAACAATTGTAGAAATGATCGTGATAAAGTCCTCTGTAATATACTTCATCTCTGTCTTTATACACTGATTTTAAATTCTTTATATTCCTGATATTTTTTGGTTTGTTATTAAGACTATGATCAATATCTGTTAATATTGTTGGCCATAAAGTCATATCACCTTACTTTGATGTCTATATCAAGCATCTTTCTGGATTATCTCTAACTTCTGCATTTTTGCAATCCCTTTTTTCAGTAGAAATTTCAATCTCTTGATTTTTAACTTGTTTTTCTTTCATTTCTTTAGAAGAAGTTTCAAACATAGGCAATTCTGAATTATCTGAGGTAAATGTCAGTTGTTGTTTTTCTTTGTAAAATAATTTAAAAGCTTTTAGCCTTGCAAACAATGCCTACCAAAAAAAAATTTTTTTAATGATAATGTTAAGATATTTTAGGTTACAAAATTGATTTAAATTTTTGTTTAAATTTTAAACCTGATATTTTTAATTTAACTTGGGCCATCTCAATTCCCCAAACACTTGGTAATTGTTTTACCTCAGTAGATTTTGTTTATTATAAAATACATTTTAGAAAAATATTATTGCAAAAATAAGATTTAAAACTTCATTCTCATACTATATTGACACAGATGTGTGGTGGCTAGCGTCATTTTTGTTTATAATTATTTTAATTTAAAATTAAGAATTATTAAAAACTTTTAAGGGTAAGAGAACAAGCAGATGTTGCTGACCTCATTGAAAAAATTAAAAGATTGAAGTGGAGTTGGGTTGGACATATTGGTAGAAGAGATGATAATAGATGGACAATTGAAATCTTAAACTGAATTCCAAGAGATTGTAAAAGACCCAGAAAGAGACCACATGTGAGATGGATGGATAAAATAAGAAAGTGTGCAGGAGTGCTGTGGAGAAGAGAAGCTAAAGATTGGAGAAGATGGATTAAACTTGGAGAGACCTTCATCCTGCAGTGAATTGATAATGGTTGATGATATATATATATATATATATATATATATATATATATATATATATATATATATATATATATATATATATATATATATATATATATATATATTTGATAATATGTGAACTTTACATATATACATGTGATTTTTAATATAAAATAACAAATTGGCTTAGTTAACAAAATAAAATGTATAATTTAAAAGATTTGATTTTAAATAAAATATGCATGCTGTAATATATATAAACTTATGATAATACAACTGTTTATTCACATATATCTGTGTGATGATACATATATAACTGTGTTGACGCTTATATATATTTACTCATAGAGGGTTTAAATCCGACACGGATGGAGCTATGGGGAAAAATAGGTGAAACGTATATGAGGTCAGGAATATACCATTTCACTGGAGATAAATCAGCTTCAGGAAAACAGTAAAATTTATTTACGATAATTTATCCAAAAGGAGAGTATTTAAATTGAAATCAAATTATTATTTTCGGGGGGTCAAATTTTTTGTGTAATTAAAATATATATATACTTAATTTGGGCCAATTCAAATAAATTCCCTTCAAAAGCTTAAATAATACCGCATAGGTGGGTTGATTGTATACAAAAAAAACATAATTTTTCTTGAATCCTAATAAAAAAACATTTTAAGACCTCAGGGCTCTTAGTATTCCAGGGCCCTAATGTGGCTGCTTGGTCCACTTACCGTTTAATCCGCCTGTGTTTAGATGGAAAGAGAAATCTATAGTTTGAAAAAATCTTGATAAAAAGAACTGTAACTTTAGGATTTAAAAACCACAAGTTACTGATCAGCCTACTATGACATAAAGTTTTTAAAGATAATTTCTCTTAATTTTAAGAAAATGTATTTTAAAGCAAAATATAGAATTAAATAATTCTAACATTATTCACATGAAAACATTTTTTCTGAACAATTTCCCATTGCATTTCTCTATGTAATAACATGTTTTTGTTAGTAATGTTCAAGTGTTAAATTTACAAAAAATATTAATAAATTAATAATCAGCTTTTTAAGCTAATGCACATGCACTTTATGGATCTTAATAATAAATTAATACTCTCATTTTCCAATGCAAGATAAAGTCTTTGTGAAAGAATAGAATGAATCCACCTATTCTTTCAACCCAGACGTTTAAGTATTAATGTTTAATTGTTATACATATATATCACCATAGAATTTAAAATTTAAATTAAAAAAGCATGTGAGCAGTTCTCTCTCTTAATTACTTATATTCCTGTATATGTAAATAAGTAATTTATTAGCACCATACACTCAAATGAAGTAAAATTAAATCTTCATATATCTAGAACATTTTCTGGATTTGTAAATGTTATCTATTAATGAAATGGTGAAATATCAGTTATTTCAATGGCATCAGATAAAGACAGAGACTGAAATATTGTCATGCCAATATTGATTGATTTTTGTATTAATAATTAATGAACCAAAGTTTAAAAAATCTTTTAGATTATACACAATCATTTAATGTCACTGCAATTGATTTTTTATATATGCACAAATATAGATTTATATATAGGTAAAACAGTCTTTACATAATACAATATAGGGCAAAGACTCTTTATCAGTTCCTCAGAGAAAAACAGACAAGAGTGTTGCATTATTTACCAGATTTACAAATTGTCATCTGATAAGAATTTAAGCATTATTTCACATTTGTTTTATTTACTATTTAAGAATAGTTATATACATATCCAATATTAAATATTGAGCTGAGTTGGCTGTCTGAAATGCAAATTCTAAATCTAATTAAAATCGGGGGGGGGGGGTATGTTTTAATTTGCCTGTTTCCAACATTGGTCATGTACATTTCTGAAGCTCAAGTTGACTTAACAAAATCATAAAGATGATCTTTTTTTTCATAACTGACTAAGTTTTAAAAAAGAAATCGCTTGCTATAATTAACTTGTAAAGGTTGTTAATATGCTCTAGTATCAAATGTTTATCTGCTTTAATTGCTTCTTTGAAATGTAAAAAAAGGCTATATATATATATGTTTATATTGTAGCTGGGCATAGTTACATCAAGCAACAAATATAAATGTCAAATATGATGATAGTAATTAATAGCGTGTTAATTTCAAAACTTTGGTAAATAAAGGGTTAATCTTGAATATAATGCTAATTTTATTCCAAAATCTCATTAAATAGTGTTTTGTTCCCAGAGTATGTGTGTATGTGTATTTCTTTACATTTAATTTCAAACAAAGATTCTTAAAATTGCAGCTCTGCAATAGAAGTTAACTAAGTTTCATTTATAAAAAATATTTAATTTCAGAATGAATTACTGAAAAAAATATTTTTCCCCTCTGTTTTCCCTTTCTCTATTTATAATCATTAGTAATCATGATGTTGTCTTTTCTGCGTTTATCAAAAAGCAGGTCTTGACAATGATATTAAAGTAGATGATTAATTATGGTGTTATTAATAAACACCTTAATAGATAGTTGAAACAAAGTAATTAATTTATAAGCTATAAAGGGTTGTTAGTATAAATTTAGGTTAGTCAACCATTCTGCATCTTGTAAAAATCATGGAATGCACATATATAGTCTGAATGTTGGAAATAAGAATGGGTGCATTTATAGATCAAATGTATAATGTTTATATGTATAGAAGATCAATTTTAAACAAATCGCTTGCTGAGAAAACATTAGCAATCCATCCCTGACCACATCGTGCTCCATGGAAAAATAAAGTTATTCAGTATGCATAACCTAGCATGAAGGAAAAAGCTTGTGTTTTTTTCCAGATATGTCACACGTGAATATTTAAGTGTGCCTTTCCAAGCGGGAAGAAGATTTACTGAGAATGAGCAGCAAAACATGGACTGATAACTGGAGAAATGCCATGACCCATTTTGTTATTGGAAAAATTTACAATTTTTTCTAAAAACCCACATGAATAAATCTGTGTGATTATAAAATTCAGAAGAGTGAATGAGGAACTCATTTCAAACTCTAGAAAAAATTAAATATGTATTTCAAAATTCTGAAAACAGACGAGAAATACATTTTTAAAAAACTCCATAAACTAATGACAATTTTAAAAAATCATTCCACAGATTATCATTGCTGGACCAATGTATCAATTATATATATATATATAGCTAACAAAAAAATAATGGACAAAGACAAAAGTCAAACAGTAATTAACCAGGACTCAAAATAAAAGTTATTATTTATTTTGTCACTATATTTATAGACATTTTTTTTTTCTCTCAATTGTTAATTATTAACCAATATTAATTTATTTCTTTGCATTATCTCTATCTACTCTAGATATTATATATGTGTGTATTTTGTATTTTTTTTTTATATGTGCACATTACCTTTTTTTTTAATACGATTATTTTTTTGTTTTTTTTTTCAATTTCAATTTTGATATGGCATCTGAATAATAATATATATATAATAAAGTGCAAATATTTCTAAACAAGTTTATTTTATTATTTTTTTATAAGTAAATGCTATAGGAGAAAGCATTCTAATCTTTATCTATCACTGTCCCCATCCTCAGTCCAGTTTCAAGCTATGGCTCTCTTCAATAAGGAGCTAGGACATCAAATTCAAACATACCAACTCTAACCAAGCATTTATCTAATACTTAACTATTAAGAAAAAGATCTGAAACTTTCAGACATCTAATGTCTTCAAAATCAGATCTCCAACTGAAATAGCTATATGGACCTGAACTAAATTCAGATACTCCACATATTAATAGTCTTAGCAATTTAATATAGCCAAAGCTTCAATAGCCAAAATTATAATAGTAATAAAACCAAGTGATAAATCAAATGACTTAAATAGCTTGTAATTACCAATATGTAATAAAGAGCAAATATTTCTAAACAGGCTATTTTATTATTGTATTTATTAATTTTTTTATGATAAATGCTATAAGAGAAAGCATTAAAATCTTTATCTATGATTGTTCCCATCCCCAGACTGATTTCAAGCTATGGCTCTCTTCAGTGAGGAGCTAGGACATCAGATTCAAAAATATCAACTCTAATCCAGCATTTATCTAATACTTAACTATTAAGAAAAAGATCTGAAACTTTCAAACATCTAATGTCTTCAAAAAAGCTGTCTGACAGTTTCAATTTTTGAATCCGATGTCCCAGCTTCTCACTGAAGAGAGCCATAGCTCGAAACTGGTCTAGGAAAGAGGACAATCATAGATAAATATTTCAATGCTTTCTCTTATAGCATTTATCATAATAATAATAATAATAATAATAATAATAATAATAATAATAATAATAATAATAATAATAATATAATAATAATAATAATAATAATAATAATAATAATAATAATAATAAGAAGAAGAAGAAGAAGAAGAAGAAGAAGAAGAAGAAGAAGAAGAAGAAGAAGAAGCAGCAGCAGCAGCAGCTTGTTTAGAAATATTTGCTCTTTATTACATATTGTGATTACAAGCTATATAGGTCATGTGATTTATCACTTGGTTTTATTAATATATATATTAGGATATGTATTTACTTAATTTAAAAGAAAAGGTAATATAATATTATTGTTACCTGGTAATGCAGATGCCTCGTCAAAGGCAATAAATATTAATTATTTGAGAGTATATAAAGACATATTACATATCACTACCAGAATAAAATTGTTATTGTTACATCTATTTACCTTGCTCACTTTTCATTTATGCATTTCATCAAATTAATTAAGTAGTGCAACATTACCAGTGAGTTTCATGAACCTCAAAGCTATGATTTGGAATAAATAGGATCTTTTCATAGGACATATGTTTAAACCTAGGTTGCTAGTGGTGCCATTTTGATCTTCAATAATATTACTTATCAGTACTAATAAATATTTTAATCACCTTAAGTATTGTAGTTAATATCCATATGATGAGCAGTAAATAAATATTTCTGTGTGGCATTAGCATTATAAGCAATAGGTTTTAAGCTAATAGTATCACTCAGCATGCTTATCATACCATATGATTCAGCTAGTGATTAGCATAGTAAGTCTTTTACAGTTGTGATTAAGAGTGATCTGCTTATGGTAGTGTAGAAGAGTCTGTGTTACAGTATGCATAAGAGAATTCACCTATTTACTCTTGTGATGGCTGTCTTATCTTGACAAACAAACATTAATGTACAGATAAATCAATAAGCTATAATATATCATGAATAAATAAACAGAATAGCATTTAGGACTGTGATATTGCATTAGTTAGATTTATCTTTCCAGTAATATATATATTTTACATGTGTAATCACCAATGACAGATCATCACAAAGAAGTGCTTGTTTGGGACTTCTGATTGTCAAGAGACTTTGAAAGTTAGCTGATTCAAAAAAGATAATCTATGAACATCAAACACAGATCTTCATCTGGACAATATGTCTTTCAATTAAATGACAGCTGGAATTGTAAATATTTTTACTATTTGATAACTGATTACTAACAGATCCTTTTTGACCATAAAAAATATTTTAAGTAATAAATTATATTTAACATTTTTGTGCATTCATGTATCTACCATCCAGTCAAATAAGCATAGTTGATCTTCTCTTGCAAAAAGTAAACGTTATGAACAAATAAAAAAGTTGTTAACTGATTTATTTAGGTGTAATTATCACTCTTATGTAAATGAAATGTTAAAAAAAATCTTTATTTATTGCAAACACTGATTATTAGAATCATCAGTAAGGATTCCTTCAAAAACAATCAGGGCTTTTTTTAATAAAAAATGATACCAGAACTCAGTTCTTGTTAAGCTTTTTACTAAAGAAATTGTACTCAGATATTATTTAAATAAAATTTGAAGTAGCTTTTCTAATGCTATGAAGCAAATTCAAAAATTAAACAAAAATTATTATAATTTTTTTATTTTAGACATGTCAAATCTAAAGTTAAATAAACAAATACAAATACATAACTGATAACTAAATGTAAAATGAAATTGTAAAACTTTATATAATTGAATAAAAGTTTATAGTGATTTACAAAGTTTTGTCCAACTCTTGTCTGACAAATCATCTCGATTCATTTTCATAGTATTAGTGTCTATGGATGAATGATGTTTTCCACTTGGGGTGATTCAGGAATATCAACTTGCACCAATATTTTCATATTTTCCATAATCATTTTAGACATTTTATTAGTGGGACCGATGGTCAGGAAGTAACTGGAAATTGTTTTTCATGTTTAAACTTGTTTTACACTAAAAAAATAAATAGAATAAAAATAACAATGTCAAATCAATCACTACACAGATGCATTCAATCACAAAATCAGATGTTATTGGTTGCACATGCATCACTGTAATCAGTCATTGACCACAAGTGACCAATGAGAACATAAACAAGTTCACATCTCACTGCATGAGTATGCCAATTTCAAATCCATCGAAATTTCAGCTGATTCATAAAACACCATATTTTTTTATTTGTTCGAATTATATAAATATGGATTGTAATTACATACATGCAATACCATTTAATTTAATTATATTTGTAACATTAAAAAACACTAAAAAAGGTGTCAGGTGCTGCCATTCCATCATATTACATGACAAAAAAAGCCCTGAAACAAATAAAATCTATTGCATTTTAGTTGATTGCAAGAATCATACAACTGAATAATAAAATCAATTTAAAGTGAAATTCAATTAACTTCATTTTATTATTCTTACTTTAATTTACTTAGCATTCTTTATTTTATTTAGCCATGGGAAGAAGCTTTCAGAGCAGAGCTAAGATGAGAAACACAAACGGTTAAAAGAAAAGGAAAATATGCATTGCAACAAAGAAATTCCCAGGCTAAATTTTTAATTGAACATTTTATTTTAAAGATTACAATAAATGATAATGAGTCATAATTTTGACTGCAAAAGACTAAAAATATACTATTTTTAAAAGGATGATCGGTTAATTAGTATTTTTTTATTATGGAAGTAATATAATTTTCTTCTTCTTCCTTTTCCTATGTGAAAGAAAGGTGTAAATGGTATATTTTTTTATTAATTAATAAATTAATTTGATAGCATTATTTAATATTTAGTTCAAGAGATCTCAAAACTAAGTGTTGTGCTTAAGGCTTTCTAAATGCTTGATCTGTCATTAGTAATTACACTTAACTTGATTCAAAACCAGCAGCCCATAATAAACTCATTCTCAATATGCGATAATGATCATTACCTTACTATCTATGTCATTAAGTTCATTCAAAGCTGCTTTAAAAATGTTTTTAACATGCTCTAATTTTTTCATGCAAATGCTTCTATCAGATGCATATTTTGACCAAAGGAGCATCTTATTGGTACAACAAAAAAGTCAAATTGTCTAGAAACTTCCAAATATTATTACTTCCTGAATTGTAAGGAAAAATATTATTTTATAATCCATGTTTCTTTTTTAAAAAAATGAAATGAAAATAAAAAAAGGAAATTCAGCTTGCCTCTAGAGTCTAGATTTTAATATCAATATAGTTTAATAATAATTGATGTTGTTTATTCGTACGAAAAATTACGTCACAAATGATCATTTTCTCAATTCTGCAATTAATGTCTGAAACGATAAAAGTTACATTTTAAAAATTACATTTATCAGAGATTGTTTGAACTGACTTTGTTCTTTAAAAAAAACTTGTAATAGTACTAAAAAATTAAATTCTAAAATAAATTCAAATTAATATAATTCTTAGGAGTAAACAATAAAATTTAAAAATAAACTGACTTATACACAGAATGATCGTTATTATAGGACTTTTTGATTACAAGATAGTCCCCTCCCCTACAATAAATCCAGAAAATTAAAAAAAACCACCCCTTAGCCCAAGATTTGTTTGTGAAAAACAAATAATAATATATTCTAGAATTGTAAAAACATGGCAAATATATCTGCACTTCATTATATATATATTGTACCCTCACCTCCAGGAAATATAGTACACAATAGAATGGGTCTAGCTCAGATAAATAGTTACGCTTGGCTAAAATGCATATAATCGATAATAAAATATTCTACGTTAATGTCAGTTGTTTAACTAGCTCTAATGAACAATAAATAATAATATGGTTCGGTTTATAAATTAAATGAATAAATATTAATTAAATCATGAGACTATGAAGTGAGATATAAGTGGTAATATGAATTACATTGAGCCAATATCCCATAGGAAACCACCTCAATGGCATAAGAATACTATCCCCCCTATTACTATCTCAAATAATAAATCTATAGCATTCTTACGACTTCAACAATAATTAATTAATTAAGATAATACTGATAAATAAATCTTAATCTCTTTATTCAAAATAATCTAACTAAAATAATCTCAGGTTCTTAAACTAATTCAAGTCAATCAAAATTACTGTAGTCAAGCATGATAAGGGATTTAATATCATCCTCAACTACACCTAAATAATAATAATAATAATAATAATAATAATAATAATAATAATAATAATAATAATAATAATAATAATAATAATAATAATAATAATAATAATAATAATAATAATAATCTTCAATGTATGATTGGATCTTATCTATTTTTCCCCCATTATAGTTCTTATCAATAATAATAATAATAAAGAAATAATATAGCATAATCTTTTATCTTTTATATAGCATCTTAAATAAAATATGTGGTAAAATCTTATAATCTGAAAATATATGTGGCAACGGATAATATTATAACTCTGTGTAATATATTATATAATTAATTTATGACCATAATGATAACAATGATAATGTAAATGAAATATTCTTAAATAAATAATCTTAAGAAAATATTTATAATTCTTAAATAATACTCTTGTTCTTACTGTGCAAATATTATGTTTTGGTTCAAACCCTCTGTGACCATCTGTTTGCAATGTGAAAAGAAATTGATTCAACACACAAATTTATAAAACAAGTTTAACAAATTTATTACAGTATAATTAACAAATAACTTATTTACAATATTTACAGTCCAAAAAATGAATCTTTTATCATTACAATTTTCATTATTCTCAAAATAAACTAATAAAAATAAAATTTATTCACTTAAGTCTTCACTCCGACTTTTAACAAAAAAATAATTTATCTACTTAAATATTCATCAGAATTCTACTAATAATTAAGAACAATCATGGACTTACGTAACACTTCAATTATATCATTTGTCATTAATTGTCACTGTGATATGTTTCCATTGAAATATGCATCACTTATGAAAACATAAAAAAAAAAAAACTACAAAAAGATTACGTACTCTAATATACTTTATCAATTTATTCCTAATCATTTAAAATAGCTTATCACAATAGTATTGTTGTTGAATAACATATATTTATTCCGGTTCAATAAAAATGATTGGACTCAATTAATAATGTAATTATCATCTATTACACATCTTATTTAGTATTAATCTAATATAAAGTAGATGTATGTGTTGATGTATTTCCTTAACATAAAATAATAACTATATAATATAACTACTTGTTTCATTCTATGCTGTTTTCTTTCGATAGACAATATATTAAAAATATGCAATACATGTAAGTTTAAAATATTTAAAATTATTTTTAAAAATTTCGCAAAACAACTTTACTTATCATTTACATACTTTAACAAAATAGTTTTACTAAAATATAGAAAATATTCTATGATTTTTTTCCTTATTTAATTTTATTCTCAATCTCATTTGTATTTATTTTATCATCATCCAATGTAAGAAAACCTATCTTATTCTTTTCCAATAACGATCTTTCAATTCCAAAATTATTTATCATTCTCCATTAAAATATACAATTATGTACGATGAAATACTTAGAAATCATGATAGCGAACAGAACAGATGCGTAGGTTTAGGGACAAACTAGAGTATCAACTCAATAGTACATATGTCAGATAGTCAACATGGTAACAGTGTATAAAGAAAAGAGGCATGACTTTTCTGTCTAATGACCTCCACTAAAATAACAATGTCCAAGCTATTTCTTCAGCTTTCTGGAACATTAATATTCAATACAAAGGTAAAACACTCCTCATGGGAAAATATACAAGTTACCGGGCTTCATTATCTGTACCTGCATAATTACTAAGATCATAACATTATTCCTATTCCCATAACAAAAACCTACATTCAAAGCATCGCTTTGGTTTCATTTTAAATTACTTCCAAGTCACTATCTTTTAAAATTTCTTTATAGATTTATCAATCTACATTGCCAAGAAATTCTTACTGCATATTCTAAAATAACAAATAAATTCACATGTAAAGATAATGATCTAAATGGTTCAACAAGAAAAGGTTACTTCACTTTCTTAACGTTCTTGAACAAAAATACAAATCACTGGTATCGATAAATAAATCAATACTTTAAACATTTTAAGAAATACTAAATTTCTTTATGAAAGAATCATATAATTATATAATTATATTCATTATTAAGTTGTATTATACTAGTAATATGTAATAAAAGTATGCATATCCTTAATAAAAATTTAACTCCTATAAATGTTGTATGTGTAGAATGCATTCACACATATCCATACGTTCATTCAATAACATTATAAAATATTTTGACAATCTAAAGAAAAGAAAGAAAAATACATCACAAAATTATTAATATTTTACAACTATTACCCAAGTGATATTTCTACTTGTTTATCACTTATTAGACATCTTCTTAGTCTCCAATCAATAAAAAACATTGCATAATATAACATTCATTCAATACTATCGTACTTAAAATATTTAAACTTTAAAAATTATTAATTATCTTTTATAGAAATTATAATATTATTAGTAAGTAATTAATCCTTATGTACCTTTCCTATTTCTAATTAGAAATAAGAAAAATTAATACTAAGGTTAGTTAAAATTGATCAAAAACATATCTACGTAAACTTTAATCCATGATCAATGTTCTTTTTTAAAACAAAATGTCATTTTTTCTTCAGAATTTATTATCACACTTCTTTTCAGGCATTGCAACTCCTCCAACACTTGTTGCTGACAATTGTCTGAAAACTTCAAGATAATTTTTTCCCTGATGCAATGCATGCTCAGTAGATTCCAACAAAAAAAATGATGAACGAATATTAAAATAAATGAAAATGAAAAGAAAAGTCGAGTTCTGAAAAATCTGAAATTATTGATAAAAATAATCACCAATCTGCACTTAAAAGTTTATAAAAATAATAGTCTATTGTTTCTATTTTCAGAGCAATGATTATTAATGATAATTTTAACTTATAACATTCAAAAATAATTCTTTGAAGTTTTTCTTCCATCAGGATCCTATATCGGCTCATAGTGTCTTTGAATTCAGGCATCTGGATATAATTCTTGCGCATTTTTAAAAATATTCCCAGGAATTAATATTTACTTATTTTTTCATAATACTATCATATACAGGGTTTTACTGTCAGGATATTTTATTCAATTATCGAAGGATATTTTCTTTCAATTATTAGTTTCCAATTAATTTTTTTTTCTCTTAATACTATTACATACATACAGTCTTTGAATATAATAAAAACTTATCACATACAGTATTTTAATAACAGTCTTTATTTTTCTGGCATTTATCAAATGACAGCTTAAAATAAATTATTTTTAAAAAATGTACTCTTCAAAAAGAAACATTTTCTACATCTTTAATTCAAAATATCTATTTGTACATTATTGAAAGATTTTTAAAAGCTTTTACCATATTATTTTCCGGTCTCAGATAAAACTATCTTTCCAAATAAAAATGCATTGTTACTTTTAATTTCTTATCATTTTTTCCGTTCAACTCCTCTTATAATGCCCAGCATGTTAACTTGGCTGATAAAATATTCTCCTTCATTAAAATTACTAAAATTATATTTCTAATTAAAACTTTTACTTACAACATTCCTTTATACATGTAGATATTTCTTCTTGGTACTTCCATGTTTATGAGACATTTTTGGATCAAATTTCAATAAATTGACTTAGTAGGGAATTGTGCTGCCTAACAGTGCATAATTTAGATAATAAATTTATAATTTATTTATAATACTCTCTTTGTTAAAATAATTCAATTGGTACACTTCTCTGTTTAAAATAAATTATTAGAGAGTTATAGTACTGAATTGACTAACAGAAAGCTAACTTAAATAACAGAAAGCAAACTCAACTAACACAAGCAAACCCAACTAACAGAAGCACACTGAAAATAATTGAGCATCTGTATTTATATCCAAACAAATCCATCCTTTGAGTGGTGGATTAAACTTTCACTTGATGGTTTAACTTACATATAACTTTGAGATTACACAATTAAAATTAAAATAAAATAATGACTCATCTTTTAAAAATATTAATTCTAAATTAATTGTTATACTTTATTAAACATAATTAAATATTTTAAAATAGCATTTTAGAAACAATATTTTATTAATTTTTTCAACATTCAGTTTTAATGTATCTATTTTTCTGTAAAACAAAATATTTAATTTTTGCTAACTACACTCATTTTAAAACTTAACTAAATATTTATAATAGCTAATTTTTTTATATTTTATCTTGTGGTAGATAATAAATATTTTCAATTCTACAGTGCAATTTTAAAGCAAATTTGAAACTTTATTAACAAGAAGACTTGTAAGCACACATGTATGAATGCTTTACAAGTCACATGACTTACAATCTCGACATAGTCTGTATCAAATTCTGTCTGAGAAAAATAAATGTTTTAATTGCAACAAATATTATATTAAAAAAAATAATACAATAATATAATTTGGAATAATAATTTTGATACTATAAAATTAAATACACATTTCTCTACCACAAAGACTACTTTTAAAACATATAATTTTAAATACAATTAATAAATATAATTTATACTGTAAAATATAATATTTATTTAATTGTAAGTTATTACTTTTTAAATTCAGCTTTTAATAGTTATTCAAATGACTTATTAGTATATTATTTTATTATGTCCAGCTTTTCCAACCATATACAATTATAATATTTAATTTTATTTAACTGTTTTAAATATATTTAGCATAGTTTTATACATTAAATAGTCTCATCTTACTTTAATTAAGCTTTTTACAAGATTGTCAGCATAACATAGTAATCATACCAATAGAATACTTATTAAATTTAAAATTTTTTAAAAAGTTGATACAATAAATTTATTCTGACCTAAAGAAAATGGCACAATATATATACATGTATCACAGCAGTTAATAATAACCAATAACAGAAAGTCCAAATGATTTCATAAAACCAATATTCACATTATCACCATTTCTTATGTTTGCTCAAAACTGTTATTAAAACAGACAAAACTCTCTATGTATTGCCACTCATTGCAAGCCTGAGTAATAAATGGGTTCCAGAAGGCTTGTGCATAAAATCCCCATCTAGTGCCTACTCATCCAATATTCCCTGACTAGTTTCGGCTTGTGGCCTTTGTCAGTGAGGAGCCTTGGATAATGCAACCCTCCAGCAGCCACCTTTTACCTCTATTTAACAACAAAGCTATGAGTCTTAAATTGAAAACACCATAATATTTTTAATCCAAGCTTATCAGCTTATATAGTCATATAGGTCTTAACTCAGTTCAGTAACTATACATTTTGGTGTCTTTGGTTCCTTAATAACCATAGAAACCACTATCCTATTAAGCAGGATTGGTTTTAAGCAAATAAACATCACATGATCACCATTTCTTATGCTTGCTGAAAACTGTTATTAAAACAGGAAAAACTCTCTATACATGTTGCCACTCAGTGCAAGCCAGACTAATCAATGGATGCCAGAAGGCTTGTGCATAAAATCCCCATCTAGTGCCTATTCATCCAACAGATTTCAACATATCCCTAACACCTAGGATTTTTTATGATATTACTCTCCAAACCACCATCTAATATCTTCTACACTGAATAACTCACTTAACATCGTAAAATATACAAACCACATTCTAAGATATTCAAAACAATGATATTAAAAAAACAAAGATCTAACTTCATGTCAAGATGAGTTTTTTTAAGTTTGCATGCACAAATGATTTTGATAAAACATATATCAGTAGTATACATTTATTTATTTGTTATTATACAATTTAGAGATCAATATTAGGTCTTTCTCTGTATTTCAACAAATAACATTTACAAAGATAAAACATTAATAAATTAAAGGTGTTATCTAATGTAAGTATATTCAAGCATTCACATTAAATAAATATTTTAAATATCATTGGGTGTTTTCAAAACATTCACCTGCATTCATCAATTTTTTATAAAAAAAATATACACAATAATAATTTCTATCAATGGTTCATTCCACTGTTTAATATTAAATTCAAGCAATATGAAATACTAATTAATTCATTAATTATGATATATCTTTTTTTTTAAAAAAATGATAAAATTATTAAGTAAAATGTAATTTAAATAATAAAAACAGATTACCAATGATCTTAACCCTTATTAAGATCATTCACAGCAATCTGCTTCTTGGACTATATATTCCAAAAACCAATTATTATTGTAATTTACCTTGTTCAGAAAAGTACTTTCTGAATACCCATTTTTATTATTTAACATTTTAATAATAATAAAAGTAACCTATTTTAAGATTAAATTTAAAATATAATAACAAAAGGTTAGCTTTAAAGTTAAAAAAATTTAATATTTTAAATATTAACATTATACTTAACATTAAAAAAACGATAAAGTTTTAAAGTTACAAAAAGATTTTTTTCTTCACCTGCTCATAATTTGAACACTTGTCAGGAATCTTGCACCATTGCTAATTATGGGCAGACAGTTTTATGCACAAATCATACTCTTGTATTGACATCATTTGAAGAAATGTATAAATAATAATAAAGTCCAGTAAAATTCAAGAAGAATATTAATCATCCTGAAGAAATAATTGTTCATTCCAGTTTTTTCTCTGGGCAGGTATTCAAGCATATAATATCTCCATAAAATAAATAATTTATGGATCCAGATGTGAAAATATTTTTTACATATGTATCTCTTGGCTTTGGTCATTATATGATATATTGCAATAAATATGAAATAAGTAATATTTGCTTTTTTCATCAGTCAAAAACATTAGTACAATCCTTATATAATATGTTATTTATTTAATATATTTATCAGCAGACATGAAGTCTATAAATTAAAATAAATACTGCTTTCTTCAAAAGATTTACAATTTTTATTCTTTTAAACACTTTTCATTAGATATTTTTTCCAGGTAAAATGACAGCTATATCATTCAAAGCATATATTAACTGATATAATTTCAATCTTTTAAAAAGAAATATCAGAGCTCATTTAATCCAAATAAAGTTATTTTTAAAGTATATAATTTATTTATCAATTTGATCAATAGCAAGTGTTTTTAAAAACATAAAAGACATTCAAAAGTCATCTTCAATCTGTCTTTAAATACATCATTCTTAAAATGTAAGTTCATTTTGATTACTTTAAAGACAAATTAAATATGAATTATTACTTTCAATTATATAATAAACAGATATTCATAATACCATAAAACCTTTCAAATTCAGTTTTTAAACTTAGATGCAGAGTCTTAACTTTCTTTTCTTTCTTTCAAACTTAATACTACAATAATGATTTTTTATAAATATCCAATTCCTCTTAATTGACTTTAATAAATTATTTTCATTGTAATATGATAAAGTTATTGTAAAAAATGTTCATTCACTCCAGGCATACTATACAGAAAAATTTCAAAGTTCTTACATAAATCTCCGGTCTTGTTGTAGTATATTCCTTGACATTTGGTATTCATTATCCCAATATTTAAGTATTTACTATCATGTTCTATAGAATTATTGAATTTCTAAGCCAAGTTTCAAGAAGAATAGGCTGACAGGGAAATTTGGTCTTTAGTGAATTATTATTTAAATAGTTATTCCAATTATATTTTTCAAAAAACTTTTAAGTAAAACAATAATTTAAATAAAATTGCTACTATCATGGTTTAAATAAATATAGTTATAAATTTTAAACTAAATCTGTCTTAACTACTTCAGCTTCAAGCCGCCATATTGAACTTTTTAAAATACTGCCATGAGACACAATTTTCATAATAACTTCAGTTTTAATTATGTTAGAGAAAAAACAATTACATTGCTAGAAACTAGAAAAATTAAGGAAAACAATAAGTATAAAATAAATAGTGATAACTATATAAAAAATAAGGAAAAAAAGAAATTTTCACATCCGAAATAATTATTATTTTATTGTTTGTTCATAATGTGGAAATTAACATTAACTAAAATTCAAAATACATCTTCAGTGATAATTTTTTTCTATTCCTTACAAAATTATCTTTCTAAACATGTATAATATGTCTTACCTGAGATAATCCACAGCTTCACAATCTCCAAAAGAAGTCAGATATGACTTCTTCATTTTTATATACCCCAAATGTTTTAAATGTCAAAGGCATCTATAAAGAAAAAGATTCATCCTAATAAAAGATACAAAAGAAGTTATCATAGCAATTGGCTTCTTGTCTGTCTAAAACTAGAAATTGTAGACTACTTTCTATACCACTGATAAAATGAGTTTCATCTCTTCATTTTATATTTTTTGTGTACAATAGTGATGTTTATATTCTTTGTGGTCAGCAGTGATGTTTATATTCTTTATGCACTGCACAAGTGATGTTTATATTCTTTATATACAGAAGTGATGCTATCTTTTTATATTTATTGTACCATAGATATAATTTATTTGCATATAGTCTATAGATTTGAAAATAATGTTATGAAACATATAGCAAAAGCAAAGCATGATCAAGCATAAACATAAACAAGTTTCAGAATTGGATTATATGTTTGTGTATACACAGTTTGTATATATTTGATTATTAGTTTTATAACCCATTGCTTGTAAAATATATTATATAAACATAATTAATGATTTTCAAAAAGTATACTTTTTGAAAATCATTATTTTTATAAAAATAAGAGGATTAGTTTAGATAGAACTTTAGATAACCACGATATGAATTATATACTAATAAGTTAATTACGATATGAATTCTATATGAGTAAATATATAATTACAAACTAAATCATACTAATTTTTCGATAAATATGAATTCTATGTGAGCATAAATAAATGTATTACAAACTACCTTTAGAAAATTATGATAAATATGAATTCTATAGAGCATATATGAGCATAAATATATAATTACACACACACCAATTTTTCGATAGATATGAATTGTATATGAGCATAAATAAATATATAACTAAAAATTAGCACACACTAATTACAAACTAAAATTAATAAAAAATATTTTTTTTCCAAAAATTTTAAAAAAAATTAAAAAATTTTACTTACGAATAATTACGTTGATAGTCTGTTATAGGCCTTACCCTGTTATAGGTCTTACTGGAGAAAATTTCACTTCTTAGCCTGTAAAACATTTTATGTCTTTTATCGTTTCGTGATAAGTACAAAAATTACCAAAAAAACAAAAAAAAAATAAATACTGTGGTTGATTAAAAAATTCGCCAAAAATCTAAATTTCAACCGATTTTTTTGAAATAAAGATCGTTTGAAAGCTATCATATACAGCTAAAAATGGCCATATTTTTTATGATGTCATGATTATACTTTTTACGTCAGCAAAGAAAGAAAATAACACGTCATCAAATGACCACCCGAAGTGCACAAATAATGCTGAGAAAGCGGAAGTAGTTAATCTGAATCTTTAAATCACTGGATCACTGAAATCACTGTCTAGACAGGATTCAACCTCTTTTATACTGGTGTTAATCAAATGATTTAGTTGAGCAATATTGCTTGTACAAATCTGCTATAATTTACATAACTACATCAATATCATTTTTAAAATTAAGTTTTAAAACTATGAGTTATCAATTATTAAATATTATCAAATTATTTAATACCTTAAATATTAAACATTTTATCTAAAAAATTAAATATTATTATTAAAACAATTTTTAATATTCTAATGACTTAAAATTGATTTAAAAATAAAATATTACACCTAAATAAAATAATAATTAATTATTACTTTGCTAATATTATTTCTAGACTTGATATTTGTTACACTTTATTGTGTATCAAGTTAAAATTAAAGTTTTCTTTCTCTAACTTTTTGAAATCACACATATTCATACAATTACCTCTAATCATGTGATACTTTCAGCACATTCTAAATTAATTTTAAATTAACAATCATTTAAATAATATTTCAAACAAAATAATTACTTTAAACCTGTAATATAAAATGTGTACTGCTATAATTAAGCTATTCTATCTCCATAGTATTTTTTAAATATAATAAATAAAAATTAAGATTGTCTTTTAAACAATTTATTGTATCATTTTATATTTAATTCATTTCAAAATGAGTTCAAACTATCTAATATATCTTTACAGGCTCCTATCTACTGAATTTGAACTCCAACTACCTATAACATCAAAATTATGTGTTGAAAAATAAACTAAATTTAATTTTTTTTTAAATATAACTACTTTTCCAACCCTGTCTAACTATCTGCACCAATTATAAAGGGTACTATATATATATATATATATATATATATATACCCTTTATAATTGGTCCACTATATATATATATATATATATATAAAGTGGACATGTACTCTATTATAAAGGCATAAATATTGGAAATACAAATGGAGTAGGATTCATTATAAATAAAAAGTGAAAGAACAACATTGTGGAAATTGATGGTGTATCAGACAGAGTGGCAAGATTAGTTATAAAACTTAATAGCAGATACCAAATGCAGATAATTCAGGTTTATCCCCCAACAAGTTTTTATAGTGATGAAGTAGTAGAAGATTTTTATATGGATGTACAAAAGGCTTTTGATCAGAGTAAACAACTTTTTAAATTTGTTATGAAAGATGTTAGTGCTAGAATTGGTAAACAGATGGAAGTGCTGCTGGTAATTTTGGTTACAGTAATAGAAATGAGAGAGGATATAGACTTGTGAAGTTTGCAGAAAAGGAAAAACTTTATATTATGAATTCATTTTTTGAGAAAAATGTCAAAAGGAAATGGACATGAAAGCATCCAAATGAAGTTACAGCAGAATTGGATTATATTTTGACTAACAGAAAATACATATTTCAAGATTGTAATGTTCTTAATAAATTTAACACAGGAAGTGATCATCGATTAGTAAAATGTAAGATACGGGTTAATGCAAAACTAAAGAGACAAAAATTATAAAAAAAAAACAATATTTACAATTGATAGTCCTAATCTTCAGAAACATTCTAATGAATTTAAATTAGAACTTACAAATCAGTTTCAAGTACTAGTAGATTTTGAACATGATTCAGATTTGAATGAAATTAATATGAAAATAATGGATACACTTTAAAAAAACTGCAACAAAGATAGCTGGTAGAAAAGAGCAGCAATTGACCAATAAAATTTTTACTGAGGCTAGAGAATTTATGAAGAGAAGAAGGAATATAAAGATATACAAAAATGATGCATTAAAAAGGATTGAATATCTCGAATTTTGTAAAATGGCACGTAAAAGAGTTGAAAATGATATAAGAAAGTATAACTGTGAATTATCAAGGAAAGCTGTAGAAGAAAATAAAAGTCTCAAGAATGTAAAACAATATTTTGATATTGGTAGGAAATTTATATCTGCCATAAGAAAAAAGGATGGAATTATTACTAAAAAGAGAAGTGACATCATGAAATGGGTAGAAGACTTTTATCAAGAATTATATAGTAATAAAGAACAAGTACCTCCTATATCTATTACGTCTTTGGAATTTCCCAGAATTTTAAATGAAGAAATGAGGCATGCAATTAAATCTATGAAGAAAGGAAATGCTCCAGGTAATGATGGAATTAGAATTGATATATTAAAAAAAGCAGGTGAAGAAATAGAAAAAAATTTAGCAAAGTTATATACCAAATGTTTAAATGATAAAGATGTACCAGATGATTGGAAGAATGCAGTAAGAATATTAATATTTAAAAGAGGTGATAAAGAATATATTAAAAATCACAGACCTATCAGCCTTTCATCAGTTTTATACAAAATTTTTACCAAGATAATTACAACTCGTCTACAGAGAACACTGGATTTCCACCAACCAAGAGAACTAGTTGGATTTAAAAGGGGTATTAGTACAGTGTATTGAGAGAAGTTAAAGAAAGGACAAATAAATATTAGTTGCCATTACGCTTTGGATTTGTAGATTATGAAAAAGCATTTGATTCTATAAACATTTCTTCAGTGATTAAAGCATTGGATCATCAAGGTATTGATCCAGGATATTGTCATATTTTAAAGAATATTTATAAAAATACAACAGCAACAATTAGATTACATAATGATACTGGCAAAGTCAACATTGAGAAGGGTGTAAGACAAGGTGATTCCATATCTCCAAAACGTTTTACAGCAGTGCTGCAAAAAATATTTTGTGGATTAAAATGGGAAGCTAAAGGAGTGAAAGTAAATGGAGATTATTTAAGCCATTTATATTTTGCAGCTGATGTAGTTGTTTTTGCAAATAATGCTTTAGAGCTGCAGGAAATGTTGCAAGAGTTATCAGATGAAAGTAGGACTAAAGGTAAATGTTAAAAAGTCTAAAGTAATGTTTAATAGATTTTCTCAAAATATGAAAATAAAGATTGATTATGATGAATTAGAAGAAGTTAACAGTTACAAATACCTTTGTCAGGTTATTAATACAAATGAAAACATAATTGGTGAAATTAATCATAGAATTACACTTGTTTGGAGTGCTTTTGGTAGAAATAACTTGATATTAAAATGAAATATGACTATGTGTTTGAAAAGGAAGTTTTTTAACAAATATGTTTTACCATTTTTTATTTATGGATCTGAGACTTGGACACTTAAAGAAGAGCAATACAGAAATTTCAGACCACTCCAAAAATATGGAGAGATGCATGTTGGGAGTAACAAGAAGAGATTGAAAACAAAATGTATGTGTAAGAGAACAACAGGTGTTACTGACCTCATTGAAAAAATTAAAAGATTGGAGTTGGGCTGGACATATTGCTAGAAGAGATGATAATAGATGGCAATTAAAATCTTAAACTGGATTCCAAGAGATTGTAAAAAATCCAGAAAGAGACCACATGTGATATGAATGGATGAAATAAAAAAGTGTGCAGGGATGATGTGGAGAAGAGAAGCTAAAGATCAGAGAAGATGGATTGAACTTGGACAGATATTCATTCTGCAGTAGATTGATAATGATTGATATATATATATATATATGCATGCAGAGGTTACCCCATATCTCTTTCTTTCCTACAACCTTAGAAAAACAGTGAAAAAGATGAGTACTCATTACGCTTACATAATATCAGATAATAGTAATAATTTTAGTATATTTTCATCATTGTTTTATTTGTTAGCTATTAATGGGAGTAACTGAGTAAAGTTTAGCTATCTAAAAAAATATTTGTTTAGACTTGGAAAAAAATTTAAGTTTCAGCTGACTCAAAGTCTAACCACATGTTAAGATCATATCAGATAAATGCCCTATATTATCAATAGACATAATTTCTATAAAACACATAGTCACAGATATTGAAAGAGAGGCAAATAGATATGTAATCATCTCAATTGATAGATAGGTAGGCAGACTTGAAAATACAAAATAGATTGATTAAGAAATGGAGAGGAATGGGTAAATTATAGATGAATATTCAAATAAAGAATAGGAAAATCTAAAGAAAGATAAATAAATTATTAATTAATGAATGAAAAGATTGATAGAGTGATAGGTGAATAGGTGTGAAAATTGGTAAATAATTTTTTAAACATGTGATAGATAGAAAAATGAACAATTAGAGAAGGGAATTTGTGAATAGTTGCATTGATAACTCTATAACAGACAAATAAACTGCCTGAATTTTTTTATTGACATAATTGTAATAAGCGCTTATTATAGATGATTTAATTAAACTCAATGTCATAACTTCTGAAATCATTTTCAAGAATGAAATTATATAAGAAGAGAAGGAATAATTCTTAAAAATATTGTTAATCTGAATATCTATTATTCAATAAATTCGTGTGACATTTTCTTGGTTAAATTCTATTACCCAAACAAAATTTCAAAGGTGATCTTTAATCTTTTATAATAAATAAGTTAGTTTTTCACTTAACATTTAGAAGCAAAATTATGTGGGGGGTAATGTTTAGTTTATACTATAATTTAAAAAGCAGAACGGCAAAGAACCACCTTTTTTTTATTATCTTAATTCAATAATTCTATTTAATTTATGATTAATTAATGTTTTTTCCTCAAAAATTTCTCTAGTCAAAGTATAATTTTTTTTTTCATTTTTCGAGAATTATATTGTATCTTTCTGAGAAAAAAGTAAAATTTGTTTTTTTCATTTCTTTAGAAATTTATTTTTTAGGCATTAATATCGAAATTATTTTTTAACAGCATTTTGTAACGGTTACATATTTTCTGTTTTTATTCTAATGCCTGAAAAATTTGTAAATATAATTTTATTTATAATTTCTTAAATAACAAACGTACAGTAATATTTATTAAAAACTATTCATTATTTCTGAAATTTTATAGATTGCATCCAAAGATTCAAATTGCTTAAATGCATACTACCGAGAAACTAGGGTTAACCTTGCCACAAGACTGACCCAACTCAATTACTTATACAACAAAACAAAACAAAACAAAAAACAGTGAATACTCATCAATATTTTTGAAGGTCACAAATTCGATCTCTCTAAAGCAGACATTATTATATGCACTGAGACAATGACAGAAAGAGAAAAGTGAAAGAGGCTTAGACTATAGCCAAAGACTTGTGAACATTAAATAAAAAAGAAGCTACCATCCCTCTTTCCAAAAAGTGGCATATATAATGTTATTTACGTGGATTTGAATATAAATAAACAAAACAAAACAAAAAAAATCAATTTTATGCTAATTCAATAAACAATAAACAAATATATGCAAAATGAGCTTTTAGCGAAATTTAGTTGTATGAAGTTCTGACTATGATACTATTAGTATTGAAAGCGCTAAGCTAAATAAAGAAATATAAAACAATGAAATCCTTTTGTGTTTTTTAAATGATCAAACATTTAATAACTTATTAGTATAAAAATTGTAAAACTCTAACTAATGGCTTTTCTAGAGTAATGTGAATCTTAAAATGTCCAATTCTTTTCACATTCATAAAATTTCTTATCATGTATTCTTATGCCATGCAAATAGTTTTTTACACTGAACAAAGTGTACATGTTGACATTACAGATCACTATAGCATAGGTTGCGCTAATAGTAACCAACATATCAGCAATTTTGTTTTCAAAACATTAATTCAGAAAATGATACTAATGAAACAATTTACCTACACAAACATGTTATTTGTAGCGCACATTTTTAACGTTTGCTTAAATAAAGTTTTATTTAATGGATTATTGTGTAATTAAACATTTTTAGGATTTTAGGTTTTAGAATATGTTGCAGTTTGTAATGTATTTTTTTTATATATGTTTAACTAAATGATATTTTATTTTACTTTCTGGTATATCATGGAGAGATGTACATTAGGAATAACAAGAAGAGATCAAAAATGAAATACATGGGTGAGAATACTAACATCATTGAAAAAATTAAAAGACTGAAATGGAGTTGGGCTGGACATATTGCTGGAAGAGCTGATAATAGATGGACAGTTGAAATCTTAAATTGAATTACAAGAGATTGTAAAAGACCTAGAAAGAGACTACATGTGAGATGGATTATGAAATAAGGAAGTATGCTGAGGTGATGTGGAGAAGAGAGATTATAGATTGGAGAAGATGGATTGAACTTGCAAAGACATTCGTTCTGCAATGGATCAATCATGGTGGGAAATGGAGAGGAGGAAGAGGATGACATCATGAAAATAGATAGGTGGTACATGTAATATTATTTTTTGTTTTTGATTTGTAGTTCTTTTTTAAATATTTTAATTTAATTCATTTTGTGTTGTGTTTTTAGCTTATAAAGATGGGTAAAAATTATAAGAACTGCTGATCAAATTTTTTAAAAAAATAGTAGAATAAAGATTCAGAAACTTGTAATCTTTGCAATAAGACTTTATTTTGTAATGCTTCAGCAATAATTGGTCTTTGCAGATACTTTGAAAGTGTACATAGATTTTATTTTTATCAAATCAAATAGTGATTTGAAAGCCTTTATAGCAATAATCAAACAATTTTGATGTTTATAATGCATCCAATTGGTATGGAATTAATATCTAAATTGGCAGCTGTCTTTGGATCTTTATTTAATAATGTTACTTAAAATGTATTTATAAGACAGAGCATGGCAATGTGATTCTGTTTATCATGTAGTCCTGCTAAAATAAGGCTACTGATGATGGAATTTTATTATTGTAAAAAGGATATATTAGTTCAAGTCACAAAAAAATTAAAAATGAAGGAAAAAATTTACTATATCTGTTGACAAATGAACTAGCACTAAAAATAAAAGCTATACCAATATTCACATACATAGAAATTCTAAAGATTTGTTCAATCTTAAGTTGGTTTTGATTTATAATATTTGTTCTTCCAAAAAAACTTTGGAATTGCTAACATAAAAATTTGATGGTTTGGGGATTTCTTTTGAAAAGATTGTATTTGAAATGAGTGGTGGTGTTGCTAGTATTCAAAAACTTATAATGTTGTCTATTAGAGATGAGAATTGTTTTTCAGAATATGAATTTGTTATTAAATTTGAACCAGCAAAAAAGAGAGAACTGCAAATTGCAAAATGTTATAGAAGATACAATTGTAGAAGTATAAAAAATTGTAAAAATATTCAAAAATTCTCCTGTCAAAAATAGTGTTTTACATAACTATGTAAAAGAATACATACAAAAGCAAATGTCACAATTGTTAAATTGTAAGACAAGATGGAATACCATAGAGATTATGATGAAACAGTTTCTATAAACTAAAAAATCTATAAGAATGGCATTCACTGAACTGAATATAGATATTGCATGAAGGGAAGAGCACATAAATATGGCTGAAACATTAACTATATTAGAGCTCATTAAAATAACAATTGAGATCTGAACTAAGAAGATTCTATGTTGTTGGTTGCAAAAAAAAGTCTTATTTTTTTGTTTTCAAAATTGTAAGAAGCATCTTATTACAACAAAAGAAGTAATAAATAAAAGAAGAAATAATAACATCATATCTCTTTATAAACGTTTACAAAATCCTGCTTGCAACAAAAAAAATTGACTAATCTCACAAAATTTAATTTATAATTTTGCTAAAGACATGATAAATAAATTATTTGCTAGTTATCAATACTTTGATGGTGTCAAAGATGTTAATGTAATTTTCAATTAATGGAAATGATGGATTGTCTCTAATTTATAACAGAAAATGTGAAAAACATGAAAATTGGTATTATTGACAAATAACAGACTATTAATCAAAAATTTCACGTTTCAAATGTGGGTAAAAGAATAATAAATTTAGAACTACTTAGAAATGTTTTGACCACAATAAAGTCTATACCTATACAAAATAAATGTATTTTTTTCTAATGTTAATGATTTTATTACAAAGAAGAAAAAAATAAGTTTTTCAACTTTGGATGCACTATGATTTTTTTTTTTTTTTTTGAAAAATTATCTCAAAGTTACTAAACATATTAAATTTTGTTTTACAATTATTTTTTGATCTAAATATTGTATTTTGTATTAAAATAATAAATAAGATATTATTAAAATGTGATATTTTATTATTATATAAACTTTTAAGCTCAATTTAAACAGGCAAATGTTATTTAAATATTATAAAATCAATTCCCAGATTTTTCAAAAAGAGGGATTTTTTTTTCCCTCAAGAAATGAAAACTAATGCTATAATTAATCTTTATAAAAATAAAAATTACATTGAATTCTTAAGTAGAAAGCTAATCTGCATTTTAAACCAGAAAGTAAAACCCAAAAAAGTAAAAATAAATGAATGTTTATTGTTTTATTACTGTCATAAAAGTGTTTGTACTGTTATAAAATAATCATATAAATGTTTTTACTGTTGTAAAAATAAGTATTCAAATGTTTGTACTATTATAAAAATAAACATACATCATTTATTTAAAATTTCAAGTTGTAACTAATAAAATAAACTTATACATGAAGGAGAGAGTATTTACATATGAACAAAACTATAGATAATAAAATCAAATAAATCATATTGCATACATAGCGACGTCCATCTTTTTTATATATAATATAAACTAGAACCAATTATAATAATAATACAATACATACAAGAAAGGGGGGAAATCTGTATAAATGTATGTTAAATAATTTTCCATTCATTTTTTATTAACCAATTACCGATATGAGTATTAATTAAATTAATTGCTATTTTAAATATATTCATACAGCATATTAAGTGAATTATACTAATTACAACAAACATAACTGTATGAATATATATAAAACATCAATTAATCTAACTAATAATTGGCTAATGGAAATGAATAGAAAATTATATAGTATACGTTCATACAGCTTTTTTTTCTTTCTTGTATATATTTTATTATTATTATTATTGGTTCTAGTTAATTTTATATATATATAAATAGATGTCGCTATGTATGCAATGCAAATTGCAGTTAAAAATGAAGAGTTTCAGTTACTAGCAGTAGTTGAAACACATCTAAGAGAAGATGAAGAAACTATATTGGAAGACTTGGTATGGTAGGATATTAATACAAAAAAAAAAAGAAAAAAGGAATGGTGTTTATAGGAGTTATATCAAAAAATATTTGAATACTGTTAAATGTCAAGAACATTTGTGGTTTGAAATAAGGTTAGGAAGGCAAGAATGGATGGTGGCTATAATGTATATAGCCATTGAAGATAGTCAAACTATAACAAGTTGAACAGTAGCATATATGAATGCATAATTAAGGATATACAGAGTTTCAAAGGGGGGGGGGATAGTGGAATGGGCATATTGAAGCAATTATGATGTAGATAACAAGAATGGACAGTTTATGAAGAATTTTTGTCAGAGAGTGAATTTGAGCAGAGGAAATTTATCAAATATTTATGAGGGACAATACGTATAGTCTAGAAATAGTATAATTCACACAATAGATTGTGTATTAGTAGAGAAAGAGGGGATGAATAAAGTACAGAAAATTAAAGTGTTAGATAATGAAGAGAGAGTATGTAATAATGATCATAATTTTTTTATAATAAACATGATTAGCAATGTGATCAGAAAATAGTAATAAAAATAGGGAGGATTGTGAATGGAGAAAGAATGCTAAAAATAAGTTAGAAGGACATAAAATAAAAGTTAGAAGAAATCATGGAAGAGTTGGTTGGGGGTGAATATAGGGAATGATGTGGTGAAGTAGAAAAAGTGGCAAATACAGTTTTAAGTAATAATATTCAAAAGAATAAAAGTAATAGAAAAGTGAGAGTTAATAAAAATATAAAATATAGGGGGAAAGCATGCAGAGAATATAAGTGTACTATTAAGAACAAATAAAGTGGAAAAGATGTTAATATTAAATAGAAAAAGTATTTTTAAAAAAGAAGTTGGCTAAAATAGGTAATTATAGGAAGAGAATGAAACTAAACAGTAAATTGCTGGAGCATATTAATAAAAGTGAAAGAGTTGAAAGTAAAAATTTTTGGAAATACATTAAAAAAGGAATATAGGGGAGAGAGAAATACTATTACTGGATGATGAGGGAATAGAGTGCAGCTCTAGAGAAGAATTTTAAAATAATCTTAAATAATTATGTAATAGTTATAAAAAGATGTTAGATGTGAAGAACAAGAATGATAACAAACGTGAAAGAATATAGTAATGAAAATATTAGGTTTACTGAAAATGAATTGAATAAGGCAGGAAAAAAATTGAAAAGTGGAAAGGCAAAAGGTTTAGATGGATAGGCAGCAGTGATAGTAATGAATTTAAGAAATAGGGCAAAATTTAATCTATTATCATGTTTTAATAAGCTGGCACAGAAATAGAATTTCTGGATAGTTGGAATAATACAATAGTAAGGTTACTATTTAGAGGAAAGGGTAAGAATAAGCAATTATAGACTGATAGCAGTGATGTCAGTGTTATATAAAGTTTTCATATATATATAGGGGCTGGAAGAATAGCAAAATGGATGGAAAAAAATAATATAGTAGGAGAAATGCCGGAAGGTTTTTGATCAGATAGGTGTATAAAAAATAGTTTATTTGTAGTTACCCAATTTATGGATATGAGTAGAAATACAGGTAGCCAGTTATTTATGGTTTTTCTAGATATAGAGAAAGTATATGATAGAATAAATAGAAATAGATTATGTATAAGTTTAGTAAATTTGGGGGTGGATGTAGCTTTAGTGGATCTTATTAATAGATTGCATGAAAATAATTACTACATGTATCAACTAAAAAATATATAATCAGTTAAAGTTAAAAGTGGAGTAGGATTAAAGCAAGGATACCCTATGTCACCTATTTTGTTTTTGGTTTATTTGAGAAAAATGGAGAGAGCAATAGAAAGACTAAGAAGAGGGATAGACATACCTTTAATAGGTGGCAAGGAGTATATACATTATCAGGTTTTTAATTTGTGGATGATATATTCTTCTGCACGGAAAGAATGGAAGATATGGAAGTTATGCTGAAGACATGTGCAAAAATAGGTAAAGAGATGGGTATTAAATTTAGTGAAGAAAAATCAAAAGTAATGATAATTAATAATGGGGAAAGAGAAGAGAAAGATTTTTTATTGGGGATATAAAGTTAAGTATGGTGAATAGGTATAATTATTTAGGAATCATTTTAAGTAATCAGAGAAATTGCTTAGATGAATAGGAGAAAAAAAATGGTAAATGAAGCAAAGAAAAAAATAGGGACTGATATAAAGAAATTTACAGTGTTTTCATATAATAAATATGATGTGCCTAGAATTTTATGGGAGTGGCAGTAGCAGGGGTAACATATGGTAATGGTGCATTATGTGTTATTAAAGGGGTGTTACATTACTTATAAAAAGTATAAAGAGAAGTAGGAAGACATGCATTAGATGCAGATGTGTGGACAGCAAAGGAAGCATTTCAAGGAGAGATAGAATGGTCAAGTTTTTATATGAAAAGTGTAAAAAGCAAAATGAAAATGTTCAGTAGATTGCAATTTATGGATAATAAGAGAATAGCCAAAATAGTATTTAATTGGTTTATGAGTAAAGGACAGGTAACAAGATGGATGAGAAAGGTAGTAGTGTAAGCAGAAGATTTGGATAAAGAATTTATCAGTATATTTATATAAAAGATGGGATGACTGTGTCAAGAGATAATGGCAAGTAATGAGATAGAAGAATAGATGCATTAATAGAAATAAACAAAATATTGGGTGCTAGTTAATTTATGATATAGTATGGAAAGTAGTTTACTGTTTAAGGCTCAATCAGGATCTTTAGCAACAAGGGAATATACACATAAATGGAAAAATATGGATGATTTAGTCTGAAAGTTATGTAGGAAAGGCATAGAAAATATTAGGCATCTGCTAATTGAATGTAAATGCCTGCAAGCAGAAAGAGTACAAATAACGAAGTTGTAGAAAAATAAATATAAACAAAGTGATTATACAAAAAGTGAGTTCTTTTTTATGCTGGGTTTGGGAAAAGATAAGAGGGTTTAGATATAAAGGCCATAGAGTTGACAAAGATTATATTGTGGAAATGGGGTGGAGCAGGATAGAGAAGCATATGGAAAAAAATTAGGTTGGTGAATAGAAAGGGAAGGGAAGGTGGCTAACAGGTTTCTTTAGGCATAGTGGCTGAGAGATTCCTGACACTGAAAAATGAGAAGCCACAGTCCATCACATCGTATCACATAGCAGAATAACTTGTCATGAATATGGGACTGTAGACTGTCCCGAAAGCACTTGGCAGTAAAAAAAAAAATTTTTGACAATTTATTAATAGCTTCATTACCTGTGCGCAGAGCACATATATATATATTAATAAAGCTTTAAAATAGTTCTATCACATTGAAAACGGCAAAAATAAATATTTGCCAAAAAAAGTTTTTCTATATTATTTTTATTATATATATATATTCACACACACACAATTATTGCTGTTATATAAAGATATTTTATTTTATATTTATATTGTTTGATTTTTGATGATTGATTGAGGAAATCGGAGAGAGAAAGAGAAACTGGATTGAACATATATTAAGAAAAAATTATAGTTTAATGAGAGATGTTTTGGAGGGAATGGTGAGTGGAATTAAGAAGAAAGGATGGAAGAGATTGACATTGTTGGATGATATAAGAGATGGGAAGAATTATGTGGAATTGAAGAACTGGGAAATAAAGAGAAGGGAATGAAAAAATGGATGGTTTGATGATGTGATTACTCTCTGGACCTGTCCATTTGACAGAATACTGTTGGTGATAATTGTGTGATTTATTTAAATATATAAAAAAGCAGCATAACGGATTAAATCTTTTTCCATTTTTGATGATAATAAAATTAATATTTATTTACATTTTTGTCATAGTTTAGATTTCCAATGAGAGACTAAAAGAATTCTATTCTTGAAATTCAAAAATTTATATATCAAAAAAAAAAAATACTCAGGAATTGAGGATTTAGATTAAATGGTATTTTATCTGTATTAAAAACACATAAATTAAACTTATATTTTGTCTGAAGGCAGATTGGGCTAATTAGGCAGCAATAATAAATTGCAACTCCTTTCAACATAATTTATTTTATCATCTCACATCATTAAATTGCAATCAGTAATCAAATATAAACAAAACTATTTTTTAAAAAAAAAAATATTACTGCAGTTGAATCTATGAATTATCTGACTTTGTGGATTTAAATTGGAAACTAAGGGAATAAAAATATATGGAAATTTTTAAAGATATATATATTGTCCAGATGATTTGGTTTTTGTAAATACTCATTTAGATCTTCAAGAAATTTTACAAAAATTATCAGATAAAAATAAAAAGGTACAACTAAAATTAATATTAAAAAAAAAAGACTCTAATAATATTCAGTGAATTTTCTCAGAAAAAAAATAAAGATTTATTATTATAATATTTTAATAATATTAAGATTTATTATTATGTACTAAAAAAAGTTAATAATTACAAATATGTAGATCAAATAAGTCTTACAAATAGAAATATTTAGACTGCTTTTGGAAAAAATAAAATTAAAAGAAAATATGTCTGGATGTTTGAAAAGCAAGATTTTTAATAGATGTGTTTTTCCATTTATTATATGTGGATCTAAGTAATATTTACTAGGGCAATAAACCTCAAGAATGTGTGCTTGAAAATGCCAAGGTAGTGACTTCTACAGGTCTTAACCACAAGCTTATGTAATGGAAGACAAAACGGGAACCTCTTCTTTCCTTCAACCTACTTTAAATAGATGAAGCTGAAGCAGTTAGATCTGAGAGCATAAAGCTATTCAATACTTCACTGATTAAGTCCACAATTCCTATTATACATTAGTACTTGCAAAATCTTTCGATTTACAACGAGTCAATGGAACGATCTTATAGTTAGAAATCTAATCCGATAAATAAATAAATTTATAATTACATATGGATCTGAGATCTTGAATCCTTGATTGATGATTAATACAATGTTTTAAACTGTTCAGAAAAGTATGAAGAGATATCCATTGGGAATAATCCAGAATGAATCAAAAATGAAATTCTTAGATGAGACAGCAAATTTAAGAGACAAGTAAAGTTTGATTGGACATATTGTTAGAAGAGATGATATTCAATGAATAATTCAAGTCTTAAACTGCATTCCAAATGATTGTAAAAGATATATTCAAGACTGCATGTAAATTGAAATAAGGAAGTTTGTTAATGTGGTGTTGAAAAAGGGGACTATGGATTGGAAAAATTGGATTAAACTTGAAATTGCCTTGATGCAATTGATTAAAAAATACATATGGCTTTGTTGCTGTGAGTTCATAAGTTCAGGTGGCAGAATTAAACCTGGGACTTCTCATTCCAAATCAGATACTCTTCCCAACTGCACCAAACCATGCAGAACATGCAATTGATATTTATTAACAATGATGAGCCATATATAAATATAAAGGTAAAAAATGAAAACAGATTAATTATCCCATTTCTTTGCAAAAACTTAAGTTCTTTGATTCTTTCTCATTTTACTATGTAGCTATGAAATGCTATTATCTTATCGAGTTTGTTATAAAGAGGGATAAATATCTGAGTATTATATGTGAAAATGCCTGATAGTAACAGGTTATAAAATATAATTTAATGGCTTAAAATGTAAAACTTGTTCAGAGAACTATTAATATTTAATTATTGTCATCTGTGATTACAGTTATAATGATGAGATGTCATTTCTTTTTGATGTTCTCTATCTATAAATTGGTCATAAACTGTTTTTAATGATATTATAATTCATGTCATAATTCTTTTCAATTCTTAAAGTTATATATATATATACAGTGTACCCTTTCTTAAAGGAAAACTATGGAACTAAAGAATCCAGTTAACTAGGATATAGCCATAGTGAACTGCAAATGGATTACATAAATAATGACTATTAAAATAATATCGTTCTGACTAGCTCAAGGTTATAAATAAAACATGGTTCTATCAAAATAAAAAACATAATTATGAAGCTCTTAACACTGGCTTAAACACTGAGGATACATACCTAAAGAAACATTTACAATGGCATAAGAATATTATCCTACCAAATTCACATAACAAAACTACCATGTAATACTCCCATGTCTTTATAATACACATCTAATAATTTTAAAATATGATTTATAAATTTATTACAGAAATAACAATAAATTACTTAATATTCCTTTAATAAAATATTAACTAATAATTTTACTCATCATTTTCAATAAGAAATTTACAATTCTCCAAAATAATAATAATAATTTCAAGTTCGTTACAATTCTTCAAAATAAAAATAATCTCAGGTTCATTTCTAACAAACTAATAACAAAATGAACTAATTAATTAGTTGAATATGATAAGGGATTTTACATGATATCTAACTACTCTTTCAAAATAATAATAATAATAGTAGTAGTAGTAGTAGTAGTAGTAGTAGTAGTAGTAGTAGTAGTAGTAGTAGTAGTAGTAGTAGTAGTAGTAGTAGTAGTAGTAGTAGTAGTAGTAGTAGTAGTAGTAGTAGTAGTAGTAGTAGTAGTAGTAGTAGTAGTAGTAGTAGTAGTAGTAGTAGTAGTAGTAGTAGTAGTAGTAGTAGTAGTAGTAGTAGTAGTAGTAGTAGTAGTAGTAGTAGTAGTAGTAGTAGTAGTAGTAGTAGTAATAATAATAATAGAATCCCGCAGCAAATCTCTGCTGAGGTAAGAAGCAATCGTTAAGTTCTCCGATGTAAGTATTTATTTTTTACTTTTGTTCCAACTTGTTATGCGAAAAACAAACATAATACAGGAAAAATCGAATTATATAATAGATTAATAGTGTTTTTTGAAAAATATCGGTGTGTTTTAATATCTTTTTTAAAAAAAATACTGACTTGAGTCAGAATAAATCATGGCTACTGCCCAGTCAAGCGTGAGCGAATTAAGCACCAATACAAAATTAACAACATCGTTAGTTTCAACATCGCCTATTTCGTATGCAAAAGTACTTAAAAGTAATAGCAATACTACAGCACCAACTCAAATACCGCGCTTCCGTAGAACAAACACAAATGATATTAAAAATCTTGATCTAAACACTCGAGAGGAAAATCAACCCCCAGCCGCAATCTGGACAAAAGAAACGCTTGAAAATGTGACGGACCGTTTCAGTAATACGGTGCCTCGGACGTTATTTGAAACATTTCGCAGGTTTTTTTCACCAACTTCGTTAGTACTCGCAGTAACCGATAATCAATGCTCATTATATCATTTCCCAAAAGCTTTATTATATGAAGCAATCACGCAAAATGCACTATGGGAAACAATCTCTTGTATCGCCGACCATCCAAATTCTCGATATATAACCATTGATTTTTATACTCAGCAGCAAAAAGAACGGTTTCAATCCACTATTTTAGCACTTGATAATTACACACTCGTAATTATAGATGAAAACCGAAAAAATATAATTACTGGAGTTCTTAAAAATACTTATCTTAAATACAACGTACAAGATTTTCAAAAAATGATAAACCCGTTTGGAAAAGTAATTGCCCTACAGCCTATATATTTAAAAGACACACCTATACCGATATGTAGTAATCGTTTTGAATTTAAAATAAAACTACATAAAAATGTAGACGCCTCAACGATTCCAACACAGATTACAGATCAAGAAGCGACACTCTCTCTTCACATAAGAGGTCTAAAGCCACTTTGTTTTGGCTGTGGACAGAGAGGACACCTAGCAACTCAGTGCGATAACACAAAAAGCAATCACTGTGAACAAACTAAAATCCTCTCCCCAGAACAACCCAGTGATGAAAATAAAATTTATAATAACACTACATCCATTGGCAACCCAATAATAGAAACCGGAAAAAAACAGGTTCAAACACCCACAAACAAAAATAATAATGGATCAGAATTGCCTATCCCAAAGACCAACCAAAAAAATAATAACACAAAAACTAACACAGAAATCCAAGATTCAAACGAAAATAATTCTCAAGAAACCACAACACAAAATACAGCAATTACATCACAGGATCAGCATCTCAATAAAACAAAATGTGTACCAAGTAAAAATCAACAAACAGAAAGTAAACACACACAGTTATATAATGAAAATATAAATCCAGATAATATAAAGATACCAATAATAAAAAAAACTACAATTATAAACAAAACTGCATCAAACATAATGGATGCAATAGAAGCCCCTCTTCCACCTATTCAAGAGAATACACCAGAGGGAAAAAGGAAGCCAGGCAGACCAAGTAAAAATCATGAATCCAAAAAGGAAAAAAAAACAGACCAAAAGCACAACTCATCAGACATATACAATTTAGAAAATGATGAAATAGAAATGGATGTAAGCCAACAACAAATGGACACCTGTTCGGTTTCATCGCAAATTGCCTGTATAGAGTCTGAAGCAATATTAAATGAAAGAAAAACTGATAATAAACCCAACAATGTCTTAAATATGTATCAGCATCCATCTACTGCAATATAAACAAAAATTTAGTATTAAAAATAAAATAAAAATCAATACCCTGTTAAAAAATTATTTAAAACATGAAGATAAAAATTGGATCTCTCAACATTAGAGGCTTAAATGCCGCCAAAAAACTTTTTGATCTCAAAAAATGGTTACATACAACACAACCACACATACTGGGGCTTTTGGAAACAAAAATATACAGCAGCTCTCAAATTGATCCATCAAAATATTTAGTCAGCCAAGGTTTTTGTGCCTGCTCAAGGCAATCATCATCACCATCAGGTGGCACACGCATAATTATTTCCCACAACTGCCCTTTCGATTCTTTTAAAATTATATATATTGACTCTAATCTTATCATATTAACACTCCATCATAATAATATCACACTTAACCTAGTATTTGTATATATACCACCAGGCCCCGTCATCATCTCCAGAATAATAGCAACAATAAATTCAATGCTTACAGCAACACCAAATCCCATAATACTCCTGGGAGATTTCAACATGACCTACCAAACTTTTGTCACCAAATGGATCCATCAAATAACAATCCCACTTATGAGTGCTGAGGGTTTTCTCCCATCAAACTCAATATCTTTTAATAACAATAGATATAAGTCACTTATTGATTTGTGTTTCTACTCACCAATGTTACATCATTATTTTAATCTTGAACTCTGTCCATCTATAATCTCAGATCATGCTGCTCAGTTCATCACCCTCGACCTAACAAAAATACAGAATACAACAATAGCCCTCCAAAAGACTATGTGAATACTTCTTCCAGCACAAACAACTGAATTCCTATATTCAGAAACATATATAATGCTCCAAAAACTTCAAAACATGTCACTCGATCCAGTACAAAAGTATATAGCATTCACCAATATACTTTCTTTCAACATCAATCATATTACCTGCAACTCAACACCCCCCACCAGATTATTAGCATTGGCAGATGAACTACATAAAAGAATAACCATTTCCAGACCAACTACAGATAATCAAACACAAATTAAAAAACTTACAGAAATGTACAACAATACATGCAATACACTAAAGCAATATGTAGCAATAAAAAAGAAAAAAATATGCCTTACACAACAACATACTTGGACCAGAGCATACATACGGTGGGCATTGGGATATCCATCCACAGTCAGAGTGCCTATGGCACTTGAAATAGATGGCTCTATAACAGCTGGACATAACATGATAAACCCAATATATCAACACTTTAAAAAAAAGCTGCAAAAACAGAGAGTGTACATACCAAATGAAGACATATTTGGAGACCCTGAAACAGACACACCAATAACAACAACTGACATTGTATTTCAACTTGCAACAATAACAAACACATGTCACCCAGGACCACAAGGAATTCCCAAATTTGTGTTCAAACATCTTAGTCACTTCACAGCAAAATACCTGTGCGATCTAGCCAATTACATATCCCAAAAAATTTACAACATACAAAGTCTATACCCTATTGCAATGGTTCCATTTAACAAAAAAACAACAGCAATATCATCTTTATCTAATCTACGACCAATTTCAATGGGACCTTTAGGAATAAAAATTCTTGAAAGAGTGATAAAGGAAAAAATAGAACAACACATACTCCCTGTGTTATCATCAGCACAATATGCCAAAAAAGGATCATCCATTGGCCAGGGTGCCTTAATGTACAAAACAATTATTGAAGTAGTAAAAAAAAGAAAGAAATATGCACCAATTATAGTTCAACTAGACATTGAGGCAGCTTTTGACTCAGTGCCTATAGCCAAATTATTAGACGTGCTGAAAAAAACAACAACACCTCCATCCCTACTATATATAATAGCCAATCTGCTACTCAGCCGTGAAATTCACATCACATTGAATGGAAAAAAATCACCAGCCTTCAGACCGAGTCAATCCATCCCACAAGGATCCCCTCTAAGTGCCTTGCTCTTTACAATATATATAAATCCTCTATTAATAGAGATACAGAAAAAAATAAAAGGCATTCAAATTCCAAACACTGCTTTAAATATATCATGCATAGCCTATATGGACGATGTAACCGTTTTCCTCCCCTCTAAAAAGAACCTCCCCATATTACAAGAGATAATCAAGAATTATACCTCAAATTTTAATTTAAAAATTAACACAAATAAAACTGCTGCATGGTCAATATACACAGGCAAGCACTGTACAGAGATGTTTAATGGTAAACCATCTGCTTTCCTTGGTTTCCCATTCTACCTTGGAACCAATGGAATGAGGCAAAAAATTCAAAATAAATTAAAAATAGATGCTGAAAAAATCACAGCCTCACTTGAAAAGTCATACCTGTCAATATATGCAAAGGTAGCACTATTTAATCAACTTATAACTACAAAAATTACATACTATACACCTATAATCAAATTTGCAAAAACATTCATATCTAAAATCTCATCAATTTGTAACAAACTAATATGGAAGAGAAAGACAGTGGCAATCTCTTTAAAAAATCTGAGCAGACCACCACATAGCAATGGACTTGGACTCCATACAATCAATGTTTTTCACACACAGAAATCAGTAAATCTAATAACAGCAACCATAAAAAGATTTCCAGACCTGGAGTGTGTAATCAGTACAATACCCACAGACAGACCACCCCCTTCATATGGATATCTATCCACACTGATTGAAGAACTCAAGCCAATATACAACAAAATATCACTCAATAATGACAACAAGTATACATACTGGGACATTTACAATATACTACATCCAAAGCAGACACCCAATCTACATCCATCAGTTCTTGGAATAGACAACAGGCAACTACTGCAACAATTCAGAAAATGGTCGTTAGAACCAAAATTATTCGATTTTCTACTTAAGCTTAATCTCAATGCTCTACCCACAACCCATTTCCTTAGATTTCGTAGATTCTATACCAATATAGACCCCATGTGCGGGCTATGTCATAGAGAAGAAGAGACACAAGATCATTTTCTTCATTCCTGCAGTGCCCTAGAAACAATACGTCGCACAATGTTTACCACATACAGAAAGGCTATCATTTCAATTGATGAAATAATAAGTACATTTAAAAAAGGCAACAACCCTGCTATTCGTGCAGCAACATACAGCCTTTATGCCTACTGGTGCACCAGATGCACTTTTGCACTTGCCAATAACCCTCGACGCCACCCAGCAACATATTCAATAAAACTAGAACTGTTAAGAAAAAGAGACAGCATCCTAGCTCAACCAGATATATTTGCAGCCACATGGTCACACTTGAAACCGAGATCCAGTCTATGAAATATAAAGACCAATAAGATAGATGATGACATTTTCAACATCAGCATTTTTTCCAACTTTGAAAAAAAAAATGCAGGCATAAACTGAACTAAATAGAAGACCAAATTTAAAAACAAGAAGAAAAAAAAAGTATGCAGAAAAGATAAAGACTTATATACTGAAAGTTGTAATTTGTTTTTCATTTGTAAAAAATCAATATATGACTCTGTAATTTTTTAGACTCAATAAAGTTTTGCTTTGAAACATAATAATAATAATAATAATAATAATAATAATAATAATAATAATAATAATGATGATGATGATGATGATGATGATGATGATGATGATGATGATAATAATAATAATAATAATATACTTTGTTACTTAATCAAATATAATAAAAATAATATCTAAGTAATCTTTAAGGATCATGTGCCAAATAAATAATATTTCAAATTATTAATTTCTGTGAATCAGCATGTAGAATGAAAAATCAAGTAAGCAACATGCAGACAAATCACAACTCATCTAAATATAAGTTTCAAAAACAGTTAACAAATTTATTTATAAATTAAACAATATTATACTATTACAATATAATAAAAATAAAATATTTACAAAAGTAAAATAAGAATTAACCTTATTTAATATATATATATATGGTTGTTTTACAATAGCATGTTGAAACCACTGGAGGGCATTATTTCTATGCTAGTGCACAGAAATATGCCATTTAGGTGGCCGCCTCCACTGCTATCGAACATTCTATTTCTAACACGTAAGCCTAGAAATAGTCTGTTGATATGGAGGAGGGCACTGGCCGACTGTGTTTATTTCTATGCCAATGCACAGAAACATGAACATTTAGCCAATCTTGCCGCAGAAGCTATTGGGTCAGCTTACGGCTCAGATTCGGGCTAAGCATTTCGCACTAGTGATCACATTTCACTTTTGTTTACAGTATTGTCTGAGCGTGGCTGGAATTACAATTGTCGAAACTATTTTAATATTCATTAAGACCACCTCCCCCTCTATCTCGCATCTTTTATGAAGGTCTACTAACAATTATCAGCAGAGTCTCATGCTTCCCTAGCCCCCATTTCCTGCTGAAAAAATGGGCCAAGTGTAGTTCAAAGTACGCTTCCCATCAAACCATGCTCTAAGTCACATTTCATGCGACAACAACTGTGAGCTGATTAATCGAATAGCTGCAAAAAATAGGACAACTTGTTTTGCCAAATGTCACAGGAAGAACAAGGATTCTTCTCTGACTGCTGGAACCGGTGGTGGTTTATCAAACAAAACACCTTGAAGCTGCATGCCTGCTGTGTATTTTTTTTTGTTTTTTTTTTTACCTGAAGAGCCCAAAAAGTTTCTTTTAATTGCCATATAGATTGATGTTTTTTGAGGGGGAATTACCATCAAAACTTGGTCAATCTTCAAGTTGTTGGTGTTCCATTCTGTTAGCAATTGCTAACACCCTTCCCTTTCCCCCCCTCTTCCAAAGTTGAACTTTGGCTTGTAAATGTTACCGTTAAATGGACAATAGATTTATTTATCAAAATAAAAACAAAACAAACTGAAAAAAAGAAAGAAGAAGAAGTAGTTGAATCAGCTGATTTTTTGTTTGTCATACAATACCGAACCGAAAATAGAAAAGGGTTTAATGAGAATTAAATCAAAGCAAACAAAAAATCAGTTAACTACTTTTTAAGAATCATTGGTTTTAATCGATCCGGGTTTTTTTTGGTTTTGGTTTTTTTTTTTTTTTGTTGTTTGGGGTAGCCAAAATAGATTTGATAGCCACCGTACTTTTATTTTAAATGTGATAAACAACAATAACCAAAAAAAACAAAAACAAAAAAAAAAAATACATAGACGGTAAAAAAAAAAAAAAATCTCCGTCCCCTTTGAAAATATAAATAATAAAAAAAAGAATCAAAAGCCAAAAAAATGAAGTACTTTTTTTTTGTAAATTCATTTATTTGTAATTTTTTTGTTTATGCATTTGTTTATTTTTGTTTTGGTCATGTTTAAACAAAAAATTTGATTTGATATTACTTTTATAAATGTGATAAACAAAAAAAATCAAAAAACCAAAGCCTACCAAAAAAAAAAAAGAAAAGAAACTCGGCCCCGGCAACATTATATTTATCTTTGTTTACAAATCAAGCCCGCCCTCCAGCAGTTTCAACATGCTATTGTAAAACAACCATATATATATTATAACGGAAATGGTTATTTGGATTGTTGCTTCATTTGATTTAAATCTTTAATACTTTCAATTATATTTTAGACTTATTTATTATACTTTATTTTTTTACAACTTTGATTCTTCCTTTCATTTATTTATTTATTATACATTTATTTTTACAGCATTTGCTTATTCTTATTTCTTATTTGTTTACTATCAGTTCTGCTAACCGAAATATCCCGGCTTAGCCTCCAACTGTAATGGATATTGTTTATTTATTTATTTAACCAATGCCGTTACAATGCAAGCAGAGAGCTAATACAGATACAAATTTAACTTCATATCTATACCCTTGACCGAACCCCAAGGCAATACGTACATATTATCTTGGCGTTATTTTTCCCGATCAAGAACTCTCGGCTGCTGAACAATGCAAACCATTTCAAAGAAATTTAACGAATGTCCAGTGCTTGCTATTTATTTTTATATAATTGGGAAATTCGCACGAACAAGCAGCACATGAATACCTTTAAAAAAATCAGCATTACCCTTTAATCACTAATTACAGTTTCCTCCCTGTCGTAGCTTGGTGATAGGAGAATAAAGCAAGTATACACAATTTTAAGAATAAATATGTTTAATAACACTCACTTTTATATAAAAAAATACATTATAATAATAATATTAAAAAAAACACACACTTACAAAATACATGGCTATAATAAAACATATGAAAACAGATCAAATATTAAAGTTCTTAAAGTCCTGTTGATAGAGTTCTATTTTATCAAATTATTAATTGTGTATTTAGTTATGAGTAGTAAACAGATTAAAATGCATGCATGCTTTTACCTAGGCTTTGTTGTAATTGTCCCATGGGTATTTCTTCCGAGCGCTCTTCAAAGTTTCTACTAGCAATGCCAGATAAAAATTGTAATTTTCTTAATCTCTTTCTTTTGTTCATTGTTTTTAAATTTTTTAATTAAGACTTAGATTTCCAACCAATTCTTATCATTATGTTTCTTTATTTAATTAGTGGCTGGAATGTAAGTCCCAATTAATTTAACAGATCAGGCAAAGATCTTCCATTGTTAACATTTTCTTTGTCCATGGAATTTAATTTGTCCAACAGACTTTCACACCTACGGCCATATTGTTTTTCCTTTTATATATCACATATTACATTTTATTTAAAGTTTACAATTCATTTTTTTTTCACATTTGTGTTTTACATTTTATTTTAATTTGTTATTATATAGTTTTTAATGAGAGAGAAGAAACACATTTCTTTATGCATCCCCTTCCCCTCTCCCACAATAAACAAAAATAACTTTCTAGCATTTGACTTACAAGAGAGAAAGAGACACATTTCTTTATGCACCCCCCTCCCCTTCTCTTACTATTACAAATCCACAGTAAATTTTGACATTAGAATTTCAATCTTTCCTTTTCCTTCCTTTTTTTAAGAATTTAATAGCTAATTTATTTCACCTTTATCACTTCTTGTTAGCGAATTTATCTAATGTTATTAATAAATATATATGTGTGTCAACGGCTTTACATGGTCGTCACAATATATACAATAAATCTTACCAATAAATACAAAAAATAAAATAAGATAGCCTTCACTCTGGCCATTTCAAAATAAAATAAAACAACAGTAATGTTAATATATAATCCTCGTTCAGTAAAATAGTATTCTATTAGTTGTATTGGGAATATTTACAATAAATTTCTAAATTTCTAAGAAAACTTAATGTCATACTTATACTGTTATAAAATATACTTCTTTTAATGTAGTGTTATTGATATAAGTTTATATTTTAAAATAAGACTTTCTTTGCAGTTTAGTAAAATAGCATCCTGATATATCAATATCAGAACATTTTAAATAAAAATATGCATATCTCCCTCTATAAAAAATTAACTATTATGTAAAAATATTTATGAGATAAATTTCATAAATTTTTGTAATTTAAATGGGTTTAAATTATTTATAATAAAATTTAAAAAACTATCATTAAATTATATTGCTTAATGTTTATATTTCTTTTGTTTTTATACTCTTACATTCATCATATCATTCAAAATCATTTTCATTATTCTCATTTTTATTTCAATTTAAATATGCATCTGTTTAAGCTATGTGATCTCTAATACTTATATGAATATCAATTATTCCTCTTTTATGATATATACTATGATAATCATCAAACATCTCAATACCATTTGTGAAAGAAATTTTTATATACTTAGTCTTGCCCTCTCACAAATTATCAACTTCAAACAGTTTAGTCAATACTTTACCAACTTATAAAACTATTTTCTATGATGTTTCTGTTAGTGATAGATAGCAATTAAAGTGTAGGGTACAGAATAGTGACAAGAATGATTCAAATAAATAAGATAATATCATCATGGATACAGTGAAAAATCAGAATAGGTCCATATTTATTGGGCACTTAAGATTCGAGTCATTGTTCTATTATAGCACTTATTGGAAATAAGGCAATGCAGCTATCCATGGAAAATGATATACAACCCTATGTTATCTGTATATTTCAATAACTTTAAATATGATAGATATCCACTTTTCCCTAACACCTAGGATTTCATATGAATATTACTCTCCTGACTCCCATCCTATATCTTCCACACTGAATAACTCACTTAACTTCATAAAATATACATACCACATTCTAAAATAATTTCCAAAACAACAATATTAAAGAAACAACAAAGATTTAAATTCATGTCAAGATGGTTAGTTTTTATTCACAAATGATCCTGATAAATACATATATCAGTACTATACATTTCTTTATTTATTATATAATTTAGAGATCAGTATTATATCTCTCTCAGTATTTCAACAGATAAATTTCACAAAGATATAAACATTAATAAATTAAAGATGTTATCTAATGTATGCGTATTCAAGCATTCACATTAAATAAATATTTTTTAATATCTTTGATTGTTTTCAAAAAAAATTTATGCACATTCATCAATTCTTTTATAAAAAAAATACACATGATGATAATTTCTATCAAGGGTTCATTCCACTGTTTAATATTAAATTCAAGCAATACGAAATACTAATTAGGATATCTTTTTTTAAAAAAAAAAACAAATTATTAAGTAAAATGTAATCTAAATAATAAAAAGAAATTACCAATGATCTCAACCATCAATGATCTCAACCATCAGTGAGATCATTCATGCTGATCTGCTTCTTGGACCATACATTCAAAAAAACCAATTATGATTGTAATTTACCTTTTTCAAAAAATCACTTTCTGAATACCCATTTTTATTATTTAACATTCTAATAATAATAAAATTAATCTGTTTTAAGATTAAATTTAAAATATAATAAATGGTTAGTTTCAAAATTTAAAAAAATGTAATATTCTAAATATTAACATTAGACTTAATTAAAAAATGATAAAGTTTTAAAGTTACGAAAAGATGTTTTTTCTCTTCCTGCTTGTAAGTTGAATTTTTGCCAGGGATTATTCTATTGCCTAGTTATGGAAAAATCTTTATGCACAATCTTACTCTTGTCTTGGTGCCACTTGAAGAAATATACAAATAATAATAATAAAATCCAGTAAAATCCAAAAAGAATATTAATGATACTGAAAAGATAAAATGTTTATTTCAGTTTTTTCTGGAAATTTCATCCAAGCATTTAATATCTTCATAGAATAATAATTCAAAATCCATTTTATAGTAGATATTTTCTTATGTACATTTTGACTGTTGTGTATAGTAGATATATTGCAGTAAATATAATATAAGTAATATCCGCATTTTCCATCAGTCAAAAACATTAGTAGCAGACATTATATAATATAAATTATTTATTTAATACATTTATCAGTAGACATGTAGTTTATGTACTAAAATAAATATTTTTTTCTTTAAAAGATTTACAATTTTTATTCTTTTAAGTATACAATTTTTTTTACTAAATATTTTTCTTTTCCAGATAAAATGACTGATATATCATTCGAGTATTTATAAACTGATATAATTTCAATCTCTTAAAAAGATGTATCAGAGTTTTTTATTTCCAGATAAAATCATTTTTAAAGTATATAATTTATTTATTGATATGATCAATAGCAAGTCCTATTAAAAGCATAAAAAGCATTCAAAAGTCATCTTCAATCTGTCTTTAAATACATAGTTTTTAAAAATGTAAGTCCATTTTGATTACTTTAAAGACAAATTAAATGTGAATTATTACTATCAATTATATAATAAGCAGACATTCATCATACTATAAAACATTTTAAATTCAGTTTTTAAACTTAGATGCAGAGTCTTAATTTTTTTTTCTTTCTTTCAAATTTAATACTATGATAATAATTTTAAATAAATATCCAATTCCTTTTAATTAACTTTAATAAGTTAGCTTCATTGTAATATAATAAAATTATTTCAGATAAATGTTCACTCACACAGACATACTATTTATAAAAATTTCAAAGTCCTTACATAAACCTCCAGTTTTATTGCAATATATTCCTTGCCATTTAGTGTTCATTATCCCAATATTTAAATAGCTGCTATCATGTTTTATAGAATTATTGAGATCCTAAGCTACATTCAAGTAAGAATAGACTGATAGGAAAATTTGGTATTAAGTGAATCATTCATTATTTAAATAGTTATTTCAATTATATTTTTCAAAACACTTTTAAGTAAAATAATACTACTGAAAAAGAAATTACTACTGTTACAATATAAAAAATATATAATTATAAATTTCAAATTAAATCTGTCTTAATCTGAATCTGTAAAACACTGTATTCCTAAAATCACTGTTTAGATTGGCTTCAATCTCTCTTTTTATACTGGTCTTAATCCAATGATTTCATTGGTCAATACTGCTTATACAAATCTGATATATATATATATATATATATCATTAAAAGCCAGTCAACTGTTAGACAATCCCAGTATCATTAACAATCAACAATTTCAAATTATTACTAAGGCAACCTACTTTTAACAATGAAAGGTGGACTTCCAACTTTATTAATGGTCCAATGTACTTATATAAACACTAAAGATTGCAACTTGACCATAGACATTAAAATTATTGATACAAAGAAGTTTAAATAAATCTCTTTAACCAGGTAAATATAACCTTTTCTGAATGCAGATAATATTTTTTCAAATTGCACTCAAAATATTACTTAAATAATAAATATAATAATACTCAAGGCTAAAAAAGGTAATTAAAATAGGCAAAACTCACTATACATATTGCCACTAGCAAGCAAGTTTAATCAATGGATGCCAGAGGGTTGTGCATAAAATCCCCATCTAGTGCCTACTCATCCAATATACCCAGACTAGTTTCTGGCTTGTGACCTTTGTCAGTAAGGAGCCTTGGATCTGAGAGCACTGCACCTACATCTTAGGATCTAATGCAACCCTCCAGCAGTCACCTTCTTATCTCCACTTAACTACAAAACTATGAGTCTTAAATTGAAAACACTTTAATATTTTCAATTCAAGCCCATCAGCTTATATAAACATATAGGTCTGAACTCAGTTCAGTACCTTTACATTTTGGTGTCTTTGGTTCTTTAATAACCATAGCCACCATTATCCAATTAGGCAGGATTGGTTTTAAGCCAATAAACATCACATGATCACCATTTCTATGCTTGCTTATAACTGTTATTAAAACAGGCAAAACTTACTATACGTATTGATGGGCTTGAATTTAAAATATTAAGGTGCTTTCAATTTAAGACTCATAGTTTTGTAGTTAAGTGGAGATAAAAGGTGGCTGCTGGAGAGTTGCATTAGATCCTAAGATTTAGGTGCAGTGCTCTCATATCCAAGGCTCCTCACTGATGAAGGCTACAAGCCAGAAATTTGTCTGGGGATATTGGATGAGTAGGCACTAGATGGGGATTTTATGCACAAGCCTTCTGACATCCATTGATTACTCTAGCTTGCTGTGACTGGCAATATGTATAGTGAGTTTTGCCTAAGCAAGCATAAGAAATGGTGATCATGTGATGTTAATTGGCTAAAAAAGATGTCCATATATGTATATCAGTATAGATATCTAGAACCTATTTTCATTGATAAAATATGTATGCAGTGTCTAACTAATCTCTTATTTCTAATTATTTATATAATTTAATAATGCAATTCTGTTTTATTTAATTAACATTGTTTAATACCATAGATGATAGTCATAAATCATTCCAATAATAAATTCAGAACTAATACTATGTTACTATTAAATTAGAGGTGATGGTAAACTAGTAAAGACCTTATTAATAGGGATTTGCATCCCATATTCAAAATTAGGCTGAGTGTTTAGACATTTTCAAGTACAGGCAGGTTTAAAATATTTTCCTCAAATAAGTAGCAAGCTAGATAAATGGGAAAATTAGTTTCTAAACTGTTATCAACCAGAGAGTAATAGTAATCATTTAATCTACTCCTGTGAAGGGTTATTTTTATTGAATTGGTATGTTAATGAATAATAAAAGATATCCTATATAAAAGTATTTTATATTTAACTTGTGCATAGTCTTTGTAGAGAAACAGACTTTATTTATGTTATAAAAGTTATCTCAAAATCACTTAAAGAAGAATAACTGAAACACAGGCTTATTAATACCTGTGTCTATATATATAATATATAGGTATATGAGCACAGACCTTCACATGACCCACTACTCTCCATTCTATCTAACAACACTGATACACTCAAGCACATATATGCTAGTTTAGCATGAAATACATATATTGGTGATTATTTATCTTTTCAGCATATATTTGCTTGAGTGTATCAGTGTTGTTAGATAGAGTGGAGAGTGATGGGTCGTGTGAAAGTCTGGGCTCATATAACCTATATATTAAAGAAGAAGAATGTTATTTGCTTTCATTAGACATGTAGTGCTTATGATGAAATTCAGTGGAAAATCTTAATAGATTAGATATATTATTATTGCAGAAAAAGATTTTTAAAAACTAGCACTCGTGGATATCATATAAACAGATTAAAAAACCAGTATATGATGCATATATGGATGAAGTGCTTCATAGATTGGTTTGTATGTTAATAACAAAAATTACTTGTATTTATTTCTTTTTGAAATTAGTATGGCTATATTCCTTTAAGATTAGTTGTTATGATGATGAATGTTGGTAGAATGATTGCATAAGCAAAATATGATTATATTATAATGCAACTTCTATCACTGATAAAAAAAAAATGTTACATTTCCACAAATCTTCATCCATAATTTATCTTTTTTAATGGTCAAATTTCATTTTCAATTGACTTCTGTCTTGTATATAAATTAAGCTTTTATCATTCCAATTTTTTAAGAAATTAATCCAATTAATTTTATGAAAATGAAATAAATTCAGAGAATCAGCTCTGGCTACTTTTATTTATTTAATCATATGATTTTTTTTCATTTATTATAAAATTTGTTAACGAAATTATCAATAATCACCTAGATCAATAATATTATTATAACAAACTGTAAAAAAAAAATTTAAGAACAGAATTTTTTTTTTTTTCAATATAGCATTGCCAAGAGTTACCAAAATGGCGATTATAGCTGAAGACCGGATAAAACGTATTGCTAAATTATAAAAATTCCAATCAAATTTAAAATTAGATAAAAAACATTCTTTAAAGAATTTAGATTATCTATCCCACATTACACAAAGATATAATAAATAAATCGTTCATAATATAACGATAATTTCAATTATATTTTGTTTAAAATACATATAAACAAACTTTTACCTCCATAAAACATTTAAATGTACATGTATGTATTGGTTTATATGTGTATTTGCAATATAAAATGTTTTCTAAAAGTAAGACTAGATTTAATGTAAAGCCATTGAAATTACAAATAAACATATAGAATATGAGAACAGTTAATTTAGAAATTCTATTTTTGTTTATTTTTGGTAAATCAGGTAATAAGCGGTAAAAATAAATATAAATAGGTGTATATTTGTTTTGATAACAATTTTATTTGAAATAATTATTTTATATAAATTGTATAACAAATATGACTGTTTTTTCCATGCCTAAGACAACTTGAAGGATATCATCTGGAAGAAAGCCCTTGTCAAGCCAACCTAGTGAAATTTTTGCATACAAAATGCAAATGAGTGAAAAAGACGTTCGAATTTACATCTCTTTTCCATCATATGCTCAACACTATATTAACAAGTGTTGGTGAAAACCAGTGTTCTTTCTCTCTTGTTCTTTTGCTTGAAAGAATATACTTAATTTTGTCATTTTAAATTTGATATTGTGCCACCTGACAATGGAGATCTAAGAGGAAAATTCATCGAATGTTCACCTTCTATGGTGCATATGGATCTCTTGATCATTGTTATTATTGAAATGATTTGTCAACAAGAACCTAAATAACTATTTAATATCTGGAGCTAATAAAATTCAAAAAAATTTTGCCAGCTGAAAAATTTGTTTTAACTTGTGAATTATTTACATTTATAATCAAGGATTTAAGTTTCTGTTAAAAAACTACAGAATGATTAACCTGTTATGCTTAATTGGAACGGATTTTATTGTATTTATCAATTTTCTGCAAAATCGTTAATTAATCAAAATTGCTGATGTAACATATTAACTGTATTTGCTTATTTTGAAAAGGAAATCGAAACTGTGGGAAATATTAAAGTTATACAACATTCGTTGCTTTTTAAATTTAAATCAAAAAAGAAATGTAATTGTCTGGGGAATCATCAACTTAATTACTGTCTTAATGGATTATTTTAAGAGAATTTGGAATAAATATCATTATCAATATTTTTAAATAAAAGCACTGTGACCTGAATGGATTTTGAGACTAATAATATCGTTTTTATATTATTTCACTTATGAAACGATACTTTTAAAATGGATAACAAATGAGTTACTATAACACATATTTTAAATTTTTAAACATAAGCATTGAGTTTATCTGAAGGAATTTATTATATTAAATGAGTTGGAAAGAATAAAAATGTGCACATTAACAGAGATAAACTATTCAGAAACATTCGTGCATAATAATAATGTTGTATATGGTTTATTGTTATTTTTTATATATATAATAAATTTGCTAGTATGCATTTAGGATTAATGAACATTCTCATTAACCATAAGATCAGATAGCATATTTTCCTTTATTTATACTAGAATGGTATTTAAATATATTATGTTAAAGATAGGTTGTTTCTTTAGTATTATAGTTTTTAAATATTATTTTGAGTTATCCTATTGGATATGAGATTCTCTTGTTTTATATACTTCATATTTTAGAATACATATTTTCTATGGTATTGCAGTATGGAAGCATTCATAGAAATGAACAAATGATATTTTATTTATATAGTTAAAGCATACTTTTGATAATAAGTTTAATAGACAATAGTTATTCCATGGCTACAAGTTGAGTAGAATGTATCATTTGAGACCTTAATTTTTGTATAAATGGGCCATGTAGATATTGCACTTATTTAGTGAGAGATATCTCTTAAATAAAGATTAATAAGATGATACCATTATAATAGCTTGTTATGAATATAGGCAATATTTGGGAATCAATAAAAAGTTGAGTAATATTTTATTGTATTTATTAAATCTTAAAATAATAAAAACATATTAGAAATCCTACCACATGCAACCTTCTTTATTGATAGGAAACAACATTGTTCATTGCACATTAGCGCATCTATCTGCAATGTTTTATTTGCAATAGCACTTTTATAAAAAATTTCATTTTGTATGAACAGCATAAGAATATTAATCTAATTATTTTATATATTTTATTTAATCTATCTTATGCATTATACATTTTATTTAATAAATTATTTGATTGTTTTAAATAATGGCTTTGCATTTTACTCATCATCATCACTTTCACATTAAATCTATTCACATGGCCACATTAGTATAGTATAATTTTAGTAATAAACTTTCCATTATATTCTCTTACAGTTTTACAAGTGAATATTATTTATGTTAAAATTGTTTTCTGGCTCATTCACACTCTTGTTACAGCTTTGTTTATATGCTAAAGTACATGCTGGATACATTATCAAAACTACCATTTGTATTTGTCCATAACTTGATAAATTATATTATATTGATAGATAAAAGTCTTATATTTTTTGAAGAGTATTTGCTTGACACTTGTGGTGTTATGTTAACCACATGTTTCTGTGTTTTTTTATTAGTGATTAGAAATGTATTAGCAATATTATATTTGCTGGATAAACTCTGACATTGAATATAAATATTAACATTTGCATGTAATAGTACAGTAGTAGATGCTATTTATGTGGCAGATATTTTAATTATTGATTTTATTACTATTTTGAAAGGTTAAGTTAATTCTTACATGGTTACAATTTGGTGATTGGGATAAATTCTATTCTAAAATGCATGACATGATAATGATGATTTTGTAGCATAAATTCCATTACAATATAAATATATAAATTGTTCTATATTTATTCAATCCCATGATCTGCTAGTGATATCTCAGAAGTTTTATTTTTATTTCAAAAATAAAGGCTGATATTTTATTTTTTCAATCACTTCTGTGAAAATTGATCAAAAACCCTCACTAATCAGCTTTTTTATCTGCTACTAATTATCTGGTCAAAGCTGTGACTTTTTCATAATAGTGCAAATATTGAGCAAGAGTAGCAATTTTAATTTACCATAGCTAGGAATCTTTATGTTCTTATAGTACAATCAGCAACCAGTTTTATGTTCTCCTTTTGAATAATCTTTACAAAGAGGATCTATATCTGTTTACTTAATTTTATTATTTTAGTTTTATTTTTTATTATTGTTTTCTTCTTCTTTTGTTGTTGTTATTAATAATAATAATAATAATAATAATAATAATTATTATTATTATTATTATTATTATTATTATTATTATTATTATTATTATTATTATTATTACTTGATTGTGAAATTATTATCATGATATAGTTTATACTATGCAGTTTATCAATATGTAAAAAAGCACAGATAGGGTACTGGGTTGTGTAAATAAAATATTTTCAGATATCAGCTGGCTTTAAAGACAAAAAATTTTTGACTAAATTTATTCAATTAAAACTAGAATAATAAACGAAAATAAATGATTGTTTCCAGTTTTATTTATTAAAACGGAAAGTCAGAAACTTTCATTATTGAAAATGACAATTGTTTTAAATACTTTGCAGTTAAAATCTCTGATTTAAAAGTAAAACAAGTAAATAAGTTTTTGTTTGAATTAGACATCTAAAAACAAAAGATTGATTCATAAACAATTTTATTTTGAAATTAAAAAATAAAAAATAAACTCAAAAAATCTTATTGCAAATGAAGAAACAAAAAGCCAAAGAGTTTTTTTTTTTTTGGAAAAAGACTTTCCAAATTGGATCTAATGATCAATGTTTCTTTTTGGAAAGAGAAAAAACTTTTATTTACAATTAAGAATAGTGAATCAATAACTCAGATTAATAAGAAAATAATATATACACATATGTGTGCAAATTTTATATTTTTTTCAACATGGAATTAATTATGTCTTGAGAAAAATATTTTTAATAAGTTTATTATTTTTGATAAATAAAATATCATAGGATATAAATATCAGTGTGAGCACACATTTGAATGTAGTTCCATATATATGTTAAATTAATCATTTACGTATTATTAAAAATGAATTGAACTTTATTAATAGTTTATCACAATTCTGATATGTAATTTTAATGTTGTACTGCATATCTGTTCTTTTATATAGGTGAATGTCATGTAGACGCATAGATTAAAATCAGTCATCAACTATGTATATGTCAACATTAATTACATGTATTAGAAAACTAAATTTCAAATATGTTTACTTTATATTATATACCTACATCTGTGTGTGGATATATAGGTGTGTTTTATATAAATCTATTGAGATATATGTAAATTACAATGTAATAGTGAACATTTTTATATCTTAATCAAAATCAGAATGCTTAATTTATATTTATAGCCATATTCTATCAACCTTAATTTCATTTTAATTTAATTGTTATTAATAAATTGATATTTCATTATTAAAGTTATTTCAGTGAATTTATTCAATCCTAAAATAGTTTTTGAATATTATATGTTTGTATTATATCTCTTGTCCACAGTAACAGTTATAGAGCTTTTGATCACTGAGCTGGATTTGTGTCTAACAGTCTGTTATACAAAAGGGATTTATATTTAGTGTTTTTGGAAATTCAGATGATTCTGGATTGATGCAAAGATGTATTCTTTAAAGTCCATGCACTACTTTAAATTTTTTTATTATTGATTAGAAATTGAGTTTATAGTTGGCCAGTACATTAATGGTACTAAATGGCCAGAGGGCATTGATGATCAGTATATTTTAGTATCTCAGCATTATTTTTTATTGGTATATTCTGATGGATTAGGACTTGTTTGGGTATTCAAATTATTGTTTGTATTGCTGCCCTAAGTTTGGCAGTGGATAAATAATTAGTCTGGTTAATAATGGACCACTTTTAAGTCCAGTTACAAGGTTGACTGTTGATTTTATTTTTTGATCATTCTTGTTGCTGAATAATTATTATTTATTTGTAATGCTGGAGAACTTGTAGTTAGTTCAGTACTAATCCCATGCTCATTACTCAATAATTCATGTTCATTCTTTTTATATTTAATATATAAATTTGGTAGTAACTGGGATTGATGATAATGGGTGCTATCATTTGCACCATAATTAGCTTGGTCTATAGTGGGCCACTTTCAAATTCAGTCACAAGATTAACTGTTGATTTATTTCTATTGTTAATCATTCATGATGGAGAATGATTATTATTTTTGTGTAATGCTGGTAAACTTATAGTTAGTTCTGTGCTGATCTCTAATGCTCATTCCTTTTATGTTTAATTTAATATTTGGTTTATTTGGTGATGATAATGATTTCCCATTTCTTCATAATTCAGCCATAAAGTAGTGTACTGTTACAAATGGCTACCCAATTATGGGACTTTGTAACCCCAGATTCTTTTTGTATTAACCCCCTTCACTTTGTACCATTACAAGTGTTGACCCAACTGTGGCTGATGGTGATCAAGTACTGGTGGTAGTGACCACATCTGAGAAAATATAAAAACTGTATTTTGATGCAGATTTTTTTTTAATTTACTGTGAGGTATATGACAAGAGTATTTATGATTAAGTTATAAAATAGTGGTTAATATATATTTAAGGAGTTCATGTTTAAACTTGATTAGAAAATCTAGTCTTACAGATTGGATGGGTTTTTAATTGTTGGAATTAGTTTAATTGTACTTTCAGTTTTGATGATGGATAGATTGTTTTGACATTAATTTGAGGATGCAATGTTTTATGTAAGTCTAAGGTGCATTCTATCTTAGATGTTGCTCCAGTCCACTTTCTGATTTTTTATTGTCTATCATGGAGCAGTTAACATAATCCTGCCATGATTCCCAGTCTCTAAGTCTCCAAGAAAATGAGCAAGGCATTGTTAAATATTTTTTTCAACCTTTAAGACTCAAAGGAGCATGGCATCGTTTTGTATTTTCCAGTTCTAAAACTCAAAAGATCAGGGTTTTGCAAAGATTTTTGCATTTTTACTTTATATCAAGAGTTGTGTGCCTAAATGAATGTAGTGCTCTTAGTGTTTATGGTGCATTGTATACTTGTAATCCAGTGATTGAATTCTTTATCTGTCTCAGAATTGCATGTCACTATTCATTCTGTTAGTTATCAGATACTTATAAAATCTGTGGAAAAATTGCTGAATACATAATTTGAGATATGAACTTTGTAAGTATGTATATTATGTAAAATATTGTTAGGGTGGTGTCTCAATTCTCACTTTTCTTTTTCTCTATAAGAAGGAATTGGGTCAGTTATATATCTCATTGCATACAACAACATAGTAGTGTGTGGGCATATATATATATATATATATATATATATATATATATATATATATATATATATATATATTTACAGATGGAGCTCTACCAATAGCCCACTCAAGCTTGTTTACAAACAATGATGAGAGAGAATCGAAAATTCAATATCTCTTTTAAATTGTCCCTAACCTTTAAACCATGGTTTCAAGCTAATTGGCTTTCGTTAGTAAAGGATAGGAGGACCAGAAACTAGATCTAAATCCCAACTCTACTGAACAGCAATTATGTAAACTGTTCCTATAAGCTTGAAAGCATGAATTTTTCAGATACATAAATATCTTAAAATCCAGCTAAACAAACTATATAGCTATATGGGTCTGAAATTAGTTCAGTTTCACCACATAGTTAAAAGGTTCTGCAATCTCTCTCAGCATTTTTTGTAAACAAGCTTCAATGGGCTATTGGTAGACCTCCATCTGTGATCATAAAATGCAAGCTATAGGCAGGTTTAAAAAATTTTAACTTGTTTTTGTTTATCATATATATATATATATATATTGTACTGGACCATACTTCTTTGTGGATTTCTAATCTTAATCTTGCACCGAGCATGAAGTGACCAAGATTTAACAGGGAAAGAAATGGATATCAATTTAGCCCATTGTCTGTACTTGTATATTGGTACTTCCAACTAAACTGATAGAAAGAGTGAATTGACAGGACTCTGCCAGTTAAAAACACCCTTTAGTTGATACCTTACTCGAATGCCCGAATGTTTTGAAACCTATGGTAAGTACACACCTTTGAAAAGTCTATTTACAGATAGCCTTTGCGTGCCACTTCTAGAAAAGAATAAAAAACGAATTTCCCCCCCTCCTAGAAGGGTGTGCAATACCATAAGTTCAGCGGAGCGTGAGAATAAGATTTAACACCCCGGTAGAGCGATATCTCATGTGACTAGCTCGGTCACTCTATATTTAGGGTCTTCAAATGGGTAAGTTAAATGATTATTTGATAAGGAAAGAATACATTTTTATCAATAAATAATAATACGAAAATGAAACAAGTTTAATATTATGATTAAATATTTATTTACTCCCAAATACCCACCTCCGTTCCATACTTAAAATGATATAAAATTAAATAAATGAATTATTATTACAACCTGTATATATATTTGATGCTTTTAGATAGATAAATATATAAATACAATTTAAATAAATACGAAAATAGATAAACCCCTAAAGCTATTTACAATAAGATATTTCATAAAGTATGGAAGGGGTCTGAGCCTTTTTTTTACCCTGTAGAAATATGTTATACTTTGTGTGATTTGATATACAGATGTTTTAAGATAAGAGATTTTCAGTTATACAGGCATATACTTTTACTCAGGACTTTAAAACCTTTTTTTATTGATAGTAAATATAATAAATAAATAAAAAACAACTCTGTATAAGTATATTTGCACTATGAAATATTTCACTAATTTCATATTTTTCAACATGTCAATAAGGTTGCGTAGTTCAGATACCATCTAGTACTCAACATGAGGTACTGTATCTATTTGCCTTTTACAATAAATTCTTATACATGTATATATGTGAAACACAATTATACACTTACTACTATTCTAAATATAGTTATTAGAGGACTTGCTTACAGGGAATCTATAATAAATAAATCCCTTCTTGCACGCATCATGAAGTGCAGCAGTGACAAAAAATAACTTAAAAGAATATACAGATAAATATATTTTAAAATACCCATCATGAGGTATTATATTTACTGAACATTTAAAGCATATGTGTGTATATATACACATGTATATGTATGTATGACAAATTTCAGGAGTAATGACAAGAGGGAAAATGAATAGCAACAAAAAAAATCGAATTGCAACCTCTGTTGAAAATACTAGAATTTGAAATAGAAAAATTGACTCAAAAGATTTAAGTAAAAGCTTTATCATTTATGCCCATAATAACCGTAAATTCAATATGCATATGTGAGAGATAACTCTCTCTTTTTTAAATGATTAATAATAATAAAATAATAATAATATATTTAATTGGAAATATCAGAGTTAATTATTTCAATATTAATAAAGTATTTGTAAAACAAAAGAAACTTATGTAGGCATCTTCATTTTCTCTGGACTGGGCTCGGCTCTGAGTGGTTTCAAGTCAACTGGCTGTGCAGTGAGGATTACATCTCATTAAGGCATAAGCAAGGTGGCTTTTGTCATCATAATGGATGGCTGGAACTGGCATGATCACATCTTGGTGGCTTGGGACAGAGAAAGGGTGGTGAACTGGCTGGTTGTCTATCCCACGGTTATTTTACTAGACTCTCTGGTAGATTGCTTCATATTTTCCTCTGTTTGTATATGATAATAATTTTTATTAAATGTTCATTTGCTATCTTTACTGGTTTATTAAATCCTTAAGAAATCATTAGTTCTTAAAAGAACTGTATAATGGATTTCTTAAAAAAATGTCATCATTAGTCTTGTCCATAAATTAGTCTCTAAGTAGCTGGTTGACTAGAGAATTCTGGAACTAAAGTAGTGAATTACTTGCATGCCAAAAAAAGAATGAATCCCACAGCACTGCCTAAACTTATCATAACCACTCATAAGAACCAATTCAGATAGCCCTCTGAGAAGTATGAATCAGCCAATCCTTTTAACTTAGATTATCACCTAGATTATAAACATTCCTTTATATTTTTCCGATTAAATTTTACATAGCAGGGTTTAATATAATATTTGGTTTCCATCTTGAAAAACCCAGACCACTTCGTTCCAGATATCAATACAAAAGAATTTCTATTTATCTATATAAAGAAAAAAAAATATTTTAATTACAACATTCATTATCAAACATTTTGCTTTTTGATTAAGTTTTTACCAAAGTAATTAACATTTTTTTTGATTTCAGAAAAAGATTACAATTTTTAAAAAAGCCATTAAAAAATATATACAAGTATGTTGGAACAATCACTTTAATTATTTATTTTACTAATATGTTTCAACATTTGATTCATTTGTTTAATAAGTTTGCTTTTCTCTATTTGAATTTTTCAGAGAAAAGTGAAATACATAAACTAATATATATTGAAAATATACAAAACAATAAAAATAAAATACAAAAAATACATAAGTTTTTTATACGTGTATTTGTGTACAATATTTTTAATTTGTGTGTGTGGGTATTCTAATACTCAGACCCAACTTCCATTATTAATATAGCACATTTATATATTTGCTGTGCCTAATATGTACAAATCTATATATGTATCTGCTGTAATATTCTTTACAGCAGCTTTTGTGCAAGGCCATTTGATAATGCCTGGCACACAATATATATATATGTGTGTGTGTGTGTGTTTGTGTGTGAAAAATAGAAACAAACAATTTTTGGGATATTTATTTAAAAAAATTATACACTGAAATAATAGTTAAAAGTTAAATAATAATGCTTGAATGTAAAATTATTATAAATTAGTTTAAATCATTTTAAAAGGTCTATTAATTCTGATTTTGGTGATTAAAATAAGCTTGTTTTGTGTTATATTAAATAGCACTTGTTTTATAAAATTCTCTATCTATTTACAATTAGATTAAAAAGTTTTTTTATTAAAGCTTTTGATAACATTAGTACAATCTGATGTTTTTCAAGGGAATTAAAACTACTTTTAAAGAAAAGTTTGGTTTCAATTAAAATAAACTGAAAAGAATCATTATTTTTTTTGATAAAGAAAAGAATTTAATTTTAATTACTGTGTTTTTCAAATTCCACTCCTGGATATAAAAAATTGGAAGAAAGAAAATTATTAAATTAGATTACAGTTATACAGTACATTACTATTACTATGAAGTTATAACTAAAGGCAAGAGGCAGTGTATGCAGTTGCTAATGCAATGATGATAGAGTTTGAAATCACATGAAAGCAAGTCCCAGCTTTTATGTGATTCATAACCCATATATATTATGCATTAGATGACATGCCTGAAGTCTGTAAAATTATAGGGGTGGAATGGAGCTGATGAGTGCTAGCAGTTATCTGATGTTTACCTTTTCTGGAAATGTCATTGGAGTATTATACTACTCTATTGCAAACATTATAATGGACCAGCTTTCCAAGAAATTCCATTGGCTTTTTGGAAGGATTACCATGTTATGATTTTATACACATGCTGATTGATCTATATGCAAAGAAGAACAAATGTATAATTACTGCCAATCAAATATATGTAAAGTGCATACTGCTAGTAAGTATAATGTGTTATATACTGAAAATATTGTTTTAAATCATTTTTATTTTTAAAATATTTGTTATTAATTTAATTTCTTAGAAAACAGATTTGTGAAGTCTGCAGAAAAAAAAACATAAATTAACATTTTTTTCCTTGAAAAAAATGCTAAATAGAAATGAATAAGGAAGAATACAAATGGTGTGGAAAATTTTGATTATATTTTGGCTAACATAAAATATGTATTTTGAGATTATACATTTTGAATAAATTCAACACAAATCATCAAGTTGTGAAATGTATGTTAAGTGTTAATACAAAGCTAGAGAGAAAAAATTTAGTAAGAAAAATAGTATTAACAGTTGACATACCAAACTTTCAAAAATATTTCAATGAATTTAAATAAAATTGTTTAAAAATATTAACAAATTTAGAAGATGTTTCTAGATGTGAATGAAATCAATAAAAAGATAACTGGTGCACTATTAGGAAATGCAGCAAAGATAGTTAGTACAAAAATCAGGAATTTATCAGGAAATTTTCCACTGATACAAAACAATCTGTGAAAAAAAGAACCAAATACAATTTTTTAATGATCCATTAAAAAAAAAGAAATATATAGAGTTTTGTTTTAAAATGGCAAAAAAATAGTCAATAATGATATGAAAAAATATAATTTATTGCGAATTTGAAAAAAAAACTATAGAAGAGAATAGAAGTATTAAAAATGAAAAACATTTTAGTATTGGATGCAATAAGAAGGAAAAATGGAGCTATTACTAAAAAGAGATATGATGTCCTGAGATGTGTGGAAGACTTATTAAAGAACAAAAAAACAAAATATGATGAATGAAAAACTCCAAGAAATGATGGAAATTTTAAAGATATTTTAAAAGTAGTAGATGAAGATATAAATATTTGCAAAGTAATATACCAAATGGCTAAATGATAAAGGTGTATTGGAAATTAGAAAAATGCATTTTTGATATTTAAGAAAGATGATTAAGGAAAATGTTAGAAATTACAGATCTATCTGTCTTCTATCAGTTTCATATAAAATATTTTCAAGAATAATTATAATTCATCTACAGTAAACTTTCAATTTTAACTAATCATAAGAACAAGCTAGATTTAAATGTAGTTTTAGCATAATAAAATATATCCAAGTATTAAAAGAAGTTATAGAAATGACAATGAATATGAGTTGCCATTAAACTACTGCAGATGAAAATATAATGAATGAAATTAAACATAGAATTAAACTTGAAAACAGTTTTTTTTTAATAGAAATAGAATTTAATATTAAAAACAATTATGCCTATGTGTTTAATAAGAAAGGTTTTTAATAGTTGTCTTACCAGTTCTAACTTATATTGAACAAAGAATAGAGAAGTGTAAGAGAAGATTGAAAATGATATATATAGGTGAGAGAACAAACACTACTACAATGAAAAAAAATAAAAAAATAAAATAGAGCTGGGATAGCAATATTGCTATAAAAGATGATAACTGATGGACAGCTGGCTACCATGAGTTTGTAAAAGACTTAGAAAAAGATCACATGTGAGATTGATGGATGGAATATGAAAGTTTTCTTATGTGCTGGGGAGAATAGAGGCTAGAGATGAGAAAACTGAATTTAACTTGGAGGGATCTTCATCCTGCATTGGAGTGATAATAGTTGTAAAGATGATAATGAAGTAAAAGCAAATGAAGTTTTTCCCTTGCAGATAAAAATAAAGTTCTAATATTACCTTCAGATAATAAAGATAACGTTGTATAAATCTTATCTTTAACAAAAATTTAAAGTAGAGATCATTTTCACGAAAAAACAGGATGTACTCACATACTTAAAACAAAACGAATGTAGTTTACAATAAGGATTTTTATTATTATTGCTGATAATAGAAAAATTCCAATGTATTAATGCTTTTAAAATAGATTATCTTGTCTCTTATTTACTTCCTATTTGTGATAAATAATTTTTCTAGATAGCTTGAAGAACTATCCTTCTTAATTAATTTAATCTATATCTTTTTATCTAAATGAAACATATTCAAAAATATTTACAGATAGCACTAAATACATAAATTAAATTAAATGCTATTTTAAAAAAGAGTAATTTCACAACACTATTTTTACACTCTAGAGTAATAACAACGAATTTAATAATACTTTTTTATTTTAGAAAAGTTTTTTTTTTTATAGTAACAATTTCTTTTTAAAATATATATTTATACTTTATTTGATATCTAAATATTTTTTTCATAAATATAGTAAAAAAACTAGGTACTTATAAGAAATAATTTCTCTTTCCATACATGATTTAAAACAATTTTTGCATTTATTTTTCTCTCTCTGGAAATATTACATAAAGTCTGTCTTATGGGGTTTAATGCAATGGTTTCAATGTGATGGGTTTTGAAAACCACCTGATTTAGCCATTATATTATTAGTTCAAAAATTTCTTAAAAGTATTAATAAAAAATAACTATTAATAGCTAACTGAAATTTAGTTTCGTATTTTTATATTACCCTTCCAAATAGCCTTCAGATTAAGTAACTAGCCACCTTAATCTATTAACTTAGAAAACTGATATCATATAACCTATCACTTGATTCCAGCTAAGATATTATTGTTTTTAAGAGCATACTTTTCCACTTTCTCTATGATACTCATTATGCATTTTAGTAAGCGATTATAGATACCAGATGATAATGGTCAATAAATCCTTATCCTATAATGTTCTATCCAAAAATACCCAGATTAGTTTCAAATCATATGGTTTTCATCAGTAAGAAGTTTTGGATCTTGGAAACAGTGTACCTGAACATTTAGGATCTAATACACCTTCTTTCCAGCTATTATCACTTATCTCTGTTAAATTACTATCAAGATATCAGCCCAAACTTTCATGTATAGTCAGTTCAGTTTCTATATATTAGGATGTCCTTAATTTTTTAATAACTATAGTTATTAGATGAAAGTAAACGAGTAGGATTAAAAATAATTGTTAAAAAAACTAAAGTAATGTTCAATGGATTTTCTCCAAAGAAGAAAATAGATTGATGATGATGAGCTAGAAGAAGCTAGCAACTACAAATATCTTGGTCAGACTATTACTGTAAATAAAAACATAATGAATAAAATTAATCATAGAATTAAACTTGGTTGAAATGCTTTTGGTAGAAATAATATTAAAATATTCCTATTTGTTTGAAAAGAAAGGTTTTTAATAAATGTGTGTTATCATTTCTTATTTACAGATCTGAGACTTGGACATTTAACAGAAAAACAATACAGAGACCAGATCACTCAATAAAAATATGGAAAGATCTATATTAGGAGTAACATGAAGAGAATTAAAAATGTTACTGAGATCATTAAAAGACTGGAGTTGGAATGGATATATTGCTAGAAGAGATGATAATAGATGAATAGTTGAAATCTTAAACTGGATTCCAAGAGATTGGAAAAGACTTAGAAAGTGACCACAAGTGAAGTGAATTGATAAAATTAAGAAATCTGTCAGAATGATGTGAGAGGTTGGAGATCAGAGAAGATGGGTTGAGGTTGGAGATCAGAGAAGTTGGGTTGAACTTGGAAAGACCTTCATCCTGCAGTGGATTAATAATGGCTGAAAAAGATAGTAATGATGGTAGTTACCTCAACCATAAATATTTATATATTTTCACTTTGAGCAGACATTTGATTTTAAATGTCTACACATAATGTTCCAAGATCCAAAGCATCTCATTGAT